>OZ022265.1:66038113-66188113 GCA_963978885.1 Nemotelus pantherinus | reverse complement strand
TGGCGTTATTAACCATTTATAATCACTGCTCCTTCCTCACTTTCCTCCTCCGAATTAAAAAAATTGTCTAACAAACTCATTTCGTTTACTAAATAAAAAACTTCTTCCATTTCCTTAAGGATTTCACTACATCAATGTCGTGTTTGACAGGAAAAATACATTCACAATTGTAAAATAACTCATTTACATGAGCATCAATTCACAATTTACTCCCCATACACTGACATCTGTGTGGCAATCCTACTGAGTCACGTCGATGTAGCTACACAATCGGGATTCTCGATCGACGTGACGTGACGGTCGTCGACACGACGTTCGTCGACACGACATCCACAATACGGGTGAATATGTTTAATGTTTTTTTAGATTTTGTTTTGAATCTCAGAATCCACTTCAAAAACACACCTTTTATCAATTTTGTCAATTATTCAGAAACCCATAACTAGGCAAATAAACCTCATAGAAACAAAAACTTGTGCATACACATTCATATCTTCTAGAAGTACCATTATGCGCAAAATGAACGAAATCCAGAACCTCGACTTTTTTTCGTTGTCCGCTTCACGTGAAATGTCCCATATATACATATATATGAAAATATGAAATTTTGGTTAAATCGATTTAAATATTAATGTTCTTCGAACATTAGTAAAAACATTCCTATCAAATCGCTAAGTGTGATAGCATCACAATCAATTTTACATCTAATCTGGTAGTATATACATAGATATGTGTGTGTCTAACTTAATCTATTTAGATCTACTATCTATCACTGTTTTTGCCTCCGAATCACCAACAGGCTCATCTGCGTGCGTATTTGACTCTGTATCGGCGTAAGCACGATTGATGAATTCTCCAGGGCCCAAAATAATCTCGGTATAGGCTGGCGGTTGATGAGTACACTGAAAAGATAATATCGCCATTAAAGGAAAAAAAAAGGATAAGAACATGATGGAGCTTACAGTTGTCGTACGTTCTTCATAAGGCGGAGGTGCTTCAGGCACTTGAACTCTTTCAACTGGTGCTATCTCTGGTCTGGCCCTCGTCTGACTTTCGTAAGCGGGCGGTCTATCGCGAAGCCTTGACAATACTCGTATTTGAATGGACGTCAGCGATGCACGCAAAAAACTGGTCTGACTCCAGGCAACATTTTCCGTTGAGTGCTCAGCAGTTCTCTGACGTGCCCTAAAAGTAAAAATATTTGAATGATATATGATCAGCAAAAAAGGATTGAATCTCACGTTAGATATCGAGGTTTTGTGCACAGTCTGTACGCAACCATTGCCAATGCAGCGAAACCCATGATTAGTGCTGCTGATAATGCTATTTGTGAAGCTGTTACGAACACTCCTACTGACCCTCTGTAAGATTGAAAATCACCACATTGAAGTCCTAATATTAAAACATTTTGCTCTAGACAATAATTGTAAATAACTAAATATCGCTTAATCAATTGCATTCCCACCATAGACATGAAAGAATATGGATACGAAATGGCTATTCGTGTACCCATACGTGAGTGTGCCTTTTTTAATACACGCACAACATTGCTCTCTCACAAAAATTCCGCTCAGTGCGCCCCTTTCTACTGCACTCACACCCGAAAATCCTTAATGCTGTGTCTTAATGCAGGGAACACCCGATCGGCGTAAAAGCGTGCAACGGGCAACACGGAAAGAAACGTCAACGTCAGTTTGATTTGTGTCGGGGACTGAGAGCATTGGCTTTCAGTCAGAATTTTTCAAATAAAATTTGGAAATTTTTCGGCGAATTCGGTGGAAACGTACATCTACGTTTGTGCGCAATCTTTTGTGTCGGTTTCGCGAGTTAATTAGCGGTAAAAAGTTATAAAATAGTGCGATAATTAAGTGCCGCGTTCCAGGCTGCAAAAGTAGCTACCGAAGTGCTTCGCAGGAGATATCGTACTTCGGGTGAGTAAAATAAACCTTTGGCAACAATTTCGTATAATTTTTGTGTGAAATCATAATGAATTTCATTAACAAAAAGCATTTTAATCTCCACTCGCCGGTTCGGAGAAAGAAATGCCAAACGACGTTCAAAATAGCGTTCGCTCGTGCTTTTGCTACCATATGAACTGTGTAGGGCACACACCAGTACCTCATTCTCACACCAGTAAACCAAAAGTCGAAAATTAGCACATTTCTCTCGGTTGATTTCTAATCTATTCTCTCTTATATATGTGATTCCCACTTATCGTTAATATTAGGTATGTTCCCGTACTACGATTAATTGCAATTAATTGCAATGAAGCGTACTAAAACAGAGTTTTTTACTCCGTTTTAGTACGCTTCATTGCAATTAATTGCAATTAATCGTAGTACGGGAACAGACCTATTACTGCAAGTATACACACACGCATACACACACATACACCATGTGCGGAAAGGAGAACTTCAACAAAGGAGAACAAAATGAGCTGAAAGGAGAACTTTTCTTGCAGCTAAACCAGGCAAGTGAAAAAAAAATCTAGGGCACCAGAACCGCTAGAAAACTGATTTTCGAAGAAATAATCTTTGAAGACGTAATACACTTCTTTGTAATATCACATCAACCGTTTCTTAATCAAAGGAACAAATATCGTTTTTCAACAGCATCTCCTATAACACAATTGATGAAAATGCTTAGTGCTGGCAACATTTGTCCAACACAGCAGCAATAAGTCTACCATAACATGTTCGTGCTTAATCGACCTATCTTTTGAATTTCGTTTTCATCCAAGAATATCATCGATAGTTTCAGTGATTAAACTGTCTGGGGCTGCCATCCGAAAAATTAACAAAACTAAGAAAATTTAAGCATTGTTTGCTTATTTTATTGTAAATGCTTTGCTTATGCATACAAAATGGAAGCATCTGTTGGTGCAATATTTACGAGATTGTCTGGTGCTGGCAATCATGTGTTAGCACCATTGCTGCTTCACGTTGTGTTAAACCCACCCTGTGAATTTCGTTTCAATTGAATGACTGCGCTGGAAGTTAAAAGAGTGTACAAAATTTTAGGGTTACCACCCTCAAAACTTTTTAAATTTTTGAAACCTAAATATTCGTTGTTAATTGTCATTGCAGGACCATTCCCAATAGGAAATTTTCTGACAACATCAATCGATAAAGAAATGTCAATAAATTACGAAATTCATCATAGCTGGCAGCCCTTTCATGATTTTTCAACGACATTCCTACAAAATTAGAAATACAACAAGGTCCACTTATCACAAGAGTTTTGTTGCATCGAAAGGTATAGGGAAAAAACCTTTATTTTCCTGAGCAAATTTACAATATTTAGGAGACAAAAATTGTCATAGCTGGCAACCCTATACTAATTTTTCAACCAAATTTCTATGTAATCTGTCTTAGAGTAAGGTTCACCTATCACGTGAATTTTGTTAAAATCTGTTGACTAAATTGGAAGCTAGAGGCCTTTTTCTCGGTGATTTTTCAAAATGGCACCATGGCTACAGGGTTGCCCGTATTTAAAAATCACTTCTTACACTTCTAACTAGAGTTGCCAGATATCCCGATTTTCGCGGAATGTCCCAATTTTCAGGGGTTTGCTGACACGTCCCGATTTACCCTTGATAAGGACGCCAAATGTCCCGATTTCTTATTAGCCTCCTTGATCAATAATTTTTACAGGCAAAACGAATTCATCTATAAGCTCTTACTACATAAAAATATTTTTGATTTGTTATTTTCATATTTTCTCACCAAACTCTGACTAAATGGGCAGCATAAAAGTTTTAAACTTCGCGCGTATCATATTGGCGAGATACAGATATCATTAATTCATGCTGTCTCGTTCTTCTCTTGACACCTGCCGACACCATTCTCAGGATTGTGAAGCTAAGCCTGATAGTGTTTTGTTTCGCGATTTAAAAATTAAGGAGGAACTAAGACCAGTGCAATTCCACATAATATTTTAGGTCCAGCGTCTACTAAAGAGGCGATTGGTGTCCAAAATAGTACGTTTTATAGTGTTGCTACAGATGGTTCTAATCACGGTGCAATAAAAATGTTTCCACTGTTGTTAAGATTTTACAGCCTAGCTACTAACTTTAAGACATGCGTATTTGAGTTTATGAAGACTCAAATGAAACTGCATTTCCCATATATAATAATTTATTAAAACGATTGAGGGAGCGAAGTATTGATACTAAACATATTACCAGGTATTGTGCAGAAAATGCAAACACTAAAATTCAGTGTTTCAATTACCATACAACGATAATAGCAATATTATTCCAGTGGGATGTCTTGCTCATATTTTGCACAACAGTGCAAAATATGCTTTTATCATCATTATCGGCGCTACAACCGGAATCTGGTCCTGGCCTCCGTCAAATAATTTTTCCATCGGTCCTGATCGCGAGCCGATGTCATCCATTTGAGCACCCCTAAACTCTGAGCTTCCTGTTCAACGCCATCCCTCCAACGCAGGCTAGGTCTTCCACGCTGTCGTTTGCCGTAAAATCTGCCGCAAAGGGTTTTCCGAGCAGAATCCTCTACGTTCATTCGAGCTACGTGTCCTGCCCATCGGAGTATACCGAACTTTATCTTCGTAATTATATCTGCTTCTAGGTAGATAGCGTACAACTTATGGTTGTAGCGTCTCCGGAATCGCTTTTCTTGGACCAACTATTCTCCGTAAGACTTTTCTCTCGAATGCGGCTAAAAAGTCAGAGTGCCTTTTGCTGAGCATGCAAGTCTCGGACCCCAACGTGAGTACTGGCAGGACCATGGTGTTGTACAGTACGAGCTTGATGATCGGGTAGGATTTCGGGATTTGAAGATCCTTGACAGACTGTAGTAGGTTTTGTTGAATTTGAGCTGCCACTCGCGTATTTTTTCCTACATGTTGCTATCAGCTGCTACGATTGACCCAAAGTAGTTGAAAGATGACACGACTTCAAATCATGTGAGAAAACTAATGCTAACAAAAACAAAACAGCGATAGAAAAATGTTAATAACTTTGTTGTTAGATAATCATAGAAAATTCTCCATGAGATACATTTTGTCGAGCCATTTTATTTTATTTCATTCTTTGCTTATTCTTACCCTGAAAGTTTGACCAGCTCTAGGTATTCTTCCTTTAAATGCTGCCACCATGCACTTAGTCTTTCCATCATTTATGTGCAACCCCAGTTTTTGTGCCGCTCGCCCGATCTGGATGAAGGATTCTCGTACAACTAGTTCTGATCTTCCAATTATGTCTATATCGTCTGCATAAACCATTATCTGCCAGGACTAGTTGACGATAGTCCCTTTTTTTGACGTGCCAGAGTTTCGGATTGCTTTCTCCAACTCCAGTTTGAAGAAGAGGCAGGCCAGACCATCCCCATGTCGGAGCCCATTAAAGATGTTGAACGGTCTGGGTAGCGATCCGGCTATTTTAACTTGGCTTGTTAAATTATTCATGGTCAACTTACACAATCGTGTCAGTTTGTTTGGGATGCCAAATTTTCGCATGGATTTATACAGTTTTACCCTGGCTATGCTATTATAGGCGGCCTTGAAGTCTATAAATAGATGGTACAGTGGAATGTTGAATTCCGGAGATTTTTCCATCACCTGCCTGAGAGTAAAGATCTGGTCAATTGTTGATTTGCCTGAGATGAAGCCACATTGATATTGTCCAATGATGGCTTTAGCGTATGGTTCTTGCAGGATAGAGGAGATTATCTTATAGGAGCTACTCAACAATGTTATATACCTATAGTGGATGCACATTGTTACAACTCCTTTCTTATGTATGGGGCACATTACACCTTTGCGCAAGGCTTCTGGAATCTCTTCATGCTCCCATATGTGCAATATAATTTCATGAATTGCTTAGTGTTATGTAGGTCCTCTATATTTAATCAGCTCAGCTGCTATGCCTCACCTCCAGGGGCTTCGTTAAATTTCAACCAACTTATTGCTTTTCGTTCCTCTTCTATTGCTTAAGGTTTTAGCAAATTTGATTTGGAGAATTTCGCTTTGAAAATACATAACCATTTCTCATGCTACGCTTAAAGAAAAGAAGCCTTAAAAGAATTTTATGAAATGCATGAGTCTAAATTTGCTCCAGTCCTGCGACATGTCGTAACGTGATGGTTATCTCTCCTATCCGCTGCAAAAGGTGTCATGAAATTATTGAATATATAAATGGACTACTTCATAACCATGAGCAAACACGAGTGTTTCTCTTCACTCTGGAGTATTTTGATACTGATGAAACAGAACCTTACCCGGCAAAACGCATTAAAAGACCTTCACGACGCTTTTGTGAGTCTTTAAAAGTCCTTCACGACGCTGTATTGAGTCTTGAAAGCGAAACATTATTGTGTTTCAAAGGTTACGATATAATAATCAGACTCACTAACAAATTGAAGCAAATAATTGATGGTGAATTAAAAAACTGCGAAATGAAACAGCCCCAACAATAAAAATAGCATATTGTACTTGGTACAATATATAGAGACAAGATACGATTTCAACAATGAAAACAAACTGAATTTATTCAAGCAACTTTCTCGTCGAGATGACAAACTAACTTATACATCAATTGTTAATATAATTTAAAAACTTAATGTTACCACATTTTTTTAAATGGGTGGTTTTTATGAGGAAGTTTCTGACGTCAAACATGTAGTAAGAGCTGCAGTACAAAACAAAGACTTAACGGAATTACAGCAATGGCACAAATTATTTGAAACGCAAAATGTTCCTAATCTGCAAAAAATATTTGCTTTCATGGCATCGCTACCAACCGCGAATGCCGCGACCGAAAGAATATTTTCCCAAACTAATATAATTTGGTCCGAGAGAAGAAACAGATTATCTCTCGAGCATGTCAAAACAGAGATACAAATATATACCGACTTTAAGTTTTCATATAGTGAATTTTATGATTATGTGATAAGAAAAACAAAGACTTATTGAAAGCAGTGGAATCTAACGTTAAGTACAATACGATAAAAAATTAACGTAAAAAATACTTGCAAATGTTTGCAAAAATTCTAAATTAGGTAAGATGGTTACGATTCGATTTAATTTGTCAAAACAATTATGTTTGAGTTTTGTTATATCCTTAAGAAGTTTATCTAGCTTAAGACTCATTTGTTTCGTTTCTTGTACTGAGCAATGGTAAAATAAATGATGGTTCACAAAAATCTTTTGTTTCTATCTCGTTATTAGGCGCGTTTTATTATACATCCAGAGTAGTGCAGGATATCGATTTGCACACGAAAAAACAACAATATCCAGAGCACAAACACTTGTGAATTCAGTGGAGTTCGTACTCGTGCTCTCTGTGGAACGTATTTCGAAAAGTCAATCAACTGGAATAGTTGGAATTTTCAAAAATTTCCATACCACCCTGGCAACCAGGATAAATAGTCATACATTTGAAAACGGCGTTGGTTATATGACAGCTCAAATTTTGAAATGACAACTGTCTGACAGATCTGGATCGTTTTATTATGCATCCAGGATACCTACTACACTCTGGATGAAAATAAAACGCAGCTATTGTAGCTGTCCCGATTTGAAATCGAAATTCCCGATTATTTTTACCCTCCGTCCCGAAATTTAACACACTGAACCTGGCAACACTATTCCGACTGCACGCTCCGTTATCCACGTTTAAAAAGCCAAAATCGTTCACACACCTGAATGATAGTAATTTTTGAAATGCAGAATATAGTTCCGACTGCACGCTCCGTTGTCCACTTTGAAAAAACCAACATCGATCACACACCTGGATGATAGCAATTTTTGAAATGCAGAATACAGTTCCGACTGCACGTCCCGTTGTCCACTTTGGAAAAGACCTTCCTAGTGGAGATTACTTCACCATCAAACCTCTGTCCACCGGTTTTTCGAAGCCTCCGAAGCTCGAGTTCAACGTTCGGCTCGCGCATGTGTTCCGGGATCCTAACCTACTCGACTCATCTTTTTTATGTCTCACTGCTATTTTCGTGCAGTGTGGAATCCGTGTGGGACGTCGTGGATCGTTCCAAATTCTGACATTTCGAGTTTTGTTGTCGTTTGCTTGTTTACTCCAAGAGTAAACATTGTTGTGATTTCCATTCGTACGACGAGTAATTAATTAAAATTTCATAGTTCCCGTGTCGGGCCTGGGTAACGTGGGCACTCAGGATTTGTATCGGGAGCGTAAGGTTCTATTGCGGTCAGCGGGAGAGTGGAGTTGGTACCAGCAGTCTCCAGCTGTCTGACGTCAGGTAGGTGCCCCATTCACTATTTTTTCCGGTCCCTGGTAGTCCCTTCATCCGCACGACGCACGATCGGCACCGACGTGACTTGCATCTAGGAGCCCAAATGTTGGAGTAGTAGAAGTATACTTTATTGAAACTTTAGAATATAGATGATTTTCCAAGTTATAAATGTAGAGAGCTATATTTGAGAGCGACACTAAAACATCAAATAGATTGTAGATATAATATTCGACCGTGGTCAATACATGTATGTTTGTGTTGTTATATGAAGTTGTTACCGCTTGCTCTTGTGGCTTACACATTGAAAATATTACAACTATTATTTACATCTACTTAAATTAACTTAAAAACTAGCTTAACCTAACTAATGGCTGAAAAAGCCTAGTTGTGGTTTAACCTTTTTATGAAAGATATTTGTTTTGGCTGGCCGCAGATTTTCTGGCTCGAGCTCTATTGCATGCATAGTCGGAGAGAATATGCGCTTAGCACACTGACACTGCAAAAAGTATTTACTAGGGGTAATATTATAATGTAGTGGCTAGTGGTGAAAGCTAAGATCAATCCAATATTATTAGGTTACATACTGTTTAGGCTAAATTTATAGTTTTTCTACCATTATGGCTGTAGCCGACCAGTTACGAATTTAGCATGGTTTTGCTTCACCACTGTAAACAAGTGAGTAGTGCAGAATAAGCCGCTGGAGTTGTTCGCCCGACGTGAGTCGTCCATGGTTGATCATCATCATCATCATCAGCCGCTGCACGTGAACATATCTATCTTTTATGTATTTTGTGTGTAATATTAGTTTACATTAAATAAACATTTAATAATAACCCAAATATTTAATATACTCTTATTCTAATAGAATACATTATTTGAAAATTTAAAATATTCAGTTATCTATCGCCTGTAGGTGTTCGGACTTTTAGAAACATAGAATTCTGGCTTAAATAAGAATAATCACTAAGAATATCTAAGGGAGAGAGGTAGTAAGAGTTTTCTTGATGCTTTGAAGCACTAAATAAGTTTCTAACGGATTATAAGTGGTGTGAGTGAAGCTCTTCGATACGTTTCCGGCTCAATTGAAAAATATAGTGTTCGATTAGTTCGATTCTTTTTAAAGGTTTTTAGATCGAAAATGTTTTTTATTCGGGCGTCGATATTTTGAAAGACACTTTCGAAGAACACATCATTCGAAAATTTGTAATTCTTCCGCTACCGTTGGGGACATCGTTATCCAGGCAGGGACAGGGTATGCTATTATAGGCCGGATCAGAATTTGGTACATGAGAATCTTTGTGCTTTTCTGAACGGATTTAGAGGAAAGAAGCGGAGCGAGCATTGAGGTGGGTACTTTTGCCTTTTTCAGCGTTATTGTCGCGTGGTGGTCGAAGCTGACTCCGAGACATTTCAGATTCTCTTTTAAAAGAGTATATTCACTTCCAATGTTTAACGAAAGGGATCTGCTGTCCCTTACTGTGCGCCTGTGCCCTTTTCCGCTTGCGTTGCGAAAGCAGATAAGTCCCGATTTTGATGCGTTTGGTGTGAGTCCCCAATCCTGCATGAATGCGCCAATAGTGTTGACTGCTCTTTGAACACTTCCTTTCGCTAAAGAAGCGAGGAGATTTCATGCATAAATGAGGATGTCATCTGCTAACATAATACCACTCAAGCTGTCATTACCATGGCCGGTTTGAATGGTTCTGGTTTCATTGGGAGACAAAGAGGCTGGTATGTTATGAAAAAAGAAGTTGAAGAGAAGAGGTCCCAGGATTTAACCTTGAGGAACTCCAGAACGGCAAGGAATGGGGTTAAAAGTCAAATGGAATATTCTGATTTCTATATATCTGTCCGTGAGAATACTGAATAATAAGCGAATCAAGGCAGTAGGGCAGTTACTATTTGTTAGTTTGAGTCCATTGATCGAAACAGAGTCGAATGCTTTCTAGAGACGAGTGAAAAGACTACTGTACATTTTTTGTCCGTAAGGTTACGTACGATGGTGTTGTGCGATAGTGTTGTGCGATAGTGTTGAAGCCTACTCAGTGAATCTCTGTGGCTCAAATCCAAACTGGAATTCGGGAACAAGGGAAGAGGTGAAGTTCTTTAAATTTGGGAGTATTGCTCTTTCTAAAATTTTCCCTACGTTGGACAAAAGGGAGATGGGACAAAAGTTACATATTTTTCCGTTGCTACCCGCCTTGAGATGAGCTTTCCTCTAAGTGATGGGCAAATATCCATTGTTTACACAGTTATTTTATAATATAGTGAGATGATGTGAAATAAATAAACTGCACTTTTTGAGGACTTTGTTTGGAATGCCGTCTAGGCCATGAGACGTCTTGCTATTCAGATTTGAAATAATGTTCTCTATTCCTGGAACGGAGATAAAATACTCGCTGAAATTCTGCGGTAGGGGAAAAGAAAGATGCTCTAATTGCATTGCTGAACACGTGAGATAGGAGCATTGGTGACATCGCGTGGTAATATTCACCTTTGTTTCGGCTTCTTCATTAAGAATTATGTTTGGGGAAAACCTTTCTCGATAAAGGTGACCATAGAACTCGCGATAGAATTGAATTTTCTCTTCCGAGGAAGCAAAGCCTGTATCCCCTTGCCTGATCGTGTCTAGGTCTCAATTAAAATTTGTATATTATTCCTTAAATACATTTGGCGAGTGTGTCAGTGAGCTTAACCTGCTTCTGTAATACTCATTAACTTCTGATTGCATGCAGTTTCTGTTTTCACCAGACAAATCATTTATTTGGGAACGGAGAGAAATATACTTTTGGTAAACTCTGTTAAAGTGGCGATGGAAAGTTTGCTTGAGTCTTTGTAGCATTGCTCTGCGTCTGTTTATCAGAAGCAGTGTTTGTTGCGAGAAGCAACGGTAGAGTGACCTCTGATGCTTCTTCAGTGGTGCATAGAGGTCTATACATGATGTAAAAGAGGCCGTCAGATTCTCAATGTGAACATATATTTCTTGTTCAGTAAGCACTCGGTTATCGGGGGGAAAGGTGGGAAGATGGTTCCGTAGATCTTGGTCAAATTCTTTCCAGTTGATGGAAGTATACGATCTGTATATTTTGGGAAGAGCAGGTATGGGCAACTGATCGGGAATCGTTAATCTCAGGAGTATTCTGGTGGTCAGATAAAGAAGGAAATGCCTCACAAGTAAGTGGCAAAGAGGTTCCAGAAATAAGATCATGTAAAATTAGTGAGTTGTCTAGGAAGGAGCTACCTCTTGGGAAAGTTGAAACTCCTGCGTTGATAATAGAGCAATTGATGTAAGCTCCTGACAAAAGCCATTCGTACAAGGAGTTACCGTTGAGGTTGCATAAGGAGTCTCTCCAGTGCTCATGACTAGCATTAAGGTCCCCTTCCAAGATTAAAGAGTCGTGAGAAGATGCGATGTTTAAAATAGATTGTAATGCTTACTGAATTGGTAGACCCAGCCCGCACAGTATATAAATGAAGCCAAGGAGGATTTTGGCTAGGGTTCCATTCGGTCTTTTGGTTTGGAGAGTCACAAGTGTGTAGGAAATCAATATGATTGATTGTAAGGCGATCTTGGAAAAGTATGGCTGTGCCCCTGCTGGAATAATTTCTTATTAGATTATATCTACCGATTCTTGGTTGAGGTTTATCTTTTAGTGCGGTTTCGGTTAGCAGAATAATGTTGCGATGATAAAGTTTAGAAACCTTGATATGAAGAGACACTTATCATGGGAAACTAATGAGTTTACATTGATGTTAACTACTGCAAGTTGCCCGCATTTCAAAAAAAAATTGCCCGCATTTCAAAATCACTTCTATCAGACCTGGTCCTACTTTAGACCAATACATCCCGTAAATTTAAACTAATTCAGATAATTGGATCGTGAGTATCAGCGAACAGAAATTTTTGATGCTAAAAATATAGGTAAATTGGGAAAGGGTTACCAGGCGTGCCCGTTGTAAAGTTTCAAATTTTTTACTTTGGCTATGTAGACAAAGCATAACATTTATATATGGGTTGCTTTTTTCCAAAAAGCAACATTTTTTAAGGAGAGTCGATGATTTGAAGGCTTTTACCGCCAACGTGTTTATGAAAAGCTTTACAAATTTACAACTAAATAATATTAATCTGTTCTGAAAGGTTCATAATGATTAAATAGCTCTGTCTAAAGTTATCGCAATTTAAAAATTTTTAATTTTTCCTGACCTCTTTTTAGGCACCTAGCACATACGTGGGGTTAAAAACTTCCAAAATATTATCCGATTCACATTTAAAACACGTTCGAAATTCATTTCGATACCTTAATTTTTGCAAAAATATTTGTGGACGGAATAAAAGGTATATTAAAAATATCACTAAAATTACCACCAGCGCGAAAGGGTTAAAGATAATTGACGTTTAGTGAGAAATAGTCACTGAATTTTTTTAATGATATATATATATATATATATATATATATATATATATATATATATATATATATATATATATATATATATCAGTGGCGGCTCCTCAGAGGAGGCAAAGGAGGCAGTGCCTCCTCGGTAAAATTTGGGAAAAAATAAACCAAATTTATCATTAAATTATATTTGGCTCATTGCAAAAACATGACTTTGGTTCCCAGTATCCTCTACTTTTCTATCTGTGTTTATTTGCATAGTCAAAACTAACATTCAAAGCACGACCGCAATGCAAAAACTAAAAAAAATATCACCAAAATCGATTCCATTACATATCCAGAGCTCTGCCTCAACGAAAAAAAGTCGAAAAAAATCGAAAAAAATGTGCTGTTAAACACCTACCCGTAATACAATACAAATAGTTCACGCACAATAAAATGAAAGAAAAACATAAATGAGGCAAAATCAAATCTGCCTCACCACTGACAATTTTATCAATGAAACCGTCTCAAGTTGTGCTTTCCCGTCATTGACAAATTGCACTTTTTTTTTATTTTTCGTACGTCCAGTGTCGAGTACGTGGAGGACCGTAGAGGCAAGCCTCTACAGCTACTGAAATAAAACCGCGAGTAGTCACGTCATTTTTTTTAGTTTTCTTTGAACATCAGGAAGGTAATTTTAAGTCAGAGAAGGGCAATAATTAACAAATTAAGAACTATGCACATCGAAATTTCTGGGTTTTTGGATTTGCACTTGTTGTTTCATATGTTTTTTTAATATTTTATATCCGGTTAGTGAAAAGTTTAAATGCTTACAAATACGCGCATATAAATTAAAATATAATGAGAATGATTTATAATTTCATAGATTTTTTGGTTTTTTAAAGGAAAATTTCTTTTGTTTTCACTTTTGTATGTCTGTTAAATCCTTAGGTGATGTAGTTGATTAGTGATAATATTTAAGCTTACTGACAGTTTGAAACGTATGTATTTACATGTGTCAAAATTGTTTTATTGTGAGAATTCAGTGGCATGGGATAGAGGTATGCTCATATTATTGTTTTATTATTGATTTGCATTATTTTCATATTAATTGTCGTTTCAATCAACTTTTGTTTGATAATTGTTCAAAGTAAATATAATTGATCGGTTATAAGTAAGGCAGTTTTCTCGAAGATGCCCTTAGAAGACATTAAAAGTTAAAATCATCAGAGCTGGAATATAAGATACCATTAGAGCTGCCGGGAGAGTTAATCATTCATTCACGTGGAATGGTATTATAAAAATTGTTGGCATTGCGTTAGTTATACAGTGGAGAAACTATTTTGCTTGCCATGCATATTTCTTCCTTCTATTCCTAATAACTATTAGTGGCATAAGCAAATTTCATTTAATTGAAAACCCTATATGGTGCGCTTCCGTCATAATCGATGTCATAATCACATAATCTTGCAATTAAGCTTACTATTGTGAAGCGCGCCAGGACTTGCTATTCAGAAGCCCCTGAAAAACAAAAGATTTTTTCATTGTAATGAACCATCAACAAACATTTGATGTGTGCTTAAATCAAACATTGTGCTTAAATCAAACACCAATTCAAAAAATTCCACTGGTATATTTAAACCGAGCCAAAACAAAATTATAAAGGCGGCCTTGTTTTTTTCACAAGTTTTTTTTAGCACATATCAAAAATCTGTTTATAATTTTTTCGGTTGGGAAATGGGTGAAACTACTGAAAAATGGCGACCGTGTCCGAAATTGTGGGCAAACGTTGAAATTCTTTATTTTGAGGTAGTTAACCAGTTTATGAATTGTATAAATGGATTTCATAAACCTCATGGGCATAGCTAAGTTTTTCAACCTATGTTTTTCTCACCCCAAACCAAAGTTTCATCGCGTCAACTGAGAAAAATACATGCGACAAAATGATATGGAATATAGTTATACGGTATGTTGTCTTTTAAAATGTTTATATTTTAATGAAATTCATGATGCTATGGCAGAAATCACAAAATTCATAGAGCTGCTCAGAAAAAATCAAAAGCTGAAAAGAATGAAAACTTAATACTGGGCAAACATTGTTATCGGATGTTAATTTTTCAATAAATTAGAGAACGAAAACAGCTAGTATAAGTACAGCTGCGTCGATAAAACTGCATTCTAACTGTGAAATGGACACGTTTAAACTACCTGTCGAAACTAATTTCAATCCCAAATCAATCCGGCATTGTATATGTGGTTAATATTATTCTACATTTCGCTACCGCGAAAAAAAGATGCCTGAATTTTATTTTCAAGTAAAATGTTTCCATAGCGTCATTCGCAGCAATAATTCTTCATATTTCCTTCCTTCGAATAATATTTAAATTAACCTGCCTCCCTGGTTCTAAATGGTACGAGCCGCCACTGATATATATATATATATATATATATATATATATATATATATATATATATATATATATATATATATATATATATATATATGGAAATATGAATTTTTGGCCAAATCGATTTTAGTACTAATGTTCTTCGAACATGAGTAAAAACTTTCACGATTTTGAACGTAGAAATGCAAGAATAAAATTTTCACTTTTACTTTCAATACAGTCATTGGACAGAAACAAAATCCATCTGCTAAGTTAGTTTTAACGTTAAGTTATATAACGAGAAGAGTGTACTTTTGGCTGTTTTTACTTTTTGGCCTACCAACAGCGCTACCTTCAAGCTTTGATATTAGAGACATCTTACAACGAAAATTAGTTACAAATATTTCAATTTTCAAGCTTTTGAAGGTTTCGTTCATGGTGGGCAACCCGAAATTATTCCTTTCACTTTAACTTTTATTGGCCCATCCTTGAACATCTCCAGCTCGGGCCAAAACAGGCCACTTCGAGAGTGTTGAAATGCTGCTGTCCACACCATGGCCGGAGTTGGTGAGCAACCATGTGCATAGCGTTTGCCAGCCTATCAAATCCGTTTGGTTGGTGCATGTTGGTGCCCAAAAAAACCACTCAGATCGGAAGGAAGGCCAACATCGATCAACCATGGCCATCTCGCGCCAACGGGATTTCCAGACATTGGCTATAGTCTTTGTTGGTTTTGCTTGGGCCAATATTTACAGGATGTTTTTTTTAGAGACATAGAATTGCTATTTAATACGGACAAATCGCTTTCATTGCCATGAAATTAGTTTTATTGGAAAGATAATTTTTAGCCATTTTTATTTACGACTTGCGCGGAGGAAGTCCAAACTAGAGGTCTAATTTTCGACTAATCTAACCAATAATTGGGGCCATATCCTGCCAATAACGCGGCAAATGTTGCCTTCCAAATGGTAAAGCGTCTCGGGCTTGTCAGCGTAGACGAGTGATTTGACGTATCCCCACAAGAAATAGTCCAGTGGTGTTAAATCACAAGATCTTGCAGGCCAGTTCACAGGTCCAAAACAAGAAATTATGCGCTCATCAAATGCTTCTTTCAATAAGTCGATGGTTGTACAAGCTGTATGGTATGTCACGCCATCCTGTTGAAACCAGAGACCCCTGCATTACGGCGAGTCAATTCCAGAACGAGAAAGTCATTGATCATGGCCCTATAGCGGTCACCATTGACTGTAATGTTATTCCCACCAGTATTTTTCAAAACATATGGACCAATTATTCCACCGGCCCATAAAGAATTCTAAACAGTGACTTTCTCCGGATGTAACTGTGTTCGGACAACCGACTGTGGTTGCTCATTACTCCAAATGCGGCAGTTTTGTTTATAGACGTAGCTATTCAACCAGATATGAGCCTCATCGCTAAACAAAATTTTTTTATGAAATTCGGGATCTGCAGCAGTTTGTTCTTGGGCTCATACATCGAATCTACGCTGTGCTCAGTGGTCGTTCGGCTTCAATTCTTGCACGATTTCAATTTTCTAAGACAGCAATCCAAGATCTTTCCGTAAAATCTTCCATAATGTGGATGGGCACGGGTTGAATTGTTGAGCACGATGTCGAATGGGCTCACTTGGGTCCTCACCGATACTACGCTCTACAGCTGTTATGGTTTCTTACGCACTGTACGTTTTTTGGATCATCTATCTAGATCAGTGGGAGTGGATTATCAGCGAGAGTAAACGTAGTGCGGAAACGATCCATGGTTAATCGAATTAATTGTTCTGATGGACGATTATGTCGGCCATAAAATTGATGGAGTGCGCGATGAGTTTCTCGAACAAATCTGCGCAATTTGCAGACGTTGCTCAGGCGCCAACCTAATGATGATAAAATTTAAAATCAAACTTACCAAAAACACACTACAGCTGCCACACCATACGTAGCATTAAAAAGTGTTGCCAGCTTAAAGCTCTATACCTCTAAAAAAACTCCTTTTATTTCCTACATGACATGTGCCTTACAAACCATCTCAATACGGTCTTATATACCAAATCAGCTTATGTGAACCTTTAACATGTTGGCGTTGGTCTATGCTCGAAGCAAATCAAAACAATTTGAATTCGTTTGATTCGCTTCGTAACATAACCTAAAAACACCATCAAGACAAAACTATTCAACTCACAACTTAATTTGGTGATGGAGCAAACTTGGTGAGCTGAGATGAATACTAACTGTAAGCATTTATTGATACAAAAGTAGCACAACCGACTCGTGCTGGCAACCTTTCGCCAGTATCAAAGCCAAGAATATATCACATCTGCTTCACGTTGTTATATTACATTCGAAGTTATAGGAGTATAAAGAAATTTACGGTTACCTGCAGCGAGTTTTTCCAAATAATCGAAAACTTAATATTTGCTATTTATTGTCACTACAATATCATTACCATTTAAAAATTCTACGATAAAACCGCTTAATAAAGATATTGCAACAAACACAAAACCAACAATAGCTGGCAACCCTATCGTGGCTTTTCAACCAAATTCGGCCTGAATATTGTTTATAATAGATTCCGTTACTTGTATGAAATTCGTATTGATTTCATGACTGCACTGGAAGTTATAGGGCGAAAAGTTTTATTTCCCTGAGCGAATTTTCAAAACTAAAGGCACAAAAATTACCATAGCTGGCAGCACCAACCGAATTTTTCAACCAAATTTCTATCAAACAGAGTTTAGAGCAAGGTTCAGCTACTGTGTCAATTTCATGAAAATCTGGCAACTCAATCAGAATTCATAGGGTAAAAAGCACTTTTTTCTTTGTAATTTTTCAAGATGGCACCACTGGCACAGAGTTGTCCACAATTCAAAATCGCTTCTATCAGACCTGGTCCTACTTAAGTCCAATGCATTCTGTAAATTTCAATTGTATCTGATTATTGATTCGTGAGTTCCCGTGAACAAAAGTTCTTGATGCTAAAAATATAGGTTAACTGGGAAAGGGTTACCGTTCTTGTCCGACATGAAATTTCCAGAGTTTTACTTTGAACGTGTAGATAAAGCATAAGATTTGTATACAGATTGGCTCTATTGTAAGAAACGGACATTTTTTAGGATATTCGATGGTTTGAATGTTTTCACTTCAAATTTTTATTTTTTCAAATTTAAGACACCAAAATTATCATAGCTGGCAGCTCCAACCGAATTTTTCGACCAAATTTCTACCAAACGTGGTTTAAAGTAAGGTCCAGCTACTGTGTGAAAACGATTGAATCAGAATTTATAGGGCTAAAAGCAGTTATCTTTTTTAGTGATTTTTCAAGATGGCACCACTGGCACAGAATCGCCCGCATTTCAAAATCACTTCTATCAGACCTGGTCCTATTTAAGACCAATACATTCTGCAAAATTCAATTAATTCTGCTTATCGGATCGTGAGTTTCCGTGAACAGAAGTTTTTGATGCTAAAAATATAGGTAAATTGGGCAAGGGTTACCAGGCGTGCCCTTTATACCATATCAAATAATTTTTTTTGCCTATGCAAACAAAGCACAAGATTTATATATGAGTGGCTTTTTTTTGAAGAAGCGGCATTTTTTCAAGAGAGACGATGATTTGGAAGTTTTCACTTTCAGTGCCTGCCCTAGCTACAGGATTGCCAGCACGCTCAATAAAAGCTACACAAATCTACAACTAAACAATACCAATATGTCCTGAAAATTTCGTAATGATTGAATAGCTCTGTCAAAAGTTATCGCAATTTAAACATTTTCAAGTTTTCCCGTTCTCTTTTTAGGCACCCACATGGGGTTAAAAAATTCCAAAACATTATCAGATTCACGTGTAAAACACGTTCGAAATTTACACGTTCGTTTTGCAAAAATTATTTGTGTACGGAATAATAGGTGTTCTAATTGAACCACTATAACCACTAAACCATAAAATATTCTAAATACAGCCAATTCTTCAATCAAACACCGTCACTGATTAACGATTTAACAAATTTTTATTCTATTGGAATTTCAATTTTTCAATAAACGTATAAATTTTTCTAACAATCAATTTTCTTCTGTACCATCTAAATTCAAAGTCAACTGTTAAGTGAAAATTTCGGTACTTTCTTTTTCTATACAACTTTCTCTTAATTCTCTTATTATATTTCTAGTTTTACCAGTATTTCTTTACTGTGAATATCAAGTAAAAAAACCATTGTGAATGGACATGTAACATATAGTACCAAATGACAAATGTCAAGTGACAATTGTCAAAATCATCAACAATCATCAAATACAATGCTGACTTTAGATAAGTATATATTTTTTATCGATGAATTCGATTCTTTTGTTGTTTTTCGTTTCAGGTTCCTGCGCTGGAAAGGCCGCCGTTGCGTCGCAACATTCTCCCCCAGATGAGGCGTGTGTAGTGCCTCAGTATTATCTATTGGACTAACTTCTGAAATGGTAAGTATTAGTTTGCTAATCTATTTTGATAAATGTTGTTTGCATGTCACGTCCGGGTCTGGATACTATTTAGATCTAGATTCCTATCGTTAATGTTTTGTCCGATGTGCCGGTTAAGCTGATACATTCGTTCAACTCAGTTTTGGCATGGTGAAGTTGTCCCACCTATGCTGGGCGTCCACCTATACCATCACTGATTTGTATGGAATTACAAAGACTTCTCACGTTGAGTAGTTTCGCGAATTTATTTGATATGGCAAGGTCTTATGGAGGAAAAGGATGTGTAAGGAACATTTTGATAGAAGGAATTAAAGATGCATTTCTTATGATGTATTTTGCGTAGGTACTAGTGCAATTTTTGTAACTGATCGTTTATATGTCTTTCCATTTGACCATACGGTTACTACTCGTACTAGGGAATCGTTTCCTGGATGAACTTCTATGATTCTGGCTAATGGCCAACGATAAGAAGGTAATTTTTCATCCTTTAGTATACACAAATCGCCCACTTTGACATTGTTTTCTGTTGTATTCCATTTGGGCCTAAGTTGCAAGCGATTCAAATATTCGGTTTTCCACCGTTTCCAGAAATCTTGCGTTATCTTTTGTGTCGTCTGCCATCTATCGAGATGGTTGATATTGTCGCCTTCGAAATCTGCTTCGGGTGGTGCTAGCAGTGTATCGCCTATCAGGAAATGTGCTGGAGTAAGTGCCGTCGTGTCTGTTGGATCGTCGTTCAAGGGACACAGGGGTCGAGAATTGAGGCAGGCTTCTATTCTAATTAAGATGGTGGACAATTCTTCATACGTTAGAGCAATGTTGCCCACAATTCGGCGCAGATGAGACTTTATAGATTTGACTCCGGCTTCCCAGAGCCCACCAAAGTGCGGCGAAGCTGGAGGATTGAAATGCCACGTAACGCCATCATTGGCAAGTATTTCGGCAGCCCTTTTGTTGATTTCTGCTAATTTGTTCAATTCAGCATATGCCCCGACAAAATTTGTTCCACAATCGGAATACATATGTCCACTAAATCCTCGTCTTCCCATAAATCTTCGTAATGCTGCAAGGAATGCTTGTGTCGATAGGTCACTCACAATTTCGATGTGTATAGTAGTGATGGGCGATTGCGAGATATTTTAACAATCGAGATAATCGCAATCGGTGCCACAAATAATCGAGATAATCGCAATCGAGAGAATCGCAATCGATGCGCCAAAACAATCGAGAGAATAATCGAGACAATCGAGATAATCGAGACAATCGAGCGATTCGAAATAATCGAGACAATCGAGCGATTCGAGATAATCGAGACAATCGAGCGATTCGAGATAATCGAGACAATCGAGCGATTCGAGATAATCGGCCGATTCGGGATAATCGGCCGATTCGAGATAATCGGCCGATTCGAGATAATCGAGCGATTCGAGACAATCGAGAGAATCGAACATCTCGCAATCGGTTGACGGCAATTGAGTGAGCCATAAAGCACGTTTCGTTGTAAAAATAAAAAAATGTTCAAATATTTCAGCAAAAATATTAAGTGTTATTATTTGATCAAACTGCAATTTTTAGGGAAATATTGATGTATAAAAGGATATGTTTATCTTAAGTTAAAATTAAGATATCTTTAACTCTTTGGTGGCGGTGGGAATGTAATGATCAGATATGCATGGAAATTTGTATGGCTAGCATTTATCATGTATAAATGGCTGGTAGTTTTGCTAAAACTATTAAGTCTGATCAAAGTGTATGATCAAATATTATATGAAGTTGAGTTTTGTCATGCTGTTAAGTATGTTAAAATAAAATCTGCTTTTAGATAGTGCAGTTTGAAAGCATATCATGTATCCAGTATTTTCGTACTTGCGAGTATTTTATTCAAATATTCAAAAAGTTTTTAGGGCAAAAGTACCTGAAATCGGCCAATTTTGGGTTAGAGTGGTTTCGGACATAACGGGCCAAGACCTATTGCTGTGATACAAACATTTCGGTTTTGTAGGGGAGTAAGGGGTTTTTTGGCCATAGTTTGGCAAAAATTGCCTTTACCGCGCTTTCAATGATTGAAAGTGGTCGGGGAGTACAATAGTGATATTTTAAGGATGAAAAAAATTTTTATGGGGAAAATTGGGCAAAAACGTCGAGTTTTCCCAATTTTTTTTTTTTTTGCGTAGCTTGAATTTGGGGACCTTTCTGAGCTGTTTCGGGCGAAATGTCCATACAAGTCTGAGAAAAAGTGGTCTAGTTTCGAAGATACGGCATAATGCACAGCCGGAGAAGCCAATCATCGAACCAAAAGGGATCTCAACCTTTTCTTATTTAGCGCTTTTAGTGTTACTTTCAGTTTTTCTGGTCGGTTTTCCGGCGGATTTCATTTTGCCATATCTTCGAAACTAGGCCACTTTTTCTCAGACTTGTATGGACATTTCGCCCGAAACAGCTCAGAAAGGTCCCCAAATTCAAGCTACGCAAAAAAAAAAAAAAATTGGGAAAACTCGACGTTTTTGCCCAATTTTCCCCATAAAAATTTTTTTCATCCTTAAAATATCACTATTGTACTCCCCGACCACTTTCAATCATTGAAAGCGCGGTAAAGGCAATTTTTGCCAAACTATGGGCAAAAAACCCCTTACTCCCCTACAAAACCGAAATGTTTGTATCACAGCAATAGGTCTTGGCCCGTTATGTCCGAAACCACTCTAACCCAAAATTGGCCGATTTCAGGTACTTTTGCCCTAAAAACTTTTTGAATATTTGAATAAAATACTCGCAAGTACGAAAATACTGGATACATGATATGCTTTCAAACTGCACTATCTAAAAGCAGATTTTATTTTAACATACTTAACAGCATGACAAAACTCAACTTCATATAATATTTGATCATACACTTTGATCAGACTTAATAGTTTTAGCAAAACTACCAGCCATTTATACATGATAAATGCTAGCCATACAAATTTCCATGCATATCTGATCATTACATTCCCACCGCCACCAAAGAGTTAAAGATATCTTAATTTTAACTTAAGATAAACATATCCTTTTATACATCAATATTTCCCTAAAAATTGCAGTTTGATCAAATAATAACACTTAATATTTTTGCTGAAATATTTGAACATTTTTTTATTTTTACAACGAAACGTGCTTTATGGCTCACTCAATTGCCGTCAACCGATTGCGAGATGTTCGATTGTCTCGATTGTCTCGAATCGCTCGATTATCTCGAATCGGCCGATTATCTCGAATCGGCCGATTATCTCGAATCGGCCGATTATCTCGAATCGGCCGATTATCTCGAATCGGCCGATTATCTCGAATCGCTCGATTGTCTCGATTATCTCGAATCGCTCGATTGTCTCGATTATCTCGAATCGCTCGATTATCTCGATTATTTCGAATCGCTCGATTGTCTCGATTATCCCGATTGTCTCGATTATTTCGATTGTCTCGATTATCTCGATTGCAACAATCGAGTCCAACTTAAATAATCGAGATGTTTCGAGATATTTGAACAATCGAAACAATCGAGTTTAATATCTCGCAATCGCGCATCACTAGTGTATAGCTTTTACTACTAAACAAATAAATATAGCCACGTAGCCCTTCGATGTTTTACTACCTCTTCCTCGCCTGTCTTTTATGTCGAATGGTCCACAAAAATCAACACCCGTATGTGTGAATGGGCGAGAAATAGTTACGCGAGCTGCTGGCAAGTTTCCCATCAGCTGAGTTGCACCGTTCGCTTTGGCCCGAAAACAGCGGATGCATTTATGTACAAAATGTTTGATCCGGTTGCGACCATCTATCAGCCAAAATCTTTTTCTCAATGTGTTCAGCATTAGTTGAGTTTGTCCATGCAAGGTTGCTTGATGGACTTGATGCAACATTAATTCAGTGAACCTTCCATTTCGTGGGAGAATTATTGGATGCCTTTCATCAAAACTCAATTGTGCATTTTTTAGACGACCTAACACACGTATTAATCCAGTTTTGTCTATGAAGGGGTTTAATTTGATCAATTTACTTTTCTTTTCAATTGGTTTGTTATTCAAAAGACAGGCTATTTCTTTTGAGTATTCACTTTGTTGAGCGTGTTTGATCCAGAATTCAAATGAGTGTCGCAGCTCTTCACTGGTTAAATATGGTGGATTCTTTATTCGATTTATTTTCGATCTGCAAAAACGGAAGCAGTACGCGGTAATTCTAATTAGTTTCGATAATGTTGAATATCTTTGTAACCAAGTGTCTAAGAAACTTTCTGTGTGTATTCCTACATTAACAATGTAATGTTTTCGCTTTTCGACTTCAACTGATTTGATATCTCGCATTTTAGGCCATGCATCGATGTCTTCGGATAACCAGCTTGGTCCGTGCCACCATAGCTCATTGCGTATTAAATCGATTGGTTTTACTCCTCTGGAAGCTCCATCTGCTGGATTACATTTAGATGGAACATATCGCCATGGTATGTTATCAGTGTTCTCAAGGATGAGAGCCGTTCTGTTAGATACAAATGTAGTCCATCGAGTGGGGTGACCTTTCAGCCATGCTAGCACGATCTCTGAGTCACTCCATAACCAGGTAGGTATGTTTTCAATTTTTAATGATGTTGTAAATTCTTTTAGCAATCGAGACAATAGTACAGCTCCGCATAGCTCCAATCGTGGAATACTAACTGGCTTCACTGGTGCCACCTTGGTTTTAGCCATTAATAGATGACTGTTGACAGCCGAGCCTGCACGCACTACCACATAGATTACTGCTGCGTAGGCGCGTTGAGAGGCGTCACAAAATCCGTGAAGCTCTATTTTCGAGGTTTGTTGGTAAGCTACCCATCTTGGGATTTTAATGTTTTCTATTTCCGGTAATTGGCTCAATAATGTCATCCATTCCGTGTTTAGTGCAGTTGATATTGGCTCATCCCAATCTTGCCCAGATAACCATAGTCCTTGTAGTAAAATTTTAGCTGACACCATAATAGGTGCTATCCAACCTAATGGATCGTAGAGACGTGCAACTTGCGATAAAATCGAGCGTTTTGTGTAGGTTTCTAATTGCTTATGCCTTTTCAATCGATAGGTGAAGAAGTCTGCTAGCGGATACCACATTATTCCTAGCGATTTGTATACATTATCCATATCCATGTTGATCGCATCTTGCATTTCGATGTCTTCAAATGGGATTCCTTCTAAAATTCGTTTGTCGTTTGTTATCCATTTTCTCAATTTAAAACCGCCAGAATTCAACAATTTAATGAGTTCGTCTCTTTTGATAATACATTCTTGTAGACTATTTCCTCCAGATAATAAGTCGTCTACGTAAAATTCTTCGAAGATTGCTTTACTTGCATTTGGATAGCTTTCAATTTCATCTATTGCTAATTGGTGTAAAGTTCTGATTGCTAGAAACGGCGCTGAAGTAGTTCCAAAGGTTACGGTAGTCAGAACATAGTCTTTAACTAGATCAGCTGGCTGTTGCCTCCAAACAATTTTCTGAAAGTTTGCATCTTCCGGATGCATATCTACTTGTCGGTACATTTTAGCAATGTCGGCCACCATTGCAAACTGCTTTAATCTCCATCTTATGAGAATTGATGTCATGGTGCTCTGAATGGTTGGTCCTGTCAATAATATATCATTCAGAGACACACCAGAACTCGTTTTCCTTGATGCATCAAACACCACTCTTAATTTTGTAGATGTGCTTTCTTTCTGCACTGCGTGATGTGGAAGGAAGTTAGCTATGCTGAGTATGTTTCCAGATTCAAACGTGACTTCTTTACAAACGGGAACTTCCTTCATGTGACCTAGACTTATATATTCTTGCATTACTGCTGAATATTCTTCTTGAAGACTTCTGTCCCTTTCGAAGCGTTTCTCCATCTGTATTAAACATTTGATTGCATTTTCTCTGGAAAACCCTAGTGAATGTTGACTCTCTGTGCTTATAAATGGCAACCGAACTTGATATCGACCGTTTTGCTGTCTCTTGACATTTACCTTATAGTGTTCTTCACATGCTTCTTCTTCTTGAGTAATGTTTTTTCCCGTTCCAACTTCCTCAATCTCCCAAAAATGTTTAAGTTGCTCACTAATTTTCACGTCCTCCTCTATTTGCACATTAAGTGTGTGCACTACTTGCGCGTTGTTATCGCTGAATCTACCTGATATTATCCAGCCTAGCTTAGTAAGTTGTAACACTGGACCTAGAGTCAATTTTCGAATTTTTCCAAGTAATAACTGAGCGTAAGCTTCAGCTCCCAATAAAATGTCAATCTTGCTCGGTTGGTCAAAGTGAGGATCAGCCAGATCTAAATTTCCAATCTGTTTTCGAATTGATGTGGAAATTGTTTGCGATGGGATGAAATTTGTCAACTTTCTCAACACGAGAGCATCTACTTTCAAATATTCGTTTGTTTTGGTGCGAAGTGTAATTTCCAAATTTCCGTTCGTCGAAATACCCTTTGTCTCTCCAATACCAGCTACAGTGATGTTTGTCGATTGCCTTTTCCCTCCAATTCTTTGAGCTGCACTCTCTGTAATGATTGACGCCTGTGAACCTTGATCTAGCAAAGCGCGTAGTGTTATGAATCCAGTCGAAGACTCAACCGTCACTAATGCTGTTGCTAACAATACCGTTTTTGCAGCATTGCTAGTCGAAGAGTTTATCTTCGTGACTGTTGTCACTGAAGTCGAAGGTCTATGATCCAAAGAAGTCAAAGTCGATGGTCGAACATTGTGTGAAAACGAGGTTGAAGGTTCTTGATTGAATTCTAAGATCAGAGGCAGATTATTTTGAGTGAATGAATTCGACGTCTGGTTTCGATGCCGAGATGAAGATTGCGACTGATGCGGAAGGATTCCAATTGTAGATACATCGGGTTTATGCAGAAGTGTGTGATGTGCCTTTTTACACTTGAAACATCTTGACGTGCTGGGACAGTTTCCGACTAAGTGTCCTTTGTTCAAGCAATTGAGGCACAAACCATTTCTTTTTACCATATCAAATCTCGTCGCATGATCTGATTGAAGAAAAGTGGTACATTGTCTCAAGTGATGTGGCCCCTTACACGAAATGCACATAATATGCTGCTCGTGTTTTGTCAAAAACACATTATGTGAAGATCGAGTGGGTTTATGTTTTTCTACCCCAGCAGCCTCTAATGTTCTAAAACGACGCTGCAAGAACTCTGTGAGGTCTTTAAATGATGATGTTTCTTTGTGCGCAGCTTGCTGTTGTTCCCAAATTTGACGCGTCTCAGTTGGTAGTCGTTGTGTTGTCAAATGCACTAACAGTGCATCCCAAATATTCGCTACCTCTAAATTAACGATTGCCTGAACGCTGTCGGTGGTTTTATCTAGTAGCATCTTAATAGATGAAGCGGATTCATTTGCATTATTGATGGCCAGCAACCTTCTAAATTGAGTATTTAATAGAACGCGCTTATCATCATAACGTTCTATGAGCAACCTCCACGCTGAATTATAATTGGATTCAGTGATCGAATAATGTTTGAGAAGTTGTTCAGCTTCCCCCGAAAGACTGCATTTTAAGTAGTGTAATTTCTCTACTCGAGATAAATTAGACTTGTTGTGAATCAAAGATACAAACAGGTCTTTAAAAGAAGTCCACTCCCCATAGTTTCCGTTAAACTTTGGCAAGTTTATGCGTGGAAGTCGAACATCCATATCATCGTTTGATCGACTGGATTGATTTTGTGTCTCATTGTCAGCCTGCGCTGCCTGTGCCCCTTGTTCCAACTTTAGATCTTCTAGATCTGTTTCGAAACTCAAATTGAGTTCTTCAAAGGATAGATATAGTTTATCTTTGAAATATTCTAAATCCAGATCGGTTTGCTCTTTGACTAATGAAAGTATTTTCTGATGCGTTTCCAGGAAGGTTTGCCGAATTTCTTGCACTCGCTGGAGCAATTTCGTGGCATAAGCAAGAGTTTTCCGTGCTTTAGCATCCTTTTTGAAATTACTTTGCATTTTATTTAATTGCTCTAGTAACAATTTCTGCTGAGTTAGTAACCGGTCCATTGTGTTGGATTATAATTTTGCGAGTTTCGATATATTTTCAAGTATATTTTGCACTATAAATGTAAATATTGTACACTACAATTGATGACTGACACACTTAGAACTGAATGAATGATGGTGAAAGCTTCCTGTCTGTCTAACTACTATGCCTCAATGACCCAGCTTATTGATTTGCTGATATCACGGCAAAATTGTCTCAAATCTATGCTATACGATTTCACACCATCAATTCGCACCCAATTAGCACTAGCATACTTAGTGTCAGTCAATCACGAAATTTTCATTAATCAAATTAACGAATGTATGTTCAGTCCTTTGTAATTGAACAAGACTGATGTGTTTCTAATATTTGATATGAAATGCGGGAATATGTATATTGGCATATATGTAGAAGGACAAATGCAATGGAATGTAATAAAGGAATGGAATAAGGACTTACCAGACCTTCTAATTGCCGTTGCGATCCGGTTCGAAGGACCAATAAAATGTTCTAATTGAACCACTATAACCACTAAACCATAAAATATTCTAAATACAGCCAATTCTTCAATCAAACACCGTCACTGATTAACGATTTAACAAATTTTTATTCTATTGGAATTTCAATTTTTCAATAAACGTATAAATTTTTCTAACAATCAATTTTCTTCTGTACCATCTAAATTCAAGGTCAACTGTTAAGTGAAAATTTCGGTACTTTCTTTTTCTATACAACTTTCTCTTAATTCTCTTATTATATTTCCAGTTTTACCAGTATTTCTTTACTGTGAATATCAAGTAAAAAAACCATTGTGAATGGACATGTAACATATAGTACCAAATGACAAATGTCAAGTGACAATTGTCAAAATCATCAACAATCATCAAATACAATGCTGACTTTAGATAAGTATATATTTTTTATCGATGAATTCGATTCTTTTGTTGTTTTTCGTTTCAGGTTCCTGCGCTGGAAAGGCCGCCGTTGCATCGCAACAATAGGTATATTAAAACTATCACTAAAATGGCCGTCGGCGCCAAAGGGTTAAAGATTATTAACTTTTTGTGAGACCTGGCACTATTCTGCATGTACACCAATGTGTCCTGAAAATTTCAGTTCAATCGGATGCCGCGTTCCTGAGATTTTTTTAACTGAAATTTTTTTATGATATATATATATATATATATATATATATATATATATATATATATATACATATATATATATAAAAATATATATATTTATATATATATATATATATATATATATATATATATATATATATATATATATATATATATATATGAATTTTTGGCCAAAGTGATTTTAATACTAATGTTCTTCTTCGAACATTAGTAAAAAATAATTTTGCAAAATGAATTTAAAACATGTTTTCAATGTGAACATGATAAAATTTTTAAAAGCAAATCAGGAAAGCTTATAAATTTTTGATATGACGGGTCGTCAAGAAAACGTCAGTATGGTTCGCAAAATCAATGGAGGTAGTAGACAATGGAGTGGCCCTTCACATTTGAAATGTGTTGCGAAACTATGATAGCCGAGCGGCCGTCAGTGCAACATTTTAATTTAAGGCCAGATTCGGTTTTGTCCCGCGTGCCAAACCTGCCAGCTAGCTCAGTCCGGCGTGGGTTTTCGGGACGAACCTGATCTTCGTGCTATGGCACACAGACAATACAACATTTAACACACCGTACAATACACAGGAGAAGGAAGTGGAACTGTAGGAATCATTAAATCATCACTAAATTATTTCCGATTCATTGTATTTATTCATCAAAGTTAACAAAGAAAAAGAAATAAAAAGGAAATTATGTCTAATAAAACTTCAATCAAAATTTAAACATTCAAAATGAAAAAAATATTTCATTTACTATCAAAAGTATAAATTCATAATGCAAGAAGTAATAATGCAAAAAAAAAATGTATGTCATAATCTGAATGAATAAAGTTTGGACCCAACCCCGGCCGGAATCAGTTTACACACATCATAACAAGCGATTCTGTTCCTATGTAATTAACGTGCAAATAAATATCACGAAATTGGAGTAACTAGTAATATGTATGTAAAAATATAGGTAACAAAAATGTATCTGCACACACACACCAAAAATGATTAATATATTATTGAAATGATCTTTTCATTATCTTTAAAGTATATTCTCAATTTGTGATTTATGTAAGCACAAAAAATTAACTTGATCTTGTTTTTCAACTTTGCTTATTCGCATTTTCTACCAGGTACTTATCTGGACTCCTCGCGAGCTGATCCGTTCTCCTTCTTACACCATCCCACGTCCAGTATTTCCGCTTCCCAGCATTTATTCTTCATCCAAGAATAAGGAAACCATCAAATCCAATTGGAGAAATTCTGATTAATTTTTAATTGTGCACGTTCAAATCCAAAACCTCGTAAATTATTGACCGATTTTCAATTTTATGTCACTTGTAAATTTATTCACCAATTTTCAATTTTCTGTTCAATTATAAATTTATTCACCAATTTTCAATTTTCTGTTCAATTATAAATTTATTCACCAATTCCCAATTCAATTGTAAATTCGAATCTCCTTCAGTTCCAAAAATTAACTTTCCTTTTTTTTCACTCAAAAAAATTTTCCCGTCCCGCCAAGTTCACCGTTCAATGCTTGCTTTTGGTTTTTCTTTGTTTCACAAATCTCACAACCACAGTCGTTTTTCGGAAAAATCAAATAAAAATCGCACTATCAGATATCTAAAGGAATTCAATGCACAAAAATTCCTCCTTTTCACTTTTCAGGGCAATTAATTAAGTCCACTTCAAAATAATCCATCACACCATACAGCCCACAAGTTTTTCTTCAAAAAACGTTTTTTTCCAAAAATCATCTTTCTCACCCAATTGCCAAATTCGAACTCCCAACCTCGACTCCACCAGCAATCCAGCTCCCGTTGCCGCCACTTTCCGTTGTTTTTTCGTTGCTCAGCTGTGCGGCAATTCCTCTGCACAACCAGCACAAAACATCTCCCGTTTTCGCTGGCCTGATAACGCAGCTGATGCAAGTATCATCGCAAATCAGCTGCGCTCAGGTCAGCGAACCCGATGAAATGCAATGACACATGCGACAATCAAATGCATAGGCAAAGCCTGTTTTCCAATGCAATGCAAGTCATGTATAAGATGAAACATGAACACCCCAACAATTATCACACGGTGATGTGTAACATTAGATCTTTTCTTGAATCAGGTAAAACTCCAGACATCGAGTCAGCACAAAATAGATCATGTCATCATGAACATAATTAAAATGTAAGATGAAGATTGGAATGCGAAGTCAGTTGTTGTGCGATCACTGAGGAGAACAGTTTCAATAGAAATATTATCAGAATAAAATTTATAGTTGGTGCAACATTAAATTGTATTTTTTAAAAAGGTAGTTCGGCCAACCGACTACTTAAGTGGCGCAGTCGGGAAACTTTTTTCAAAAAAAATCGAAAAGATTAAGTGAAACAAACTAAAAATTAGTGTGTTAGCGAAAAAGTCGTAAAGAATAATCGCGGAAAAAACACATTATCAAAATAAAACCACTATAAATATAACATTGTGATATTATCTAAAATAAATAAAAACTTTCCTTTGGTTTGGGAGGATCTAAGCCTTTTTACATCCTTCAATGTCGGCTGAGGCTGGTTTGACGCCCCAAACATACAAAGAAAGTAATAAAAAGTGAATGAGTGACAAAAAGTGACATTCGTGAAAAGTTTGCTTGAAGTCGTTTCGAACATTGAAGTGAGAAGCCGTGAATGACGGAGAGGAAAATTAAACGTGACAGGTACTACTGCTCAAACAGAAATCTAGTTTCAGGTAATACGGAAGACCAGGTTCGACAACTACAGCAGCAACTGCAGGAGCGAGAAAACGAGATGGCCCAATTAGCAGCAGCTGTGCAAGAATTACTTGCGAACAGGAACCGAGACGACTAAATTGGACAATTAGCGGCATCGATACAACAATTAGCAGGCAACAGACCCCAATCGGAGCAAATCCCGAGGGAAATTAAGCACATGACGAACTTTACTGGCACTGGCGACATGTCATTAAACTCATTTATTAGTAGCATCGAGTACGACCTCAGCAACATCCAAAATCCCAATACAAGAAAAGCAGCAACTCGTATGGTGTACTACGAAAAAATCCAGGGACCCGCTAAAGATGCAATTGTGAACTTGAATCCAATAGATGACTGGGAAGTGATAAAAGCAAATCTGAAGCTACGATTCAAACCCGATACGGAACCCGGAGACATTTACAGAAAAATCAGCAACCTTCGAGTTAACACGGTGAGTGAATTATCGATTGAAGTGCAAAAAATTAAAGATAAAGCCGATGAGCTAATAATTTTTTATAAAGATAATCTTTTCATAGATTTAAGTAACGTAGAATCTTTGCTAATTAATACTATAAAAGAAATGGCACAAGGTGTCCTTCTGGATAAAATTTACGAGATGAGAAATTTGAATGAAATAATTAAAATTATGCAGTGTAGAAGGTATGAAAATTCGTGTATTAGGCCAGAATTTAAAAAAAATAAAATCTCAAATTCAGTGGGAAGTTGGGGGTTTCCAAAAAATAAGAACTTCTCGCGACATTCAGATAAAAATCAAAATAGTCAACCCGATTCGGGGCAAATAAGACAACCAACGCTACAAAATACAGCAGACGATGACGGACAAAGCAACAGATACAACAACTCTGACCAATATAGGAGACGAAACCAAAACAACCCCGACCAATACAGGAGACGGTACTACAATAACGAAAATTCGGACCAAACCAGGAGGAACAATTCACAAAATCACCCTGATAGGAATAACTACCAGCCCGCAAATAACCCTAACAGATCCAGGCAATTTAGGCAAAACTCTCAGAATTCTAGATTTAGTTCACGATTTCGTCGGGATGAACAAGAGGTGACTCCCATGTCCAAGAGGTGACTCCCAAATCGACAATGTCGAGCCAACACGAAACCAGGGTAATACTGAACAAAACATTCAAGAAAGACAGGGACCCAGGGATCAACCTGAATTAAACCAAATCAGCCCTAACGATGGCCAACAGTTTTTTTACAACTAGCCTCGGACGATTTACCTTTAATAAAAATTAGCATAAATCAAGTAGAATACGTAGCATTGATCGACACAGGCTCGTCGTTCAGCATAATCGATGATAGTATAAACGATTTTCCAAAGATGCGAATAAAACCATTGCAGTTTACTACCATCACGGGCAAAGACTCTATATATTTTGAAGTACATACTCCCGCCCCAGCAGAGCTTAAGTCTCCGCCCCATGCTCAAATTAGGTGGAAAGTTCGAGAATTGAAAAACAGAAAATATCAATTTATCATTGGTGTTGACCTATTAGACAGGCTAGGTACAATAATTGACATGGAACAACAAGTCATTATACTCAATGGCGAATCAATTCCCTTTATAAATAACCCATATCCAAATAAACAGTCTTGCGCAATTGAACAAATTGAAAAGGACTATATTGCGAGACTAAAGCTAGACCATTTAAACTCTGAAGAACGTAAAGAAATAATTAAACTTGTAAAACGTTTTGAAAATACATTCTATAAGGAAGGAGATAAGTTGACAAGCACTACAACAATAGTGCATGAAATAAAAACGACTACGGACCAGCAAACTAACGCCAAACTGTACCGGTTTCCACCTTGTCATGAACAAGAAGTGAGAAAACAGATAGCAGAAATGGAGAAACAGGGAATTATTCAGAAAAGCTATTCAAAGTACGCAAGTCCATTAATTGTTGTCCCAAAAAAAAAGCGATAATTCTAAAGAAAAGAAGTTTCGGATAGTCATTGACTACAGAAAACTTAACGACATAACGGTGGATGATAAATTCCCTCTCCCAAACATAGACTCGATATTGGATAAACTCGGCAAAGCCCAGTACTTTTCCACACTCGATCTAGCAAAAGGATACCACCAGATCCTCGTTAGAAAAGAGGACAGAGCAAAGGCGGCATTCGTGACCCCACATGGTCTTTATGAGTTTATAAGAATGCCTTTCGGCCTAAAGAATGCCCCGGCGACATTCCAAAGGCTCATGAACCACATTCTTAGAGACTACATAAACCAAACTTGTGTCGTCTATTTGGATGATATCCTTGTTTTCAGCACTTCACTACAGGAGCATATCGAATCATTAACAGATATATTTAAAGTCCTTGAGTCACATCGACTCAAAGTGCAAATTGATAAATGCAACTTTATGCAAAAAGAAACGAGTTTTTTAGGTCACATTGTCACTAGAGACGGATTAAAGCCTAATCCTGAGAAAGTCTGTGTAATTTCAAATTTAAAGCTTCCGAAAAACGAAAAAGAAATCAAAAGTTTCCTAGGTATGACGGGCTATTACCGAAAGTTTGTCAAAGACTATGCGAAGGTAGCCCAACCAATAATCAAATATCTCCAGAAAGGTACCAAAGTAAATAGCAACGATCCCAACTACATAGATGCATTTGAAAAGCTTAAGACACTAATTATCTCGCACCCAATCTTGCGCTTTCCTGAATTTAATAAACCATTCCAGCTTACAACTGACGCGTCTAATTACGCGATAGGGGCCGTCCTTTCCCAAAATGGACATCCAGTCTGTTTTGCATCTAGGAAATTGCGAAAGCATGAACTGAATTTCTCCGCCACCGACAAGGAGTTTCTAGCAATCGTATGGGCGACGCATTATTTTAGGCCGTATCTCTATGGGACTAAATTTAAAATAAATACAGACCACCAACCAATAAAATATCTCAACGCAAAACACAAAGGCAAAGACCTTTCACCCAGGCATCAACGATGGTTGGCAAAATTAAGCGCATATCAATACGAAATCGAATATTTGAAAGGAAAGGAAAACCATGTGGCTGATTTCCTAAGTCGAATTCAAAACAAAGGAGAAAAACAAGAGGAGATTTCTGATTACGAGAAGCGTACCAACTCCTATTCAGATCTGCAAGTGATGTTTAATCAAGAAGAGGATGCTACAATGGCTACGATACATTCAGCCGACGAAGAACTACTCGATCACATACCAATAAAAGAAGAGATCGTAAACAAGTACAAAACACAACTGATTTTAACTAACAATAAAAAACAGGAAATCGAGGTTCTTCATAAGAAGCGACTTATCTATGTAGCGGAATACGATTTTCCTAACCTGAGTGATATTCTCCAACGGTATATAAAAAAAGGGAATTACGGGGATTTATTCGGAGTTACCAGACACACAGTACAATATAGTACAGCAGAAAATCAGAGAAATGTACTCTAACGACTCTCAAATCAAATTCATTAAGTGTTCACTAAGAGCACAAGATATTAAAACGGAGGTTGAAGCTATCAGGCAAATTTCATTGTACCATGTCAAAGAAAGCTTACATTCAGGTATTCAGGAAACCTTTTATAGCCAAAAAAACAAAATTTACTACCCAAAACTGGCCGAATTGATCCAGCTTGTTATTAATCAGTGTGAAGTCTGCCAGGAAGTAAAGTACGATCGTAACCCCATAAAACCCAAATTTCATTTCACAGAAACACCTTCGGACATTAACCAAATTATTCAAGTTGACTTATACTTCATTATGAAATACTGTTTCCTTACTATCATTGATAAATTTTCAAAATTTGGATCGGCTTACTACCTAGCAGATAGAAATCACGTAACGATAATTGAAAAATTAGAGGAACATTTTACTAAGATAGGAAAACCAGACAAAATAGTAGCAGGAAATGAATTTAGCGCGGTTCAAATAAAAGAATTTTGTAGGACAGAAAATGTCACTCTCCATCTTACCAAACCTCATAGCCACACAGGAGTAGCAGACGTAGAAAGATTACACGAGACCATTGCAGAAAAATTCCGGCTCTTAGCGCTAACCAAGACTAGAGTTTCCCCTAAGCGAATAATACAACAGGCATTAAGGAACTATAATGAACGATTTCACAGTACTATCAAGTCTACCCCCCGTGAAGTCCAAAACCGGAAAGCCGATTTTGAGAAAATAAGGAGAAATATTATTGACAGTAAAAATAAATACCTAAATAAACTCAATAAAAACAGAGAATATTATGATGAAGTAAGAACTACAGGGTTTATAAAGAATTATAAAGCGGTTCGACAAAAACAGCTGCCGAAATATAGAAAAGCTAAACTTTACAACGCCCACCCGTGTAACATTAAGCGGAAACCTAAATTCACTGACTACAGTAGTGATGAAACTTTTGTTTTCACAAATGAGGAAAGAAATATACTTGAAAAAGTAACAGCTCAGGGGCCTGCAGAAGAAGTTGTAGTCTCAAAATTCAATTTAAATGTGACTCGGCAAGATATTCAAACGTTGATAGGCGAGGCATGGCTTAATGATACCATCATCAATTTTTACTTAAGCCTCATAGCCGAAAGATCTGAGCGAAATATCGAGTTACTGCCAAAAGTTTATACGATGAATACGTTCTTTATCTCTCGTCTCTTAAGCTCAGGCTACAACGCGATGCGCAGATGGACCAGTCGAGTCAACATCTTCGCATACGATCTGATACTAGTACCCGTTCACGTAGGCGGTGCACATTGGTGTATGGCCATAGTACATCTTAAAAACAAAACTATACACTATTATGACTCCATGGGAAACCACAATCCGCAGGTTCTGAATTTATTGAGGGATTATTTAGAACAAGAATCTTTAGACAAACGAAAGAAACCACTTGATACATCCACTTTTAAGTTAGAAACCATGGTTAACGGCCCACGTCAAACAAATACTAATGATTGCGGCGTATTTTCATGCATGGTGGCAGAACACATCTGTAGGAATAGTGAACTATCATTTAAGCAACAAAACATACCAAATTTACGCGAACGAATGATTATTGAGATAGCGCAAGGAAAATTACTATTATAAAATCCGTTCTACTATAGCTTCTCCAACATCAATAATAACTATCAATCCAACCTTGCAGGTACTCACAACAATGTTGACTATATTTATGCTATTCAACTCCGCCAATGGAACGTTAGAAGTAAATAACATTGCTGAACAGACAGGGTTCATTAAGGTTCACGCTGACGAGACCGAAGTAGTAACGAATACAAAGATAATACTTCATGTGATAAACACTAAAGAAAATTTTTGGAAACTTCATATCAGTAATCGAATTCAGGAGAATTCAAAGAGTACGGAGAGGGAAGTCATGTATAAGATGAAACATGAACACCCCAACAATTATCACACGGTGATGTGTAACATTAGATCTTTTCTTGAATCAGGTAAAACTCCAGACATCGAGTCAGCACAAAATAGATCATGTCACCATGAACATAATTAAAATGTAAGATGAAGATTGGAATGCGAAGTCAGTTGTTGTGGGATCACTGAGGAGAACAGTTTGAATAGAAATATTATCAGAATAAAATTTATAGTGGGTGCAACATTAAATTGTATTTTTTAAAAAGGTAGTTCAGCCAACCGACTACTTAAGTTGCAATACATTCGACCGTCGCATGCAGCATTGCACTCCCAATGTTTGTGGGTGTGTGTGGGTGTTATATGAGCGAGGCTGTTTCGCAACAATCGTGGGGACGACTCAGACCCTGAGATCTCACAGCGGGGCTACTATTGAAATAAAACATTTAGCAAATGAAATTAAATAAGATAACCGAAGCCATTAGTTCCGTATATCTTTGGAGTGGTAAACTCCAAGCAGCTTCCCACTAGAATCTTGCAATTCGTAAGCCACCTGCCCAATTTTTCGTTTCACGATCGCCGGAACAAATCGGAGGGCGAACTTAGCAGCGAAACGATCGATGGCATTGCTAACAGTGAAATTACGTACATAGACTTGCTGACCTTCGGAAAAATTGCGTGGCCTCGTTCGAAGATTGTAGCGATGAGCCCCCTTTTTGTAAGTCTCACTCAGTTTGTCTTTAACAAGGTCCTGCACTAGGCGTTGTCTGTCGCAGCCAGAACGCAATTGCACCTCACCATCTTCAAAAGCTTGTAGACTCCTGAGGAGTGCGTATTCTGAGCCATGCTGAATAGGGTGATATCCGAACATGAGGAAGTGAGGCGAAAAACCAGTAGAATCATGAACTACCTTTCGAAAAGCAGAACACGATTCCGGGAGCTTTTCGTCCCACTTGCCATGATCGGAACCTATATAGGCTCTAATTGCGTTCAGCGTAGACACATTAGTTCGCTCCGAAGCATTTGCCTGTGGTGAGTACAGTGGTGTGAAACAATGCTGCACGCCATATTTATCCAACAGCTGAGCAAATGCTTTGGAAGCAAACTGGACCCCATTGTCTGAATGAAGCCATTCGGGCACTCCGAATGTCAGAAAGATCTCACGCTCAAGAAAATGCACAATCGCCTCGCCTGTAGCCTTCACCATGGGCTTGAGCCACACAAACTTTGTATAATGGTCCAGGACCACAAACAATTGGGTATTTCCAGATTTATAGCGAGGATATGGGCCCATGAAATCCACAAAAAGTCGCTGCATCGGTCGCTCGGACTCTCTGGGGGACCCCAAAGGCGGTCTCAATGAAGAATTCGGAGGCTTGATCTGCTTGCAAACCACGCATTCTTTAACATGCTGTGTAACATCTTGCCTCAATCGAGGCCAATAGTAGTATCTTTGCAGCAGCTCAATAGTTTTCCGAATTCCACAATGCGACCCACGGGGATCATCGTTAGCTCGTTCGATGAGCGACTTCTGCTGACCATCAGGAACCCATAACTTGACCCGGGGAATATCCGAAATCGGCGCTTCGCTGGTGCTCATGGTTATGTAAATACGACCATTAGAGACATGCAAATTTTGGAACAGATGAGGCTGCTTCAAAATTTGCCCCCTTAAATGCTCGTAAGAAGGCTCCTGAAATGCCGATTCCGGAATGACTGCACCCAAATGCTTGTGCTCCGGTAGACAACACCCAATCGCTGCTACCTGAGCACCCGAAAAGCAGACCCTTGATAGGGCGTCTGGAACGACGTTGAGGTTACCTTTCCGATGCTCAATTTTGAAATCGTACCCCTGTAGCTTCAGGCTCCAGCGAGCCAATCGTCCAGACAGATCCTGTTGTTGCATCAGCCATTTTAGGCTGGCATGATCTGTGATGATAGTGAAGGGCAGCCCCTCGACGTACGCTCTGAACCTCTTAACACTTTGCACTGCAGCTAAGCATTCCAATTCGGTAATACTGTAGTTGCGTTGCGCCGCGTTAAGTTTCAGGGACATATACGCGATGGGATGCTCTCCACCATCATCATCCTTCTGGAACAAGACACTTCCAATACCCAATGTACTAGCGTCACATTGAATATAAAAGTGCCTTGTGAAATCTGGATTGGCTAGCACCGGAGCGGAAACCAACAGTTTCTTGACTTCATTGAAGGCATTGTTAGCACCCAAAGACCAGTTGAAAGAACGCTTGCCTTTTAGCAGATCCGTGAGTGGAGCAGTGACGGAAGCAAAATTTGGGATAAAACGTCTGTACCATCCCGCCATTCCCATGAACCGCCTCACGTCTTTTACCGTTCGGGGCTCTGGATATGTCAGAATACCTGACACCTTCTCCGGGTTGGTTCGTAAAATACCATCACTAACCACGAAGCCAAGGTACTTGATCTCCTTTTGGACAAACTTGCTTTTTTCAACATTGATGGTCAAGTTGGCGTCTCTGAGCCGTCTCGCAACAGTGCTCAAGAGCTCCAAATGCTCATCAAATGTTGAGCTTGTAACGAGCAAGTCGTCCAAGTAAACAAACACCTTGTCCTGCAGCTCGTGTGGTATGACTTTGTGCATTAACCGACACATTGTCTGCGGAGCGTTGCACAGACCGAACGGCATAACCGTGAAACGATACAAAGGTCTGCCAGGGACGGTAAAGGCAGTTTTATCACGTGATGCTTCGTCTAATGGAATCTGCCAGAAAGCGTCTTTCAGATCCAAACTAGTGATGAACCGGGTGTCTTGTAGGCGTGCCAACAGTCCCTCAATTAGAGGTAACGGGTATGCATCTTGTAAGGTGACCTCGTTCAGACGTCGAGCATCAAGGCATAGACGCACCTTGCCAGGCTTCCTCACCAAGGTGACGGGGGAACTCCACGCGCTATGGCTTTCCTCTATCACACCCAGTGACAGCATACGATCAAGTTCGTCATACATCAGTTTCTGTTTAACCGGTGACATGGCATAATGTCGTTGTTTAATGGGCTGAGTGGAACCCGTGTCAATCTTATGTGACACGAGTTTGGTTTTACCTAGGCCCTCCTTGTTATATGAAGGAAACTGATGTATGACAAAGTCGAGTCGTTGCTGCTCCTGAGTGGTCAATAGGTGATAACCAGGGCACGCAGGCTCTGTAGGGGCATCGAGCGAGTGACATTGCGTTGGAGGGATTTTAAAAAGGTCCCAAAAGTTCATACCCAGATAGACAGGGTGAGTTAGAGATGGAACGACCAAAAACCGCATCCATTTACTCGCGGTCGTTAAATCGCACCAGGGTGCCAACATATCCCACCACTGGACTCTTCTGACCCGAAGCTGTCTGAACGTGGGTCTGCATAGTATGCATATACAGGCCCAAGTCCGAGAGCAGGTCTAAAGATCCCGCGCCGAGTATGCTGACACTAGCCCCACTGTCGAGTAATCCCGTTAACTTTCGTCCCTTTATGACGATCTCAGCGAAAGGGCGGTTATCACCATTGATGGCGATTATTGACTCAACGCTAGCGCGCTTCAAAAATTTTCTTGCGGCAAAGTACCTCCACGACCTATGGAAACGCCCGGTCGAAGACACCCTCAAATATGCAGGTCCAATGGGATTGGAGCATGTGGATTCAATACTCGAATCAGAAAATGAAAGGCCATCAGAGAATTGATATTGAACATATGGGTTGGATGTGAGAGGGTATGGTGTGGTATTGTCATTTTGAAGCGAAGGAAATTTGGAATGCATATCATCCAGTCAAGATAGACGTCGCAACTCCGGATCGACATTAGTGGCTACATCGACCTTTCCGTGGCGCGAATTGAACCGCGGGGAGTCAGACTGATTCCTGTTTGTGACCGTTACCTTACCACCATCATAAGCTCGACATTTGGGACACTGAGGCTTCATGAACCCATCAGAACCACATCCAAAGCAAAAAACTCGCTTAATTGGCATCGAGCAATCTAGGAAGGAGTGTCCCAGGTCCTTGCAATTCCAACAGACACGAAATTGCCCACGTTGAGTGCTGAGTTGTGGACTTGGAGTATTGAAACGTTTCGTCATGACTTCGTGTACTTGATTTGGAGTCTCGAATTGATTAGAATCAAACTCACTTGTTTCCCTATAATTAACACCACTGCGGGTCCAATCATCGAAGCGTTCTGGTGGTAAGTGACGTCGGGGTTCTGGACGCTTTGCGATCTCATCATTAAAGCATAACTCATTAGCTCCATAAGGACGACGACTCGGTCGACGTTCTGCTTCTAATTCATGCTACACGGATTCAACGCGAGTGCATCTCCTGACGAGGTCACGGGTAGTCGAAAAATCGAAACCTGCCAAATGCTCTTGAAGACGGGTATTCATGTTTCTAAAAAGAATGCATTGCAGGTCCACATCCACTAAAGGAACCTGTAACTGAAGAGCCAGCGCCTCAATTGCTTCATAAAATTCAATGAACGTTTCATTCGGACGTTGCCGCCGTGCGTCTATAGCACGTCGAATGTCAACATCCGTGCGATGTGGTGCAAAACGTTCGTGAAATTCTGTTCGAAGCTGACTCCACGTCAGGCTCCCATAAAGATCCCGCAACTGCCAGTACCAATTCGCTGCCATACCTTTCAGTAGCAGGTGCAGGTCTCGTACTAGCTCATCACCCGAAACCCCATAATCAGAAGCCATAGTGGACACGCGAAACAGGAACTGCCGAGCGTCCATATCTTTCGAGACACCATCGAACATTAAGCCCCATTTCGTAATAGGGACCAATGTCCGCGGGTGTTCGGTGTTTCGTCGTGCCTCTCGAAACGTAACCCGCGGCTCCGTACCAATAGGACCCCTAGTAACCGTGGATGGCAAATGGTCTGCTCCAACTTGAGAGGGCTCCACCACAGTAGTGGGTGGCAAAACCGTGTGCCCTTGACCGACTCTTGGGGGAGTGCTGGAGGCCGAAAGACTGAGGCGACCTAGCTCTCGGTCAATATGGGAATAACTAGGGTCCCAGCTCGCCGTTCGTCGCCTCATGTTCGATTAATTGAAAACCGCAAATAAATAAATTAAATAAAAGTATAAAAATAGCTGTTAAGAAAAATTCAAATTCAAAAAAAAAAAAAAAAAAAAAAATCCCGATCACCTGCAATTTCCCTCTCAAAACTAAAATACACCTGGAAAGGTAAACAAGCACCGAGAAAGAAATGTATTTTCCCCCTTTAACGCAAACTCGTGACGGTATATAGAAAACTAATAATTCTTGTACAGAAGGAGAAACGAAATTTCGTAAGAAAAATAACCCAAAGATATTAAAGCGATTAAATATTTTCCCGCTCCGATAAGTACTAAGTAACAGGTTTGTTATAATTAATGGTACTCCTTAGATTTCCAACACTACCAAATTGAAAATAAACGCAAATCGTAAAAAAAATAATGATTCCTACATTTCCTCTTCCTGTAGGGATGTTTGTGAAGGAAAGGAAAAGGTAATAAAATTTGAACACATAATGAGAAAATGAGAATTAAGGAAATGGTAAACAAATGTCAACAAGTTGAACTTCCCAGCTGAGTCAAGAAAATTCGATGACCCTATTTCGTGAACCGCTCACCAGGTTACAATCAAGTAAACCAACACCGTCAAACCGGTGGACCCAGTCACGATCTAGTATCATCGAACTTCCCTGCAAGAAACAAAAGGCTCGAGGCGCTGAAAAAATCAAAACTGCTCGCCTCTGGGCCAAGCGACTTCACAACCGAAGGATATTTCAGCGACTTTCAACTCGAGTGGTTCCTTTTGTTTCGCCTCAAGCTGAGAGTCAGTACACAAGTGAAAAGAGGCGTCCCTCTGTCATACACTGGACAACACACAATAGCACGAGAACGGGCGCCAATGTTGCACTGACGACCGTTCGACCGGAATGAAATAAAGGAAAAAAAAACATTTAAAAAAGAAAAAGAGAAAAAAAAATTTTTAGTTTAAATGAATTCCAACATGAATAATCTGATTAAGTTGCCAACTATGGCCAAAGAGAAAAAAAAATATGGCTGAGGCAATCAAGTGCTCCCGGGAACAAATATCACCCCAGCCCATCAGATTAATCATGCGGAGCAAGAAATGAAATCAAAAACCAAACTTAATTAAAAAAAAACATACAAAATTGACTAAAAAAAATTCTGAAGAAAACCAAAAATTAAATTACCAAATCAAAACCTATGTACATATGCCTAATAATTTGTTTGGGCGCCATTTGTTGCGAAACTATGATAGCCGAGCGGCCGTCAGTGCAACATTTTAATTTAAGGCCAGATTCGGTTTTGTCCCGCGTGCCAAACCTGCCAGCTAGCTCAGTCCGGCGTGGATTTTCGGGACGAACCTGACCTTCGTGCTATAGCACACAGACAATACAACATTTAACACACCGTACAATACACAGGAGAAGGAAGTGGAACTGTAGGAATCATTAACGATACTAAATTATTTCCGATTCATTGTATTTATTCATCAAAGTTAACAAAGAAAAAGAAATAAAAAGGAAATTATGTCTAATAAAACTTCAATCAAAATTTAAACATTCAAAATGAAAAAAATATTTCATTTACTATCAAAAGTATAAATTCATAATGCAAGAAGTAATAATGCAAAAAAAAAATGTATGTCATAATCTGAATGAATAAAGTTTGGACCCAACCCCGGCCGGAATCAGTTTACACACATCATAACAAGCGATTCTGTTCCTATGTAATTAACGTGCAAATAAATATCACGAAATTGGAGTAACTAGTAATATGTATGTAAAAATATAGGTAACAAAAATGTATCTGCACACACACACACACCAAAAATGATTAATATATTATTGAAATGATCTTTTCATTATCTTTAAAGTATATTCTCAATTTGTGATTTATGTAAGCACAAAAAATTAACTTGATCTTGTTTTTCAACTTTGCTTATTCGCATTTTCTACCAGGTACTTATCTGGAGTCCTCGCGAGCTGATCCGTTCTCCTTCTTACACCATCCCACGTCCAGTATTTCCGCTTCCCAGCATTTATTCTTCATCCAAGAATAAGGAAACCATCAAATCCAATTGGAGAAATTCTGATTAATTTTTAATTGGGCACGTTCAAATCCAAAACCTCGTAAATTATTGACCAATTTTCAATTTTATGTCACTTGTAAATTTATTCACCAATTTTCAATTTTCTGTTCAATTATAAATTTATTCACCAATTCCCAATTCAATTGTAAATTCGAATCTCCTTCTGTTCCAAAAATTAACTTTCCTTTTTTTTCACTCAAAAAAATTTTCCCGTCCCGCCAAGTTCACCGTTCAATGCTTGCTTTTGGTTTTTCTTTGTTTCACAAATCTCACAACCACAGTCATTTTTCGGAAAAATCAAATAAAAATCGCACTATCAGATATCTAAAGGAATTCAATGCACAAAAATTCCTGCTTTTCACTTTTCAGGGCAATTAATTAAGTCCACTTCAAAATAATCCATCACACCATACAGCCCACAAGTTTTTCTTCAAAAAACGTTTTTTTCCAAAAATCATCTTTCTCACCCAATTGCCAACTTCGAACTCCCAACCTCGACTCCACCAGCAATCCAGCTCCCGTTGCCGCCACTTTCCGTTGTTTTTTCGTTGCTCAGCTGTGCGGCAATTCCTCTGCACAACCAGCACAAAACATCTCCCGTTTTCGCTGGCCTGATAACGCAGCTGATGCAAGTATCATCGCTAATCAGCTGCGCTCAGGTCAGCGAACCCGATGAAATGCAATGACACATGCGACAATCAAATGCATAGGCAAAGCCTGTTTTCCAATGCAATGCAATACATTCGACCGTCGCATGCAGCATTGCACTCCCAATGTTTGTGGGTGTGTGTGGATGTTATATGAGCGAGGCTGTTTCGCAACAAATGTATTGGTGGGGACGTAACCATGAAGTAAGGCGAATGCGAAGTTTTGTTTGATTGTTGCTGATGTTTTGGTTCCTTCTTGCACGTTCATTTCATTTGGAATTTTATGTCATATGATCACCACGTGGAAATTTTTTTGTCAAGTTGATAGATGAGATGTTTGGCAAAAGTCACAGGGGTAGATAGATGCAACTACTATAAAATCATACAATTCGGGGCATTTTTTCACCTCCCCCACGAATTGTACGTTGCTGTCTTCCATCGAATTTCCAAGAACGACCAGTCATTCGGCTTGAGGTCTGCAATGCACAACGCTTGAAACGCACTCAAAACAAAACGACTACGATTCTCACTCTTAACGATTGGCAAACGCTCCGTAAGCGGTCCTCCATTTGTTTATTTAGGCTGTGAAGACCAAGCGTAGAAATATGGCATCTTTCCCAATTCAGCTATATTTTTAGTATCAAAAACTTCTGTTCACGAGCGCTTATGACCCAATAATCAGATACAACTGAAATTCACAGAATTTATTGGTTTTGAGGGCTTGATAGAACCAGGCTTGATAGAAGCAATTTTTAAATGTGGGCAACTCTGTGCCAGTGGTGCAATCTTGAAAAACCACTAAGAAAAAATGTTTAAGTTCTTGAAATTTTTCGAATGGCAGCCCCGAACACGTTTCTATTCCTGCAACTTTTGATCAAGCCATCGGATGAAAACGAGATTCATAAGGTAGGTTGATTTTGATGAGAAGCAGTTGTGGTAAACTTTTAGTTCCAGTGCTGGTACAGTGTTGCAAAAGCTGAGTATTTTCTTCATTTGTGTTACTGAAGATGTTATTTTAAAAGTTCTGTAAGATAAGTAACCGATAATAAATATAAGTAACAAGTGCTTTGACTTTCCAAAAAGTTGAAATTCATAAAATTGGTAACGCTGGAAAGCTTCCCATTCTATTTGTTTAAATGCATTGGTGTTATCAGCGTGGTATATTAAAATATGAACTCAAAATCTGCACGATTCCTCCACTGTTCATCGAACATAAGTGTTTAAAGTGGCTCTGTTGCGCTAGATTTTTTACTAATTTTGGAAGAAAATTAGTATTAAACTCGCTTCGCGGAAAATTCGTTTTATATATATAGATAAATATATATATATATATATATACATATATATATATATATATATATATATATATATATATATATATATGTATATATATATATATATATATATATATATATATATATATATATATATATATATATATATATATATATATATATATATATATATATATATATATATATATATATATATATTGTTACCGTTATTCTTCTACGGTGGTATTTATCAAGCGTTTAACTTTCTTGAACCCCAAGTCGATAATTTCGGGGGCCTATGCTCACCGGAGATGGGGGTGGGTCGGGCGCCACTCGCTTCACAACCCCGAAATTACGCTTGCCGACGCTCGGAAGCGAGAAAATGCGACGATTTCGCGCTTAATGTAGAGTGCAAAAAAAATACACGCTGGCGGTTTCCAAAAATTTTACACAACCATTTAATAACGAAGGCTTTTAGACTCACAATATCGGCACTTACGCACTATCCTAAAACGGCGCCTCGAAAGTTAGACTTTAACAACTCTACTGATTTTCTCCATGTGTAACATTTACAAATTTCCTTTTTTTGCAAATTGCGATATTAAGAAAAGATAATAATAACTTAACCTACTTACAATTTAAGAACTTCCCTCGGTGTACGCGCCACGGTTCGCCTGTTTCAATTTCACTTCGCCCGTAACTCCACACTAACCCCTTCGGGGCACTCGATTTCTCCTTCTACACCCTTTTCGCTCTGTAGCTCCGATTATTTCAAATACTCGTTCTTGTCCGGTCTTCACTTTCTTTTCACAACCCTTATCGCTCTGTAACTTCGATTATTTAAAATACTCGTTCTTGTCCGGTTTTCGTTTCCTTTTTCACAACCCTTATCGCTCTGTAGCTTCGATTATTTGAAAAATACTCGTTCTTGCCCGGTTTTCGTTTCCTTTTTCACAACCCTTTTCCGCAGTCCGCTCTCGATCACTCTTCTTCTTCGATCCGCCAAAAGCCCTCTCGACGTGTATATGGAAGGTATAAGGATTCGTCGAAGTAGATTTCACTAACACACTCCGCCAACTCGTCTGTTCCTTACCGGGGTAGATTTAAAAAAGAGACTCCCCATCGCCTGCCCAGCTCGCAGGCCACCTTCGATCCCGCATTGTTGAACTCGCTTGCGGACTTTCGGGGAAAACCGTATTTTCTCCCACCGTTCAATTGCACTATCATTCGTTAATGTGCATTGCCGTGATGTGCATGTGCAGCCCAAGTGCATTCGGTCATTGCACTTTTGCAACCTGGCATTGCGCTCGATTTTCCCAGACACATGCATGGCAACGCCTTGATACGTCCCGGGACGCGGTCCGTTCCTCTGGCGTTCCGCCGAACTTCCCTGGACACTTGAACTGTCAAATCCGTGTTTTTCCTGTCGCCATGGACGTTGTCGTTGTCGTATTTTGCATCATTTACTGGATCGGCAATCGCCCTGTGCCGTTGCTGTTGAGTTTGCTGATGCTGAACTTGATGCAATTGATGCTGTTGCTGGCGGGTCATCTGAATATGCTGGCCAAGTGCCTGTAGCACCTCGAAATGTGTGAATAAATTGTCAACTGTGCTGTCGAAATGCAGATATCTTGTGACAGGAGCTTCCAATCGCCGAAACAGGTCTGTAACAATTTTCCCTTCCACCACAATTGATCGTTTTTATTTGCTTGGAGATTCTGGGAACCCGCATCGCTATATAGTACATCGTTCTGTATGATGTCATTTGTTGTGCTGGCGTTGGAATACGTTGCAGCAGCAATAACACTTGTGTCTTCGCGGCAGGCGAAAAACCAATGCATCTTCTGCATGAACGGTGGCAGTATCTTAACCTTGTAGTATATCAATATCAACATCTTGAGATCCCTCATTGTTAGATGTGCTGCTGGATGCGGATGAGGTTGATGCTACTTGTGGTAAAATTTCGTTTTCGGGCAAAGATCTCACGCGAACTGATATGTTTTGACGAAGCTTTTCTAAGTGTTGCAGTGTATGATTCATAGGCGTATGGTCTGAAACACCAACATTATTACCACGGACAAAGTTATCAACGCAGCTAAACGTTTCGAACTCCATTCTAGCTGGACGAATAATAATTATATGAAACCTAAGGAACCCATTTCGAATTAAACGGCGGTGCGTTCTAAATTGTATTTCATATAGCCTCGACTATCGCGATTCGTCTCCATGCTTTCGGGAAAGTCCTGAACCTCACCACCAAAATATACAACTGCTGTTGTTTCTTCATCTTTGGTCCGTATAATAGGAGGACAATACGCAATATCGTTTGTCTGATCTTGTAATCCAGATACTGCACACAAACGAAACGGACCGGCTGCACTGCTTGCCGTACCAAATCGTCGAAAAGAATATTTCTCTTTTACTTCTGTCAGGTGAGTTCTTTGATTATATTGTTTATTCAAGACTGTTATGGAGGCGACTCGGCCCCACCATCAGCTTCGAGGAATACCGGGTCCTGGCAAATGCGCGCCTTGGTTCTGATATTGGCCGTTTTTGACAGGGTTCGCTGAGACTCGAAGCTTAATCTACGATTCGATACAATCTGTAATCTGCATTATTACTTACGATACACTATAACCTACATTATTACTTAGCCTACGATTCCCTCCACTGAACTCATTGTTTACAACATCCCTCCTTCGTCTCTATACCGTAAGCGTGTCCGCGTCTATAAATTAACAAGAACTTTAATCCTCCACCGATACGACTCGCGAGCATGATCGACCGTGACACCCCCCTCTCTTCAGAGAATTCCCTGGGAATTCTCGACGTTATTTCACCACGACACCGCGTGAAACTAAATTCTGACTCGAAACTTGAGATTTCGGTACGCTTTGACTTCTCGTAAAATTTATTCCGGCTGTTCACATTCCCTATCTGAACTCTCGATTGTTCCTCACGTCATCTGGGCGTTACACCCGTCTGTCGCACCACGCGCTTTCACACTACCAATCACGTATACAACTTATCATGCATGCATATGTGTCACGACTAATAGCTCTAAATGGTGTTGTTATCTGTATCTTTAACATTCCGATATTCTAATACGACCTGAACTCGATTTTAGGATAAAAGCCAAGGGAAATCAAGGAAAGGAAAAAGAAATCCAGGATAGAAAAAAAAGTCGAGAAGCGCAAAACAAGACGTAAGAGGAGAAACGGGAGGAAAGAAAAAAAAATATCCAATACGCCCAACAGAAGCACGGAAGTCACGCCCCAACTATGGTATATCATTTCATCTTTTTGTAACCCTTTCTTTTCTGGCACTATCTCTATCCCTGCATGTTAGTGTTATCCGTCTCGACTCGTGGCATGAACGGTGTTGGTATATGTCTACTTTATACATGCGAAATTCTAAAATGTATTGAACTCATTTTTAGGATCTCTATTCCTACTACCGCCAACGGAGAAAAATTGAAGAGACAACAGCGAAAGAAATGTAATGAATAGGAAAAGGAACCCCGAAAGAAAACACAACGAAAAGAAAAAGAACGAAGGAAAAAGGAAAAGAAATAAAGGCTGAATCGGATCCATCTCCAACCTGACGGTATTGCGGTAATGTACAATCGTATTAGTACTAATATCCTATATAATTAACCTCTCTACTAACCTAAATTCAATCCTAACTACAGTTTTAACTATGATTACCTGACCTAGCTATCGATTAATTTTTACCCACCACCACCCAATTATTCTAACGATCTATTGTCTTAACCCACCACCACCAGGCTATTTTAGACCACCACCACTACGCTATCTTATTCCTAATTAAAATCTATCTTGTACCTTTCCCCTTGGTGACAAATGTCTGCATAGCTCACCCTATTTCGCGATCTGGTTATTAAGCTAGCACCTATTCGAGTCCCCTAATTTGCTACCATTACAGTACAAGACCTAAAGCCGGGAAAGGTATCATACACTCGCACGTGTTTTTCATATTCATGAATCCTCTATTCTATTAACCTACGACTATGTTATTCTAAAGTAACCCTTTCTCGCCCTCTTATAATAAAATGTCAGCTCCTAACTAAAAGTCTCCGCTGGCGCCTATAACAAATCTCCTAGCTATCTTTAGGTTCGGGAATGCATTCGACATACCGTTTAAGGTCTTTCGCATGCCAATTTCCAGCAGGTTTCCCCTTCTCGTCAACTAACTCGTAGGTCCACGCCGACGTCTTCCTTCCCAGCGTGAAAGGACCGACGTACGCCGGGGCCAATTTAGCCGAAAAATTCCTACTGGCGTCCGACAACACGTAATTCTTCCGCCAAACTCTTTGCCCTAGCTGGAAGTTCTCTGCGCGTCGACGGAGATCATACCGTTTTTGGCTGGAAGCCGCCGCCCGCTTCATTTTCTGGCCTACCTCTTCCCGTATCCTTTCTAAATTCCTCGCATTTTTGAGTGGTGAAAACGTTTTTTGCGCCCCTGCTGGTGGCTCCATTTCTTCCCTAAACGTGATCATCTCTCTCCCGAAGTTTAGAAAATAAGGAGTGAAACCCGTGGCTTCGTGTTTATACGTGCGTAGGGCGCACGCGATCTGAGCCAGGTACTGATCCCACACGCGATGGTTGTCGGAGACATAGCATCGCAACATGCATTTTATATCTTGATTTCGACGTTCAGCCGGATTCGCCTGTGGGTGATACAACGCCGTATAACTAATTTGTACCCCGTACTCCTCCACGGCCTGCCGAAAATGTCTGCCAACGAATTGTACTCCGTTATCACATACTAAAACCCGAGGGACCCCGTATACCAGGAATACATTTTCCTCCAACAACCGGAAAACGGCTGATGCTGTCGCCGACCGTAATGGCAGTATCACCGAATATTTCGTGACATAGTCGATAATTGTCAAGATATAAGCATGGCCCCTCGTGGACCATGGAAGCGGTCCGACGAGATCCACGCAAATCATCTCCCATGGAGATCTTGCTTCGCCGGTTCTGGTGGACATTAGGCCAATCGGCGCTTTACGCTCCACCTTGCACGCCTGACATACTTTACAACTCTTCACGTACCTACTGATATCTGTTCGCATTTTCGGCCAATAAAAGTTTTGCGTGATCCGAGCCAACGTACGTGCGGCACCCATATGCCCCGCCTTCGGATCGTCATGGTATCGCTTGAGTATAGCTCCCCTCTCTACCTTAGGAACCACCTTCTTCCACTTCATGTCGACTTCTCCGCCCACTACTATTCCCGGGATTGTTTCCACAATACATCTCCTAAAATTTTCCACTCCGAGTACCTGTCTGGTTCATCCCGTACCCTATCCAGCATTTTTGAATACTTCTCTGGCCGCTGGGAAACGGAGATGCAATCTACCCTGTTGACCGCTCGCGACAACGCATCGGGCACTAGGTGTTCTTTCCCCCGCCGGTGGATTACTTCAAATTCAAATTGCTGAAGTCTCACCGCCCACCTTGCTAATCTGCCCGTCGGATCTTTAAGATTGTTAAGCCAGACCAGTGAATGATGATCAGTAATAACCACGAACCTGGTCCCCTCTATGTAGCCCACAACACGGCTAAACACTCTCTTTCTGTCACGGAGTATTTCCTTTCTTGCTTTGAGAGCGCACGACTCAGGTAGCACACCACCTTCTCACCCGTTGGGTGTGCCTGGCTTAGTACGGCCCCTATACCCACGTCTGACGCATCCGTCTGCACCTTGAAAGGAAGTGTAAAATCGGGGCACGATAATACTGGTGCCGATGTGAGCCTTTCTTTACACGCAGCAAACGCACGGGCACACTCGTCTGTCCACTCAAACTTGCGACCTTTTTTCAACAGATCGCTTAGAGGCGCCACCATTGTTGCGTGATCAGGTATGAAACGACGGTACCAGGATACCATCCCCAATAGTTGCCTGATTTGTTTAACGGAAGTGGGACGTGGAAATTCTTTCACCGCTTTCACCTTTTCGGGGTCGACATGTAGACCCTCGATATCAACCAGGTAGCCAAGATATTTCAGTTGCGCCCTGCAAAATTGACACTTTTCTCTCGAGACCCGTAATCCCGCTTCTCTCAACCGAACGAACACCTCTTTCAGCACTTCTAAATGCCGCTCAAACGTCTCGGTTACAATTATTACGTCGTCGAGGTACGTAAAGACGAAAGGCTCCAGTGCGGGTCCGAGTACTGTGTCGATAAGCCTTTGCCAGGTGGCCCCCGCATTGTGGAGTCCAAAAGGCATCCTCAAGAAATGGAACAAGCCCCTTCCTGGTACGGTGAACGCAGTATATTGTCTCGAGTCCTCCGCCATCGGCACCTGCCAATACGCAGACTTGACGTCCAGCGTCGATAGATATTTGGCATTCCTCAGCTTGTCTAGGGTAGCCGAGATGTATGGCAGCGGATATGCATCTTTTTCCGATACCGCGTTCACTCAGGGGGCCTGAGCCCCCTTCAACCGAAGCTACGGACGTCCACTGCCGCCCTTCCATATCTAAAACCACACCGAAACGCTGCCAGAAATCGATGCCTAAGATTATTTCCTGCGGTATCGACGAAATGACCAATGCTTCAAGCCTATGTCTCCGTCCGTTCAAAACAAACTCCAACCCCACAACCCCGTCTACCATACACGTAACTCCGTTCGCGAGCCGAACCTCTTCAACTCCGTCTCGTTTCAGTACCAACCCCTTACCTGCCAACCGTGTCCAACCCTTCCGGCCCAGAATCGTGCGACTCGCACCCGAATCTAACAACCCCTCCATCGTCGTACCCTCGACCTCCACTTTTAAGTGCGGGCGACTGTCGAGACTATTATGCACTAACGCGTAGTCAACGTTAGCCCGGTGTCTTCCTCGTTTCGGCCTTGATTTCGTGTTCGCTCGGCCGCCTAGCGAGCACGACGGTCGTTTCCCGACCCCTGCGCGCCCCGCCGCTCTTGAGTGTCAGAACCGCTAGCTCTCGCCTGACAAGATGGACATGTGGACCGCATTACTCCCGATCGCCCGCATCCAAAGCAACGCCTCGGCTCAGAGCACTCCCTCGACATATGTCCTTCTCTCTTGCAATTTCAGCATTTAACCCGCCTAGGATCCGACACTACCGCCACCCGTTCCGTAACATCAGTACTCACGTACGCCAAGTCTGGCTCCAGACATCGCCTCGATCGCGTATTTGGAGGTACAAACGCTGCCACCGATGCCCTCGTAGCATCTAAGGTACGCCCCATCTTTACCAGTTCCGATATGGTCGATATTTGCGTTAGACCCAGCTGCTGCTGGTAGAACGGCGCGATGTTCCTCCTTAACGTACGGAGCTTCTTTTCCTCCGAGCAACTATTCTTCAGTCTGCCGAAGAGACGCTCCATGACCGCCACATACACCGCCATAGACTCATTCTGTCCTTGGGTGCGTCTCCGAATCTCCTCCCAGAGGCGATCCTCGTAGTCTGGGGGCAAGAATTCTGCCTTCAACTCCGCCACCAACTCGTCCCAACACCCAACAATGCTTCGGTTAGCCCTAAACCAAATTAGAGCCCGCCCGTCGAAGAGATCGACTGCTGCCCTGAAAAGCTGCGATTTGGTGAGTCCACGCGCCTGACGCAACTCTTCGACCCGTTCTAAAAAGGCATTAACCGAACCTGTCGAATCCCCACTGAATTTAAGGCCCCATTTCGCCACTTCCGCTAGATTAGTGCCTCGTGCTGTTGGTGTTGCAGAGACCGCTTGGTCTTCGCTCGGCAGTTCCGCCTCATCGCCGCTTGACTCTTCTACCTTCTCCACCAAGAAACCCATCGCCAGGATGAACCTATTCCGTAGTGACCTCGCTTCATTCTTTTGCTCGATGGTCACCGCCTGCATGTTCTCCAGCCGCCGGAAGCCGAATTCGATCTTCGCTCTCACCTTGAGATAATCCGTTGCCGTCTTATCACCTGTAACCCGAGCTACCAGTTCTTCAACTTCCGATGCTTTTGTCAACAGTTCCGCATGGTCTGTCGCGTAGTCGAATGGGTAGTCTGCTGCGACATACGATGTATCTAGCTCCGTTTCAGCCTTTAGCGCCGCCCTCAAAGATTTTCTCATCGCGTCCACTGTGTCTGCTGGGAAACCCCGGATAGCGAGCTCATATGTAAGCTCGTCTTTGTTTAGACGATCCACCGAAATTTTCATGACGAATAGGCTCCTCGTATAATTCGAAAGTTATTAGAAAAATTTCCCTCTCCTCAGCTCCGTACGTCTGAAACGATATTCCCTAAGATTCCGTTGATCGAACCTATGAAAGCAGCCTCTTATCCACTATTCCGCGCACCCTTGAACCTGTCCCCAAAATTCTAACTTATTTCTATCACCACTTACAGTTCACTATAACCTGCAAACGTTTCAAAATTCAATTTGCCCTCCGTGACTTCGGGGCCATATATTTTAATCCATGTGAAATTTATGTAAAAGATTCAGCTAGTATACGTATGCACCAGATATATTTATGACCACGAAAGATCTCTACCTAGTAAGCATTCGCTACCCAATTCACTTCCCAAACCTGAATATCGTATGACTTCAATCAACAGAACCGAATCCCCTTCAATGCCAGCCGCCTTCCTCAAGGAACAAAAACCTCTTAATTGCTATCCTACACTACACATGCATTTCAAATTCGATCCGCATTCATACGAGTATATTTCACCATGCACACTCACACCCGTCCACACTGTACATACTTTTACTCGCTTAATTCCAGAATTCAGATAGATATTTATAAGTTTGTATCAATAATATATATGTATATATGAAAAAGTTTCATGCAATTTTATAAATTCTACGTTCGGAAATATTCAAAGTATCTGTCTTCTCCTGTAAACCGTAAACCGATTGCTTCGACTAACAACAGTACCGCAATTTCCGTGTACGATGATTTTAGATACGAATTCCAATTAACATGAATTCCCGCGCCTAAAGGCCTTCCCACAATCTGGGACTCGGCTAATCGAATTCTATACGGCTACCGCAAATTAACGTTACACCACCAGAACCGTTATGTGCCCCACGTTGGGCGCCAATTTGTTACCGTTATTCTTCTACGGTGGTATTTATCAAGCGTTTAACTTTCTTGAACCCCAAGTCGATAATTTCGGGGGCCTATGCTCACCGGAGATGGGGGTGGGTCGAGCGCCACTCGCTTCACAACCCCGAAATTACGCTTGCCGACGCTCGGAAGCGAGAAAATGCGACGGTTTCGCGCTTAATGTAGAGTGCAAAAAAAATACACTCTGGCGGTTTCCAAAAATTTTACACAACCATTTAATAACGAAGGCTTTTAGACTCACAATATCGGCACTTACGCACTATCCTAAAACGGCGCCTCGAAAGTTAGACTTTAACAACTCTACTGATTTTCTCCATGTGTAACATTTACAAATTTCCTTTTTTGCAAATTGCGATATTAAGAAAAGATAATAATAACTTAACCTACTTACAATTTAAGAACTTCCCTCGGTGTACGCGCCACGGTTCGCCTGTTTCAATTTCACTTCGCCCGTAACTCCACACTAACCCCTTCGGGGCACTCGATTTCTCCTTCTACACCCTTTTCGCTCTGTAGCTCCGATTATTTCAAATACTCGTTCTTGTCCGGTTTTCACTTTCTTTTCACAACCCTTATCGCTCTGTAACTTCGATTATTTAAAATACTCGTTCTTGTCCGGTTTTCGTTTCCTTTTTCACAACCCTTATCGCTCTGTAGCTTCGATTATTTGAAAAATACTCGTTCTTGCCCGGTTTTCGTTTCCTTTTTCACAACCCTTTTCCGCAGTCCGCTCTCGATCACTCTTCTTCTTCGATCCGCCAAAAGCCCTCTCGACGTGTATATGGAAGGTATAAGGATTCGTCGAAGTAGATTTCACTAACACACTCCGCCAACTCGTCTGTTCCTTACCGGGGTAGATTTAAAAAAGAGACTCCCCATCGCCTGCCCAGCTCGCAGGCCACCTTCGATCCCGCATTGTTGAACTCGCTTGCGGACTTTCGGGGAAAACCGTATTTTCTCCCACCGTTCAATTGCACTATCATTCGTTAATGTGCATTGCCGTGATGTGCATGTGCAGCCCAAGTGCATTCGGTCATTGCACTTTTGCAACCTGGCATTGCGCTCGATTTTCCCAGACACATGCATGGCAACGCCTTGATACGTCCCGGGACGCGGTCCGTTCCTCTGGCGTTCCGCCGAACTTCCCTGGACACTTGAACTGTCAAATCCGTGTTTTTCCTGTCGCCATGGACGTTGTCGTTGTCGTATTTTGCATCATTTACTGGATCGGCAATCGCCCTGTGCCGTTGCTGTTGAGTTTGCTGATGCTGAACTTGATGCAATTGATGCTGTTGCTGGCGGGTCATCTGAATATGCTGGCCAAGTGCCTGTAGCACCTCGAAATGTGTGAATAAATTGTCAACTGTGCTGTCGAAATGCAGATATCTTGTGACAGGAGCTCCCAATCGCCGAAACAGGTCTGTAACAATTTTCCCTTCCACCACAATTGATCGTTTTTATTTGCTTGGAGGTTCTGGGAACCCGCATCGCTATATAGTACATCGTTCTGTATGATGTCATTTGTTGTGCTGGCGTTGGAATACGTTGCAGCAGCAATAACACTTGTGTCTTCGCGGCAGGTGAAAAACCAATGCATCTTCTGCATGAACGGTGGCAGTATCTTAACCTTGTAGTATATCAATATCAACATCTTGAGATCCCTCATTGTTAGATGTGCTGCTGGATGCGGATGAGGTTGATGCTACTTGTGGTAAAATTTCGTTTTCGGGCAAAGATCTCACGCGAACTGATATGTTTTGACGAAGCTTTTCTAAGTGTTGCAGTGTATGATTCATAGGCGTATGGTCTGAAACACCAACATTATTACCACGGACAAAGTTATCAACGCAGCTAAACGTTTCGAACTCCATTCTAGCTGGACGAATAATAATTATATGAAACCTAAGGAACCCATTTCGAATTAAACGGCGGTGCGTTCTAAATTGTATTTCATATAGCCTCGACTATCGCGATTCGTCTCCATGCTTTCGGGAAAGTCCTGAACCTCACCACCAAAATATACAACTGCTGTTGTTTCTTCATCTTTGGTCCATATAATAGGAGGACAATACGCAATATCGTTTGTCCGATCTTGAAATCCAGATACTGCACACAAACGAAACGGACCGGCTGCACTGCTTGCCGTACCAAATCGTCGAAAAGAATATTTCTCTTTTACTTCTGTCAGGTGAGTTCTTTGATTATATTGTTTATTCAAGACTGTTATGGAGGCGACTCGGCCCCACCATCAGCTTCGAGGAATACCGGGTCCTGGCAAATGCGCGCCTTGGTTCTGATATTGGCCGTTTTTGACAGGGTTCGCTGAGACTCGAAGCTTAATCTACGATTCGATACAATCTGTAATCTGCATTATTACTTACGATACACTATAACCTACATTATTACTTAGCCTACGATTCCCTCCACTGAACTCATTGTTTACAACATCCCTCCTTCGTCTCTATACCGTAAGCGTGTCCGCGTCTATAAATTAACAAGAACTTTAATCCTCCACCGATACGACTCGCGAGCATGATCGACCGTGACAATATACAGGGTGTTTGGTACTAAATGAACACTATTTTAAGGAGGCGTTGTTTGACATATTTTGAGTAAAAAATCGTTCTACAGGATGGTCCGGATTTCAAAACCTACGGAGTTACAGGGTGTTCAAAAAAACTTGTTCGGACCGGTACCCTGACTCACTTGAATCGTTATATCTTGAAAACTAATTATCACAACGCAACGTTTTATAGCGCGTTTATTAGACAATTAAATTACCTTTTATTTAATGTATTGCACTTGATTGCAGTTGTACCGAGTTTTGAGATATTTTTTTCGAAACACAAAATTTTTTAATTTTAACCCCGAAAATTCTGTGTTTCAGGTCGTTTTCCTTAAAAAACCTCATTATAATGTGCCACTTTCATTTAAATATTTTGATAAGCCATATTACTGGCTACAAAAGTTGCATACATTTTAATGACTTAGATTCTACCATTTCGCAAGTATTAAGCGAAAATGAATATTGCTGAAAAACTAAATATGCCATAAAGTGGCCCTCGTTGTCTATCTACACTTTTTTCTTGAACTGAAAGTATTTAATAATGATTTTTATGCTTTATTTCAAAATTTTTAATCTACAGTAAGTGTTCAAAATTGCCACCTTCATTTTGAATACATGCCAAAGCTCGGTACTCCTATATTTCCAAACAGTGTAAATTTTTGTTTAAAAAAAGTACTAGAAATGAAAACTTATTATGTGTTTAGTTTGCTTATGATAAAGAAGTGGAAATTCTAAGCCTTGTGTAGGCACTGAGTGCCTAAAAGAAGGCAAGGATTTTTTTTCAAATTTCGGTTTGTCATAACTTCTAAGAAAAACAATGGATCATCGTAAAAATTTCAGAGCGTATTGATGTAGACCAGAATTTAACACACATGGACTTTCAAGACTGTGCGGCAGCTCTGTAGCTACAGCAGGCTCCTGAACAAAAATCCTTCAAATCAACGACCTTCCTGAAAAATTTTTGATTTTTGAAAATAAATTCAAATTATTGATAAATGATGACTTTTGTCCACCAAGTCAAATAAAATACTTCAAAATCCCGCGGTAAACAAGAATGGCAACCCGTGATCAAATTACCTCTATTTTCAGCACTCAAAACTTCTGATCACGAGAACTGACGATCGGATAATACGATCAATATGAAATTTACAGAACATGTTGAGATTAGCTAGGACCAGGTCTGATAGAAGTAATTTTGAAATACGGACAACACTGTGGCAGTGGTGCCATTTGGAAAAATCGCTGAGAAAAAAAAATTGGTTTTCGGCCTATAGCTTCCGATTTAGCCACCAGATTTTAACGAAATTCACGCAGTAGGTGAACCTTACTCTAAGATAGATTTCATAAAAATTTGGTTGAAAAACTAGTAAAGGGACGCCAGCTACGGCAATTTTTGTCTCCTAAATATTGTAAATTTGCTCAGGAAAATAAAGATTATTTCCCTATAGCTTCCGATTCAGTAGCGAAATCAAAACGAAATTCATGTGATAAGTGGATCTTGTTGCGTTTCTAATTCTGTAGGAATTTCGTTGGAAAATCGTGAAAGGGTTGCCAGCTATGATGAATTTCGTAGCTGATTGACATTTATTTATCGAGCGATGTTGTCATAAAATTTCAAAATGGGAATGATCCTGCAATGGCAGTTAACAACAAATATTTACGTTTCAAAAATTTAAAAAGTTTGGACGGTGGTAACCCTAAAATTAAATTCAATCCTATAACTTACAGCGCAGCCATTCAATCGAAACAAAATTCATAGAATAGGTTTAATACAATGTGAAGCAGCTATGGTGCTAGCACATGATTGCCAGTACCGGACAGTTTCGTTAATATTGCACCAACAGATGCTTCCATTTTCTATTCATAAGCAAAGCATTTGCAATAAAATAAGGAACCGATATTTAAATGTTCCGAGTTATGGAAATTTTTCGGCTGGCAACCCCACACTGAAAGAAAAATCTTGGTAAAATCAACAATTTTCCTTAGTTGTTTTTGCGTCAACTACGGGATATAGTTAAAACAACCATAAAAAAATAGTTGATTACTTTTATGCACCATGACGTGTGGTTGCTAAACAACGTCCGTGATGCAAAAAAAGTAAGCAACCACAAACAATGGTATTCCAACAATATACATAGTACGAAATAGTAAATTACGATAGTATGTAGTGTGGAATTATGTTTGTTGAATTTAACAATTGTAGAATGGTTCGCTTACTATGAAAATTGTTGATAAAATGAATGCATGAAAAAAAAAAATGAATTTGGTTGGTGCCTTGGTTGCATTGACAGCGACATTGTCGCTGCATTGTGATTTACGCCTCCCCCTGTGGCGCCGCTGCCGCAATGCCGCTGTTCTGTGTTTACAGCATCAACTGCATAAAAAGCGTCATACAACGTAATATAAATCCTTCACAGCAGTGACGGCTCGTGACATAAATATTTGGGTCGGCCGAAAAGAAAGTTCCAATTTGTCAACTTAAGTTTTTGGTGCTTGTTGTTAAGAAATTTCTGTACGAACAATCAGTATCTTATCTTAAAAAAAAAATTAAATCGTCTAGCAAGAACCACGAGGAGGTCAACAGCACTTTCGCTAGGATACGAAAGGAATATTGGTATGATTGGTAAAAATGAAAACAATAAAGAGCAGTAGAAAAACCATGCCAAGTTCGAACTATGATCAAAGGGATGGTTGAAGAGATAGAAGGAATTGTACAAAATAGGGCATTGTTACTCATAACTATTACTTAAGTATATCGATTAGAAATTTACCTTATATAAAAAAATCAAAATAAATAATACGTGCGCAAATCATTAATCTTGAAGCAATTAATTCATCTTGCGTGCATAAAAATGTATAAACAATTCTTGATGAGCAATTGATTTAATTTTGGATTGCGATTCGCTTATTTCACCAGCCATAATCAGGGCTCCGTCTAAAGTCTGACCAATCAATTTTTTTCTTCAATATTGAATTGTCCCAATTGTTCAATCCAAATATTAAAAATGTAATTTGCACGGCGACCATTACTGATATTCAAGAAAAGGAATACCCGTTCGGTTATTTCGTCCTTACAGTTCCCAATACTTCACAATAAAAGCAATTTGCACTGTTAGTTTGACTGCTTATTTTATTACTTACTACTTTAATTATTGCTTCAATCAATGCATTGAAATCGTCTTTGATAATCCTGTCAAAACCGTTGTGTCTATAAATTTATTAAAATCAGAATCTGTTTGAAGCGAATTTAGCTAATTCTTTAACATTTCCCTAGTTGTTGGATTTTGCTATCTCATCATAATATTGTCTCTAAATGCCATTTCCTGCATTGATAGAAAAATTATAATATTTATCAAATACCTCATCAATTTCCGATTTTCTCGCACGTTTCGATTTTTTTACTGATACCGAATTTACCGAGTAATTTATGTTTCAAAGCCGAGTTGGCATGTTCTTTCTAAGTTTGATTCTTATTTAGTGCGCGGCTAATATCCTGCGATGTTCAGCTTTTTTGGACTAAATTTCCCATTTTCGGCCGTGGAATGCGTAAACTTTTAAGAAAATGTTTATCTTGATATAACATGCGATTAAACTTATTTGTTAAAAGATGATTTATGAAATAAATCTATCTACTCACACATTCTCTACGGAAGGTATCCATCTCCATTGCACACTTCTCAATTCTAAATAAATTCAAAGTTATTTTAATTCAAATTTTTATCTAGCAATTCAAACTCACTATTTACCTAAAAACAACTACGAAAACTACAACAACTACTCTTTTACACAAAATACAGAATCAATTAAATCACTAATATAGCACATAAGACCACCACCGTTCTACTATCAAAAGAAATGCTTTCTACTATGAGTAAAAACGTAGTTGACTTTCATCTCAGTACGATCCGATTTAAAAAAAAAAATTTATTCCCTTTGCCATTTTTACTTACATTTTGCTTATTTTTTTATTTTCCACCTGAATGCGGCTGGCCGCGAGTCTCTTGCATTGTCTCATCCATGCGCGGGGTGTAAAATTCTATACGAAACACCCAAATAAATAGCTGGTATGGAAACGAAGTCTCGAATGGAGGCTATCTGAAAAGTTTTGAGTGCCCTAGTGCTGTGCTTGGATACGGCCAATTTTCTTCGGCCGCGATTTCAGCCGTCGCTTTGCTCGGTTCTCGCTTGCACTTGCTAGACATGTTCGCTGGGTACGATGCGGCCGCCGTTTCGCTGGGTGGATGATGCATTGTACTCATATGTATATATGCTTGAATGAAATGATTTAGATTAGGACTGTTGACCGGCCGTCGTATGAACGATACATTTTATTGATGATTTTCATAGCCGCGTATATTAACTAGGATTTAAATGTGATTGAGATCAAAACAGTCGAACGCAAACGGGGTATTTATCCGTTTACATACTACCTCTTCGATCTTATTTCTGTTGTAGTCCAGTACTGTATACGCGGCTTATGGCAAACTAAAGATTGAATGAGGTAAATATAGTTAAGAGGAAGCTATATGTAGTAGCTAAGGGCTTAAAATAAATTATTCATCCTTCCTATTTTTCATAATAATTTCCTACTTATTATAATTTTCTTGGTGCGGCCGGGCCGACCTTGCCGCCCCTGACGAGCCGTCACTGCTTAACAGCATAACATGAATATGAACTATATCGAACAGCAAACTGAACACAATTTTGCCATGTAGCATATGAAACTTCTATGATAGAATAGGAGTATGAGTATGAGGAGTATGAAAAATCAACAGTTTTCCTTAGTTTTTTTTGAATCAATTTGGGCTCTAGTTAAAACAACCATAAGAAAATTGTTGATTACTTTTATGCACCATGACGCGTGGTTAATAAACAATAAAAATTTCATTCGGAGCATGAAAAACGTCCAAATGTTGAAACCATTCTACTTTGCGTAGAATAATTCCAAATACGTTGCTCACTGAATTACGTTTGTTGAAATCAACTATTGCAAAGTAGTTTAAGTACCATAAAAACTGTTGATAATTCGAAACGTTGAAGTTTTGAGTGAATTGATGAATATTTTTCTATTGATCAACTGTTTTTCGTGGTTATGAAACAATTAAAACAGTTGATTTCATGAACGTTGCGATATTTTTTGTATAACCAGAGCCAACTACTTTTATATCGTTAGAGTAACTATATTAACATAGTAAAAATAACTATTTTCCGTAGTTCGTTTAACGATTTTGAATGAATCGTTGCAATACTATTAAAAATAGTTGAACCAACCAAGAGTTTTTCTTTCAGTGCAGACATAGTTTAATCGCTGAAACTTTCGATGACATCCTCGGATGAAAATGAAATTCAAAGGATAGGTTGATTAAGCGCGAGTATGTTATGGTAGATGTATTGCTGCTGTGTTGGACAAATGTTGCCAGCACCGAACATTTTCATCATTTGTTTTGTAAGAAATGCTGTCAGAAAATGATATTTGTTCCTTTGAGTAAGAAATGGTTGATATGATACGACAAAGAAGTGTATAACGTCTTCACATATTTTTAAATCCCTCAAAGATAGCTTCTTCGAAAATTAGTTTTCTAGCGGCTCTGATGCGCTAGTTTAATTATTAATTTGTTTTTCTAAAGTATTATGCGCTATTATTTGTAAATAGTTGGCTAATAAAAAGTAAATGATTGTTACCCACCCGACCTCTCGGGAGGGTTAGACTGTCGGACAGGTCCACTTGGGTCCCGGTTACACTCAATCGGAGATTGGGCGTGGGCGCCACTCACTCACCCAGTGAAGGGACCTCGAGCCGTGGAGTGAGGTTCGGCTCTCCGAAGTCAAAGGGGCCTCTGTTAACCCAGTAAGGTCACTGGTCGCGGAGACCAATTCCCAGTATCCCAAACTACCAACCCACTGCCCCTGTTCGCAATTTGGAATTTGTCCTTGCAGACCACAAATCGCTTCCCTGCGGACTTACAAGGCTCACTAAAGACCCACTAAATTATTTCGCACGGTAGACACGTATGTTCTCACCGCCGCTTGCTAGTTCCCAAGACTCTATTATCTTCAGTTTTGAATAGTAAGTTGTTTCTAATTAGCCGATTGAAACGGTCGATGCATACATATATGTTAACTACTACTAATTTAATTTTAATATGTTAACTACTACTAATTTCTACTAATTTCCTTCACTCTTTTAGTTTCAGCGCGAACCACTACTCGACTGCCATCTACCCATTTAAAACGGCAACCATATATATATATATATTCTCAACAACGTCTACTCTTCTCCTTCACTCTATTAATTTCACCGCGAACCATGAATTTATTACCCGAACTACTAATCGATTGCCATCTATCCTTAATTAAAGCAGAAGCCAAATATATATATATATATATATATATATATATATATATATATATATATATATATATATATATATATATATATATATATATATATATCTATATATATATATATATATATATATATATATATATATATATATATATATATATATATATTCTCAACAACGTCCACTCTTCTCCTTCACCGCGAGCCATGAATTTATTACCCGAACTACTAATCGATTGCCATCTACCCTCAATTAAAACCGAAGCCAAATATATATATATATATATATATATATATATATATATATATATATATATATATATATATATATATATATATATATATATATATATATTCTCAACAACGTCCACTCTATTAGTTTTCAACGCGCACTATTAATGCCCATTCGGAGCGCTCTACCCCGATCTCTCACTGTCATTGAATTAGTCAAACCAAAATGACAACGGCGCACGCGTGCCCTGGTTGGCTTCTATTGAATCAAAAGCTTTTCACCATTACAATTGAATTCAAACGCTTTATTTGCCCGATCAAGCCGTAGTCTTAAACACACTATTCATTTACGCACGGCCTTAATTAGCACCACCACTCAATCCTAACAATTGACTTTATAAATGAGCTAAACTTATACACTAAACTTCGATATATTGATAATTGAAAGCATGCAGAAGAATAAAACAATCGCCTTCCAATCTTTATCATGAAAAACTAACTAGGTAAATTGACGCAAGAACAAAAATTTTCCACTGACCTTCCAAAACATAGGCTCCGCACCACCAGACTCAGATCGCTTAACTTTGCTTCAGATTCTTGTCATACACTGCACGCTCCGCTTCATCATTGTCCGGTCCGAGTTGCGAACCCGGGACCCCCTGGCTGGCGGTCCGTTGCGCTAACCTCTGCGCTACGAAGCCGATAATACACCACGATATGTTTCGGACCGTAGAGCTGCTCCAACTGGCCAAGACACGTGCGTCACTCTCCGCCGGCGCCTCGCCTAGGTTCTCAATGTGTTGTAATGACGAATTGCGGCTCGGGCCGTCTGATTGCAATACCATTCACTGCACGCTCCGCTGTAATTTCGGCTAATCAAATTCCAGCGTCTCGTTCACCGCCGGCGATTCGTCTGTGCTGTCCGTCCGTCGTAATTATGTAATTCGATTCGGACCGACGGATGGCTCCACTGCGATTTTCAAATATGCACCAAGTCAAGTCAATGCACGCTCCGCTCCCCGATTCGAGAAATCTACGAATCGTTCTACCACTCAATGTTGCACGTACCTGTGATTGCAAAAATGGTCCACAATTCAATTCCTTGCGTTTTACAATTTTTCAAAAATTTAAACGACTGCACGCTCTGCTACCAGATTTTAAAAAGCAACCAAAAGCCTAGAAAATCGTTCTTCCTCGTAAGGTTCTACGCACCTGTGATTGCAAAAATGGTCCACAATTCAATTCCCTGCGTTTTGCAATTTTTCAAAAATTTACACGACTGCACGCTCTGCTACCAGATTTTAAAAAGCAACCAAAAGCCAAGAAAATCGTTCTGCCTCGTAAGGTTCTACGCACCTGTGATTGCAAAAATGGTCCACAGTTCAATTCCCTGCGTTTTGCAATTTTTCAAAAATTTACACGACTGCACGCTCTGTTACCAGATTTTAAAAAGAACTCACTAGCGGAGGTTGCGCCAGCATCAAGCCTCTGGCCACCGGTTTTTCTCCAGCCTCCGTTGCTTGAGTTCAAAGAACGCTTTGCGCGTGTAACCAGGTTTCGAACCTTTCCACCACGTACTCTACATGTTAACCGCCGGGATTCTGGTGTAGTGGAGACTTTGTGGGGCGTTGTTGATTGTTCCCCACTTTGACGTTTTGCGCGATGATAGTAGCTTGTTTGTTGACATCGCCCTGAGCAATCGTATAGTTTGTGTTGAACTGAGCCGATTTTCAGTTTTTCCGACATTTTCCGGGTCAGGCCGAGGTAGTCTGGACACTCCATCGTCCAGCGGAGGGGCGCACGGCCCTGAGTCATCCCGCGGGGAAGCGGCTTCGGCTAGGTTGACCTCCCACAGCTTCGGATCGGGTAGGTGCCCCATCTGTTGTTGCTGCAAAGTTCTGGTGCTTGGTGGTCCCTTTTCTTAACTTCCAGGTGTGTGTAGGGCGCTTCTTCGCCGCCGGCGTGACATGTTCCCTATGATCGGGGAATTCCTGCTGACTTTCAGGTGAGTGGTTGCAGTTTTAGTTGTCGGGCGTCATGGAAATAGCGCGTCGGTGTTTTCGGGTGATCCCTCTTGGCGGGCATAAAGTGTTTCTCGGACGGGTACATATATCGGTCGATATCGTGCGGGTTGACGCTGATAACTCAGTTCCTGCTTAGACTAGACTTATATCTACGTCGTCAGTGGCCAACCAGTACATGACAATGGTCGGTCCCTGCGACGGCTATCAGCCCTACTTGATGGTGGTGGATACATTTGGTTACCTGAGAGATTGAGTGGTGGTTTTCGAAACTAAGCAAGAGCTATATGGGAGCAGCCTTTTTCACGGGAAAAAGGTTGCTCCTTTTTTTATTTGTTTTCCTTGTCGCGATTCGGGCTATGTTTTGTTTCGCATCTACTCTCGCGTGATCCCTGCCGGGCGTTGTTAAAGGATTGACGCGTAATATTTTCCCTTATGTTACCCCGTAACAGCTCCCCCCTTACCAGAAAAGGATTTCCCGGAAATCCGTTCACGCGTACCGACTCCGCGTTTACTTACTCTCGCTACGATCTTCCGCGTCTTGAAGCTGCGCCCCGTATTACTAGCTATCACTAGGTTTGCACTTGTTTCAATTGGCCTGCGGGAGTAATTGCCATCCCAGCCTACAGTCCTAATTTCGAGCTAGTCCCAATTCTACTTAGCCCATTGTTTATCTCCGCAGGTTAGTTCTAATCGCCTCCAGAGCTAATCTCAAATCGAGTCCTAATTTCTATTGTGTCCCAGTATACGTGCTTCTCGTCCTAAATCAAATGCAACAATACTCTAACTATAATTCGTGTTTCGTGCCAGTAATTCTACACCCAGATTCAAATCTGAACATAATCCCATTCTCGCGCCCCTATTTCTCACTTCTAGTTTTAAGTGGAACTATTCAATTATTATTAGCCTATTTTGAGTGCCTAACTAATTCTAACTTTAAGTCTATTCCCAATCCTAATACCAATCCTAGTTCTACTACCAATTCTGATACCAATTCCAGTACCAATTCTAATCCCAATTGTAATCCCAATTTCAATACCAATTTTCCTACCAATTCTAATACCCATTTTAATCCTATCTCTAATACCAATTCTAATACCAATTTTAATCCCGATTCTAATACCAATTATGATGCCTATTCTGATCCTGACTCTAATACCAATTCTAATACCAATTCTAATCCCAATTCTAATACCAATTATAATGCCTATGCTAATCCTAACTTTAATACCGATGCTAATCCCAATTCTAATACCAATTATAATACCTATTCTAATCCTAACTCTAATACCGATGCTAATCCCAATTCTAATACCAATTATAATCCCAATTCTAATACCAATTTTAATGCCTATGCTAATCCTAACTTTAATACCGATGCTAATCCCAATTCTAATACCAATTATAATACCTATTCTAATCCTAACTCTAATACCGATGCTAATCCCAATTCTAATACCAATTCTAATCCCAATTCTAATACCCATTGTAATCCCAATTCCAATACCAATTCTCCTACCAATTCTAATACTCATCCTAGACATCTCCGGACTTTCTATCTCCTCACATGCGACCGTCCTCTTTCTACTAGCATTCCCTATTTCCATCACTACCCTTGACCACATGCTGAGACTAATGGAATTCCTCCAAGTTATATTTTAGCTTCACTATCGAAATCGTCCGAGGAGGGAGGGAGGCAGAATAATATTCGCCCATTAGACCAGTCGAGTAGTCCTAAGCCCCATAATGCCCTACTAGCGTCCAGGAGGGGGTAGAAAGCGCCATCCAGAAAAGAAAAGTAAGAAGAACATCCGGAAGGCCCAACCGAGACAAGAAAAGGTGCCGGAACTGGCAAACGCGTTTGTTTGGAGTGACATAATGATACACTAAGGAATATTGACGAGTGAGGTATAAGAATGCAGTACGTTTCTGCACGCCATATGATAAGCTTAACTTCTAGACTTAGGATTATTACGATAGATCGTTTTCCGTAAAACTGATGTTAGCCTAAAATATATATTTATCTATGTATACAGATTCGGTTTCATGATTTTCTCTCGTACCGGGTCATCCGATGACGGCCTATTCTATGTAAGGTTTTAGATCTTTCGCGTGCCATACGCCTGCTTCCTGCCCTTCTCGGTTTAGCAAGCGATAGGTCCATTCAGACAGCCGTTTGTCAACCCAGAAGGGTCCGAGATATTCTGGGGCCAGTTTTGCGGAATAGTATTTCGCCGCATCCGAAATTGCGTAATTTCTTCGCCATACGGGGTCGCCTATCTCATACGTTGTGTCCCGTTTCCGAAGGTTATAATGATTTGTACTCCTCCGTGCCGCTTGCTGCATTCTCTCCCAGACTTCTTGCCGTATCCTTGTGAGTTCTGCGGCTCGGACTCTAGGTTCTAATTCCTCCTGGTTCCCCTCAGGACGCTCCTTGTCCTCATGGAACATTACCATCTCCCGACCAAAGTTGAAGAAATAAGGGGTAATTCGGGTCACTTCGTGCTTGTAGGTCCGCAATGCGCATGAGATCTTGGCCAGACTCTTATCCCAATCCCGGTGGTTGTCGGCCACGTATGATCGCAGCATCCTCTTTATGTCTTGATTTCTTCTCTCCGCCGGGTTCGCCTGCGGATGATACAGAGCGGTATATTTGATTACAGAACTGAACTCCGTTGTCACATACAATCCACCTTGGGGCTCCAAACAGCAGGAACACTTGCTCCTCGAGTATACGACACACAGCCGCTGCTGTCGCTTGCCGCCAAGGAAAGAGTAGCGTGAATTTGCTGACATAATCCAAGACAGGGAGAATAGTTGTGTACCCTTGATTAGATCTCGGTAGAGGCCCTACCAGATCGATGCATATCATTTCCCAAGGCTGACGCGGCTCTTTGCTCCGAGAGACCATACACCCCGCTGGAGCTTTTCTTTCCACTTTGTTCGCTTGGCATATTTTGCACCTTCGGACGTAGCTGGCCACGTCCGCGGACATCTTAGGCCAGTAGTATTTGGTTGCGACCCGGTCAAGGGTCCGACTTACTCCCATGTGCCCTGCTGCTGGATGATCATGGCACCGATGCAGCAATATTTTCCGCTCCTCCTTCGGAATCACCCTTTTCCAAGCTTCATTTCCCTCCAACTCCGGATAGATGCTTCCACAGGGTGCCGTCCGTTACCCGCCAATCTGCGTAGCGCTCGGGTGCCTTCAGCACCTTCTGCTTCATGGTCTCGTACCACCTGTCCCCTTCGGAAGTTATAGCTGCAACCTCACCTGCTGGCAGCATTCGAGACAGAGCGTCAGGCACCAAATGTTCCTTCCCCTTTCGGTGAAGAATCTCGAACGGATACTGTTGTAAACGTACGGCCCATCTTGCTAAGCGTCCGGTTGCGTCCTTCAAATTACTCAACCACACGAGAGAATAGTGGTCGGTAATCACCGAGAATCTCGCTCCTTCCACATATGGTCTGAGTTTCTCTACTGCCCATAAGACCGCTAGGCACTCCTTCTCGGTGGTTGAGTATTTCCGTTCTGCTTTCGTTAGTGACCGACTTAAATAACAAATTACCTTCTCGCCATCTTCGTGCTTTTGCGACAGTACCGCTCCTAGCCCCAGGTCTGAGGCATCTGTTTGAATGGAGAAGGGCAGATTATAGTCCGGACAGGTGAGGATCGCAGCCGTGGATAGTTTCACTTTGGCCTGGGTGAAGGCTGCTTCACATTCCTGGGTCCACTGGAATCTCTGGTGTTTTTTTAAGAGGTTCGTCAGAGGGGCCATCATCGTGGCAAAATTGGGTATGAACCTCCTGTACCAGGAGACCATCCCCAGGAACTGTCGCACTCCCTTCACGTTCGTAGGTGGTGGAATTTCCATCATGCTCTTTACCTTATCCGGATCTACTTTCAGACCCTTCTCATTCACGACATACCCCAGATACTTCAGTTGTGGACGGCAAAATTCACATTTCTCCCTTGATGCTCTTAAACCCGCCTGTCTCAATCGCTGGAAAACTTCCCGCAGGACTTCCAGATGTTTACCGAAGTCTTGGATCACCACTATGACGTCGCCCAGGTAGGTGAAGAAGAACGGTTCCATGTCCGGACCCAAAACCTGGTCGATAAGTCTCTGCCACGTCGCGGGGGCATTTTGCAGGCCGAATGGCATACGGCGGAACTGGTACAGACCCCTATGTGGCACGGTGAACGCAGTGTATTTCTTGGACGCCTCCGCCATGGGCACTTGCCAATAGGCAGATTTAACGTCCAACGAAGACAGGTATTTTGTTTCTCTCAATTTATCCAGGGTTGCTGACACGTAAGGGATGGGATACGCATCGTGTTCCGTGACGCTGTTCAGTTTGCGATAATCCACGCAGAAGTGATAAGTCCCGTCTTTCTTCTTAACCAGAAGTATTGGCGAAGCCCAAGGGCTTGCCGACGGTTCCACTATCCCCTGCGCGAGCATGTCATTTAATTCAGCATCCACGTGTTTTTGTACTGCCGGGGACACCGGATAGTAGCGTTGTTTTATGGGAGCTGCGTTGGTCCGGATAACATGCTCGACGCGGTTGGTGCAGCCAATTCCTTCCCCCATAAGCCGAAACTCCTCCTCCAGTAGCTGACTCAGCGCTTCTTCCTCCTCGCGGGTTAACCGATTCCGTGACTGAAGTTGTTCACCCGTTTCCCCCAGCAGAGCACTCACGAACTCCCATTTTTCCTCGCTCAACCGCATTACTACCCCAAATTGCCGAACAAAGTCTACCCCGAGAATCAACGTCTGCGGCAGCGACGGGACCACCAATACTCTCAACCATTCCAATTTCCCATTAAACTAAACGGAACGACTGCCGTACCCCGAATTTGACACCCCTCATCATTCGCCAAGCGGATAACCCTCTGATTGGTCTCCAGGAGCTCCACTCCTAACTTCTCCAGCTCTATCCATCCTTCTCCACCCACTACGGTATTCGAGGCCCCAGAGTCCAGAAGGCCCAAGAACTTTCGACCTAAAATATCCACTTCGAGGTGTGGTCGATTGTCCCCCTGTCTTCTGTCCAGTAGGTAATTGAGCTGTGCGGCCCTTCCTTGTTCCGATTTAGTGTCCAGGCGGCCGTCTACTGAACACCGCACTCGTTTCCCGACGACTGCGTGAGTCGCCTGTCACCTTCGGTGGTCGCGTTAGAAGGCCTCTCGCGATGGTGCCCAGTATTGGGGTTTCTCGCAGGTCGTTGCCGATTCGGCGAATTCTGGCAATTCAGACACGTCATTTTCCTGGCCCCTATTCGCCCACAGCCGAAACATCTCTGGGGTTCTCTACATTCTCTGGAGGTATGCCCTGCCCCTTTACAATTCCAGCACTGTATTGGGTTTCTTGCGATTGATGCTACTGGCCCTCCTTCAGAGCACCCGACATAGGCCAGATCCGGCTCTAAGAGGCGTTGCTGTTTCCGGGTTGGAGGGGGTAAATATGCCTCCACTGACACCCTGGTTGCCTTCAATGAACGGCCTACCCGTATCAGCTCTGCAATGCTTTGAACAGGAGTCAGAGCCAACTGCGTCTGGTAAAAGTAAATTTTTCCTCCTCAGTACACGGGACGGCACGCCTCCTGAACAAACCCTCCATGGCCGAAACGTAAACACCCATGGACTCCTCCAGCCCCTGAGTGCGCCTCCCAATTTCTGCGAGCAAACGGTCGTCGTAATCGGGCGGTAAGAATTCGGCCCGCATCTCCGCCACCAGTTCTTGCCACGAGTGGACTCGGGAGCGGTTGACACGATACCAAACTAATGCTTTGCCGTCGAAAATCTCGACCGCCGACCGAAACAGCTGCCCAGTTGAGACGCCCCTCGCCTCCCGAAGCTCTTCAACTCGCTCGAGGAACGCACTCAGCGATCCAGAGTCCCCGTTGAAACGCAAACCCCATTTCGATACCTCCTGCCCCTTGTTGACCACTGGGGTCATCCGCGGAGTTGAGAAGAAAGGGTTAGGTGGGTCGCCAGCCTCTTGTTCCGGTGCAATGGTCCGATTCTCCCTTGGTGCTTCCCCGCCGTCCCCATCTAGATCGGTATCAGCCTCTCTATCCTCGGCTTCGTCCTCCGCCTTCACAAGCAGTTCCCCCATGGCCATTATTAGACGAGTCCTCAATTTTTGGGCAACTTCACTCGTCTCATCTCCGTCTCGCTGAGCGTTGCGTAGTCGCCGCATCCCGAAATCTACTTTCGTCTTTATCTTCAAGAATTCTGACGATTGCGGGGTTCCCTGGAATGTCACTATCAAGGCCTGGATCTCCCCTAGTTTTTCCTGTACCGCCTCCAGATCCTGTTCCATGGTATACGGATAGTCTTTTATGGAAATCAACGACGTGTCCATAGAAGCCTCCGCCCTCATGGCTATGCGGAGCGTCTTCCTCATCGCCTCTACGGTGCCGGTTGGCTGTCCCCAAATTTCCAACTCATAGACTAGCTCCTCCTTGCTCAGTCTATCAATCAGGATTCCTGTCTTCGGTGCCATCTTGCTTCTGTTGTATCCTATAACACTCGGCTTATTATAACTTAAAACTAAAATGAAACACACTAATTCTAGTTGGTTTTGCTTGTGTTTGTAGGTTCTTACACTTTCGAATTACAAATACAGAATATATAAATTTCATTCACTTTCGCTACTTGAGGGTCTCATTTGCCGTCCTTTGAGCGTCCTCTCCTGCTCCTGGTGGTCTCCAATGGTACCTGAAACTAAAAGACGCAATATACTGCGTTACGGCTCCCAGGGTCCTTCAGAATCCGGATTTTGGTTCTGCGCTGAAAAAAATTCAATTTCACACTGACACTACGCGCGGGTTCGACTTGCTTTTTATCTTCGCGACTTATACTTTAAGGCCCCACGTTGGGCGCCAATTTGTTACCCACCCGACCTCTCGGGAGGGTTAGACTGTCGGACAGGTCCACTTGGGTCCCGGTTACACTCAATCGGAGATTGGGTGTGGGCGCCACTCACTCACCCAGTGAAGGGACCTCGAGCCGTGGAGTGAGGTTCGGCTCTCCGAAGTCAAAGGGGCCTCTGTTAACCCAGTAAGGTCACTGGTCGCGGAGACCAATTCCCAGTATCCCAAACTACCAACCCACTGCCCCTGTTCGCAATTTGGAATTTGTCCTTGCAGACCACAAATCGCTTCCCTGCGGACTTACAAGGCTCACTAAAGACCCACTAAATTATTTCGCACGGTAGACACGTATGTTCTCACCGCCGCTTGCTAGTTCCAAAGACTCTATTATCTTCAGTTTTGAATAGTAAGTTGTTTCTAATTAGCCGATTGAAACGGTTGATGCATACATATATGTTAACTTTACGCCGTCTACTAATTTCCTTCACTCTTTTAGTTTCAGCGCGAACCACTACTCGACTGCCATCTACCCATTTAAAATGGCAACCATATATATATATATATATATATATATATATATATATATATATATATATATATATATATATATATATATATATATATATATATATATATATATATATATATATATATATATATATATATATATATATATATATATATATTCTCAACAACGTCTACTCTTCTCCTTCACTCTATTAATTTCACCGCGAACCATGAATTTATTACCCGAACTACTAATCGATTGCCATCTATCCTCAATTAAAGCAGAAGCCAAATATATATATATATATATATATATATATATATATATATATATATATATATATATATATATATATTCTCAACAACGTCCACTCTTCTCCTTCACCGCGAACCATGAATTTATTACCCGAACTACTAATCGATTGCCATCTACCCTCAATTAAAACAGAAGCCAAATATATATATATATATATATATATATATATATATATATATATATATATATATATATATATATATATATATTCTCAACAACGTCCACTCTATTAGTTTTCAACGCGCACTATTAATGCCCATTCGGAGCGCTCTACCCCGATCTCTCACTGTCATTGAATTAGTCAAACCAAAATGACAACGGCGCACGCGTGCCCTGGTTGGCTTCTATTGAATCAAAAGCTTTTCACCATTACAATTGAATTCAAACGCTTTATTTGCCCGATCAAGCCGTAGTCTTAAACACACTATTCATTTACGCACGGCCTTAATTAGCACCACCACTCAATCCTAACAATTGACTTTATAAATGAGCTAAACTTATACACTAAACTTCGATATATTGATAATTGAAAGCATGCAGAAGAATAAAACAATCGCCTTCCAATCTTTATCATGAAAAACTAACTAGGTAAATTGACGCAAGAACAAAAATTTTCCACTGACCTTCCAAAACATAGGCTCCGCACCACCAGACTCAGATCGCTTAACTTTGCTTCAGATTCTTGTCATACACTGCACGCTCCGCTTCATCATTGTCCGGTCCGAGTTGCGAACCCGGGACCCCCTGGCTGGCGGTCCGTTGCGCTAACCTCTGCGCTACGAAGCCGATAATACACCACGATATGTTTCGGACCGTAGAGCTGCTCCAACTGGCCAAGACACGTGCGTCACTCTCCGCCGGCGCCTCGCCTAGGTTCTCAATGTGTTGTAATGACGAATTGCGGCTCGGGCCGTCTGATTGCAATACCATTCACTGCACGCTCCGCTGTAATTTCGGCTAATCAAATTCCAGCGTCTCGTTCACCACCGGCTATTCGTCTGTGCTGTCCGTCCGTCGTAATTAATTCGATTCGGACCGACGGATGGCTCCACTGCGATTTTCAAATATGTACCAAGTCAAGTCAATGCACGCTCCACTCCCCGATTCGAGAAATCTACGAATCGTTCTACCACTCAATGTTGCACGTACCTGTGATTGCAAAAATGGTCCACAATTCAATTCCCTGCGTTTTGCAATTTTTCAAAAATTTAAACGACTGCACGCTCTGCTACCAGATTTTAAAAAGCAACCAAAAGCCAAGAAAATCGTTCTTCCTCGTAAGGTTCTACGCACCTGTGATTGCAAAAATGGTCCACAATTCAATTCCCTGCGTTTTGCAATTTTTCAAAAATTTACACGACTGCACGCTCTGCTACCAGATTTTAAAAAGCAACCAAAAGCCAAGAAAATCGTTCTGCCTCGTAAGGTTCTACGCACCTGTGATTGCAAAAATGGTCCACAGTTCAATTCCCTGCGTTTTGCAATTTTTCAAAAATTTTAACGACTGCACGCTCTGTTACCAGATTTTAAAAAGAACTCACTAGCGGAGGTTGCGCCAGCATCAAGTCTCTGGCCACCGGTTTTTCTCCAGCCTCCGTTGCTTGAGTTCAAAGAACGCTTTGCGCGTGTAACCAGGTTTCGAACCTTTCCACCACATACTCTACATGTTAACCGCCGGGATTCTGGTGTAGTGGAGACTTTGTGGGGCGTTGTTGATTATTCCCCACTTTGACGTTTTGCGCGATGATAGTAGCTTGTTTGTTGACATCGCCCTGAGCAATCGTATAGTTTGTGTTGAACTGAGCCGATTTTCAGTTTTTCCGACATTTTCCGGGTCAGGCCGAGGTAGTCTGGACACTCCATCGTCCAGCGGAGGGGCGCACGGCCCTGAGTCATCCCGCGGGGAAGCGGCTTCGGCTAGGTTGACCTCCCACAGCTTCGGATCGGGTAGGTGCCCCATCTGTTGTTGCTGCAAAGTTCTGGTGCTTGGTGGTCCCTTTTCTTAACTTCCAGGTGTGTGTAGGGCGCTTCTTCGCCGCCGGCGTGACATGTTCCCTATGATCGGGGAATTCCTGCTGACTTTCAGGTGAGTGGTTGCAGTTTTAGTTGTCGGGCGTTATGGAAATAGCGCGTCGGTGTTTTCGGGTGATCCCTCTTGGCGGGCATAAAGTGTTTCTCGGACGGGTACATATATCGGTCGATATCGTGCGGGTTGACGCTGATAACTCAGTTCCTGCTTAGACTAGACTTATATCTACGTCGTCAGTGGCCAACCAGTACATGACAATGGTCGGTCCCTGCGACGGCTATCAGCCCTACTTGATGGTGGTGGATACATTTGGTTACCTGAGAGATTGAGTGGTGGTTTTCGAAACTAAGCAAGAGCTATATGGGAGCAGCCTTTTTCACGGGAAAAAGGTTGCTCCTTTTTTTTTTTTTTGTTTTCCTTGTCGCGATTCGGGCTATGTTTTGTTTCGCATCTACTCTCGCGTGATCCCTGCCGGGCGTTGTTAGAGGATTGACGCGTAATAGTTTCCCTTATGTTACCCCGTAGCATGATTTCGAAAATATGTATGAAAATGGTGTTTCATGGTTATGGTCATTTGTACACTAAAAGTTTTTATATTTTTGTGGGATGCGTCTATTCTTTTGTTGGACAAAGTACATTATATAGATTTTTTGAAATTACTTACTGACATGTCCCATCAGTGCACGTGCATATATTATTAAAACAGTAAAGAAAACTGTGGCTACAGCATTCATCACATACAGCTCCCAAACCTGGAAAAAATTAAATAAAAGGCAAAATATGAGCTCCTCAAAACATTTGCAACATGTTTACAAAAATACAATCTATATCATTTAATAAACCTAGATCTGTTAAAAAAAAACTCCGATTTATGCCATTGAAACTTGACCAAAGTAGAAAAATCCAGTCAAAAATTGGTGATATTACTACATCTTCTTTCAGCATTCAACATAGACTTTTACATAACTTGTTTACGAAATAAAAGAGTTTCGTTTTATGCAACTCATTACGTTTTTAAATAAACAATAACTCTAATCGCTCAGTAGCGTACACACTTTATTTACCGTGCTATTATCAAAATAGCACTTGAGTTCTGATTGGTAGCGTATACAGCACACGCTTAGTTCGCGGACTATACACCAAATTCCACCTAAATTATTTAGTACACATGCTGTAAACACTCAGTACCCGACCCAAATTTAAGGGTTCATTCTACTTTGCAGCTTAATAAAAATCGTTTTTTTTTTCTTTTTGCATTTTCTGAAAGTGTATACTCTCAAGAGTGCTGTGTTAAATTTTCGTTGAGAAATTCCAGGTATTTTAGATTATATTTAGGTCGAAATGCAGGTAGTCGCTGCGTTTATTTTAGCCCTTACCACATACATGTGAAGCTGGTTCTAGCGTGTGTTGTATGTTTGTACGAGAAATTTTGAATCAAAGGCTGATGAATATACCTACTTGGGTACCTAGCTAACCTTCTAGGATACCTACCTGACCTACTAGGGCTAGCGTATGCGTTATTTTAATGGTTGGAGCTGTTTAGTTTGTTTTCGTATATCGGTGAAATTAGATCGTGCGAAATGAATCGAAAATTCAGCTAAACAAACTTGAAAAAAAGGAAATTCCACGGTAATCGGCTTACTTTGGAAAAAGCACCAGTGACAAGTCAGGCGAGTACGTCAGCGGCAAAGCTAAAAGATACCACCGGTTTTGAAGTGAGTGTTGATCCGTCGTTAAATTATTGTATATTAAATTTCGCCGTAATATTTGTCAAGTTAACGGAACTATTGAAGTGTAAAGATTGCGGTAGTGAAGTGAATTTTACAAAGCGTGGACAAAGAGGTTTGGGATTTAAGCTTTTGGTAAAGTGTTCGTGTAAGGAAACTTGTATAAACTCATGCACACTAATAGGTAGATCCTATGAAATAAATCGTTGTGTTTGCAATGAGAATGCTTGGCGTTGGGATTCAGGGCATTGAAAATTTTTGTGGTTTAATGGATTTGTGTCAAGGTTTTACCAATAAGACATACTATGCGATTATAGAGCATGTAAAGACTGCAGCAAAAAACGTTGCCGAAACGGTCTTTAAAAAAGCTGTGAATGAAGAGAAAAAATTGAATACACAGGCGGGAAATGATGAAACTTATTTGATCATGGGCAAAACGAGGTTATACTTCTCTTTTGGGTGTTGTAACGTTGATTGGAAAGTATAGTAATAAAATTGTTGACATAGTTGTGAAGTGTAGTACATGTAAAGCGTATGAAGGCTGGACACATAACTAAGACACTGTTGAGTATAACACATGGTACGAGAGCCATGAAGATGAGTGTACCGCAAATCATACCGGCAGTGCTAGAAAAATGGAAGTTGACGGTGTGGTTGAAATGTTTCAACGGTCTGCTGAACTACACAGAGTAAAATATGCCAATTATATCGGTGATGGCGATTCAAAGATATTTAAGACTTTAATAGATATTAAACCATATTATGATGATTTGGTTGTTAAAAAAAGGAATGTGTGCTACATGTAAAAAAAACGAATATGTAAAAGAGCTACAGAAGCAAAAAGACAGCTCGCGCAGCTACGGAAAATAATGGGGCCAAGTGAAGACGCCGAAACATCACAGGCTGCAAAAAAGCGCAGAACTGTTAAACTTGTACAACTCACAAACAAATTGATAGCTGATCTGTCAATTTATTATGGACTGGCAATACGTCGAAACTCCGATTCAGTGAAGGACATGAAAAAAGCAATTTGGGCAACATTTTTGCATAAAATATCTAGAAATGAACAACCGCAACACGAATATTGTCCACCAGGTCCGGGGTCGTGGTGTAAATAGCAGCAGGCTCAAGCTATTGGGCAAGATTACCAGCATCCACCTCCATTAGATAAAGATGTTCAAGATATTTTGAAGCCCATTTATGAAGATTTAACTCAAGATGATCTCCTTAAGAGATGCCTAGGTGCAAACACACAGAATAATAATGAAAGCTTCTATAAATGTACATGGCAGTTAGCTCCTAAACATATATTTTGTGGAAAAAAGGTACTCGAAATTTGCACCTACTGTGCCGCATGCACTTTTAACGAAGGATTTCAGCCTCTTTTAAAAATTATGGAGGACGTGGGGATCACCATTGGTCCAAAAGCTAAGGAACTAGCGCGCAAAAAGGATGCCGTGCGAATTAATTTTGCCGAACGCATTGCTTCTCACGAGACAAAAGAGGCCAGGACGGCTCGAAGAATGCAAAGAGTAGCTGAAAATGAAGAGTTTGAGGAAGCTGAGGGAATCCTGTACGCAGCTGGTATCGCTGATTAAGCGTAAGTATACATTTAATTTAGGCATTTTATTCATAAAACTTTAAACGCGATTTTCTTAAAACTATGTTTTTCTAATCGGCGGGATAGATTTAGAAAAAACTAACCAACCAATTTCTCTGAAATTTTAATACATTATTTAAGATATTAGTGGCTATCGTTGGTACTACAGTTATAATTCTATCGTAAAAACTTAGTATTTTTTATAACAAAAAATTGCAAAATTGTATTTGCCACATTTTAATTTTCAAACTACTGTAACTTAGTTAATTTTTCCTTTAACAGGTTAATTTTAGTACCGACGATAGCGACAAGGCTTTTAAATAATTAAACAGTTCTTTTTTTCATTTCAAGTAAATACTTTGGGCCGAATCACTCCCGCCATCGAAATACATACCTCCCTTTGTCGACAATTTTTAAAGCTCTAAAAAAATAAATTAATAGATAATATGTATTGTTTTGAAATGCCAAAGACAATATCTTTAATATAAAAAAAGAGTGAGGTTAATAACCATTGTAGTTTTTGAGAAACAAATATTCTAAAAACTGTATTTTTTCTTCTCTCGAAAGTAGAATGAACCCTTAAGTCAGTCCACGATTTCAAGCGACCTGACTTAAAATAGGTCGTGGACTATATACCGCTGTAAATACACCCGACCTAAACATTGATTTTTGCGCGACTATTAATAATGTATGTATGTCAAATATAAGCTCATAACATTCCCTTTTGACACAAAATCATTGAAATAAACATGTTTGAGAGACAAATGAAACGATATATACAGTGCATGAACGTAATTTTAACTAAATGACAACTGTCATGTACAAACTAGGACTAAATTTGACCTAAGCAAATTTTAGGTCAGGTTTATGTAGACTCCTTAGGACCAAGTTCACTTAGCACTTTTTCAGCACTCGAAAGTTCTGTTCACAAGAACTGACGGCCGGATTATCCGATCATAATGAAATTTGCAGGACATGTTTATACCTGCCGATTTGTCAAATTTTTAAAGCCCTCTAGATCGCTAACCAGACTTATTACGTTAAAAATATTTTGCATCTGAATCAAGAACATATATAGGTATAACATAATCAAATATTACTAAAATCGGACACCTCAAAATTTTTTACCTGTCCGCTTCACTTGGAATGCCCCATTTGTGTTAGTGCCTCCGCACACGGGTCGACATTCAATCGACGCGACTGCGACCCGAACTCGAACTCCTTGCGATTTCCAATGCAAATGAATGGAGACCCGCACACGGGTCGACTTGCGCTCGACTCCTACTCGGTGCGATTGCGACTCGGCAGGCACTCGTCTCGCTCGAAGTGTTTGGAACGGGAAAAATCGAGCAAGACGCGTGATATTTTTTTTCGAAATATATGAAAGTGTTTTTTTTTGTATAGTGTATTCATTATTAATTATTTTATTTTATGTATTATTATGATTGGTTCTTTGAAAAATATAAGTGTTTTTGATAATGTATCACGTATGTATTTTTTTATATGTTTGCATGATGATGTTACATAATGCAATGTTATATAATGTAATGTTATATACATGAAATTTTCCTATATATATTTTAATTATGTTGGCCACAAAATAGTTGCACCTATATACTCATAAAGGTTACTGATTTGTGATCATGGTTCACTTCTTGTCTATAAATCAGCATAGATAAAGCAGAGAATAATTGATACGGGAAACTCGATCGTTTTGCGGAATAAGCCGCCGAAAGCAGAATCAAAGTGGAATTGTTTTTGCGGGATGATTAAAATTGAAAATTTTATAGAAAATATTTTTTTGACAAAGTGGTTTCGAAAGTATGCACTGATTCTCATCAGACACCAGCTCATAGCGCTCACTTGGCTGATGTGACCACTTGCAGTTGGAAATCAGTATTTTTTATTTACGTTAGTTGTGACAAATTTTAACATATCCGCAAAACGCAAAACAATCGAGTTTGTGTGAGCTGGTGTCTGATGAGAATCAGTGTATACTTTCGAAACCACTTTGTCAAAAAAAAATTATCAATAAAATTTTCAATTTTAATCATCCCACAAAAACAATTCCACTATGGCTAATGATTCGATTGGTATTGACATTCTTAGATGATACAGCAGTGCCATCTGCGAAGATAGCAATTTTGCACTTAGGGTGTGGATTCAAGAGAGGCGTATAACTATTGAATTTAGTTGGACCGTGGGACACGCTTGTCGGAATATTAATGGAAGTGCTTCATATCGGATTTAATAAAGGTCGGATCATTATTACTTGTAGTAATCCATAGTGGGTGGATATAAGTTACACGTGACAAAGTGACATATACTAATAACATACAAGTATATAATCATAATATATACTAGCAATGTACAAGTTTAAGGGCAGTGCGGCTATTGTTTAAAGTTTGTCTGACTTTGAAACGTCTGTGTTTGAAGAAACTCTGCACTGATACTGCAGCATCGGAAATAATGCTTGGAACGCAGCTGAGATTCATAAGCTGGATGACAGTATGGAGCGAGATGGTTTCTTCTCCTTTTTTCATAATATAAGGAAGAAGCTATATTCCGATTAGATGGGCAGATAATTGGTATGGGGAGCTGTATCGAATATTTTAAGTATAAATCATAAGCAATGCAGATCATCTATATTTGATAATTTTACAGGCGAAAACACAATCGAACTTAAGTAATTTCCGCGTTGTGTCACCATATCTTTCTTCGTCACATAAACTACTCATCGTAAGCGTTTTTAATAGCTTAATATAAATGTATCTATGTATTTAATAATAATATCTCAACATTCAACCAAACTGAGAGACAAATCGTTTATAGATGGAGTCTCTTGTCGACTACTTTTGTCTTGCTTGTAGCTCAAAACTTAGCGTAGAAAACGACCCGTTTCGAGTTCGAGTCGCAATCGCTTCGATTGCATGTCGACCCGTGTGCGGATGCGATTGTCTACTTCGCGTGTGACGCCTATGACGTTTCGAGTTCGAGTCGCAGTCGCGTCGATTGAATGTCGACCCGTGTGCGGAGGCACTTATAGGAAATTCTGTCAGAAAATGATATTTGTTCCTTTGAGTAAGAAATGGTTGATATGATACTACAAAGAAGTGTTTAACGTCTTCACACATTTTAAAATTCCTCAAAGATAATTTCTTCGAAAATTAGTTTTCTAGCGGTTCTGATGCGCTAGACTTTTTATATCTGCAAACACGAGTGAATAGGTATGTTCCTGTACTTGAATCTATTATAATAGGTGCGTTTTTTTGCTTCGGTACAGAGCAGAATAGAACTATGCCGCAAAAACAACGATCTAGTATAAAACAACAGTGCTTTCGCTAAGACTGACATAGGAATACGACTTCTTCTACCTGCGCGTACAGCTCTTCTACTGAGGGTAGCAGACTTTCCTGCAATATCACTTTGTAGTCAACAGCTTTCACGGCTCCTCTAATTAAGGCTAGTGCACCTAATACGTGGTATGAAAAACATCCCCACACCATCCGGCTGGTTGGTTGCCTCACTGTGTGCCTGATGCATGAGTAGCTCATACCATCAGAGCCGCAAATGCCGAATTTCGATTCGTCAGAGAAAATAACATTCTTCCAATCGTTAAGGGTCCACGACGTATGTTCTTTGGCCCATCTTAACCTTTTTGGCGCATGTTTTTGTTCAGAAGTGGCTTTTTCGCAGGACGACATGCTTTTAAATTGGCCTCCAGCAGTCGGCGTCGAACAGTTCGCGCGGAAATTTGACTTCCACCAGCTTCCACAAAGTCCCTTCGTATCTCACTCGAAGTAGCCATCCGATTGCGTAAACTCATTCGCACAATGAGACGATCGTCCCCCCTTGTGGTCTTTCTGCTTCTTCCAGGCTGTTTTCTTGCCTCCAGGGATGCAAATTCTGCATAATTTTTCAAAAAATCTGCTACATTTGATTTCCCAACCCCAACAGCAATTGCGATTTCACGTATGGTTGCGTTCTCACCTCTTAAACGCAAAATTTCGGTCTTCATGACAACGTCGAGCACTTTCATATTTTGCACTTTTTGCACACTCAAACAATTTAACTCTCAAAAAAGATCTTGACACGATAACAGCGTAACAAATGATGGAAAATTTTAGCTAGCTACCCGATTTATAGGATAGAGGTCTTTTACCTGCTAATTTTACTACCCCAACTGCAAAACAACCCTTAGAAAATCCAAACAATCTTTGTCCGGGTATTAATGACCACCACTGTATATACAGTAGGTAGATCCATGACTTGCTAGAATTCAGATATCCTAAACCTTTTGGCGGCGGAGAGCGTTTTAGTGAATTTTCAGGTACTCCTATACTGCCCTACTAAGCCCAAAAGCGGTATCTAAAAAAAATCGAAAAATTGATTTTTATAGCATTAGAAAGCTTAAAACAATACGCATCTAATGAACTAATCCTGTTAATGGTATCTTATTTAAAACATATGGAAAACACCTTAAGAAAGTTTTTTAAATCTAAGTACCCGATGTATCCAAGAGCGGAAGATCTCTCACCGAGAAAAGTCGAGTAAGGAGAATCCTCCACCAGCTCCAAACGAGCCCAGTTCCTCGTCGCCTATCTCAATTTTACCTTAAATCACTAAGGGAATAAGAGATATATCAATGTTACTACTTTTACAAAACTTCAATTATCTCGAAACTCACTTTCATTGAGATACAGCTTTTGCGCTTAGTAGGGCAGTACATTTCCAAACAGTGTAAATTTTTGCTAAAATAAATGTTTGGGAATGAACACTTATTATGTTTTAAGCTTGTTTATGTTAAAATGTTGGAAATTTTGAGCCGTGTGTGGGTGCAGCATGCCTAAAAGTAGGCAAGGATTTTTTTCAAATTTTGATTTGTCATTACTTCTAAGAAAAACAATGGATCATCGTGAAATTTGCAGAGCGTATTAATGTTGACTAAAATTTAGCACACGTGGATTTTCAAGATAGTGCGGGTAACCCTGTAGCTACGCCAGGCTCCTGAAAAAAAACCTTCAAATCATTGACCTTCCTGAAAAATTTTTGATTTTTGACAAAAAAAATCAAATCATTGATAAATTTTAACCTTTGTCCATCGTGTCAAATTGAAATTTTCAAAATTCCGATTTGCACAAGAACGGCAACCCATCACCAAATTACCTCTATTTTCAGCACTCGAAAGTTCTGTTCACAAGAACTGACGATCGGATTATCCGATCATAGTGAAATTTACAGGACATGTTGGTATTATCATGATTATCATGATAATCACTGAGAAAAAAAACGGTTTTTGGCCTATAACTTCCGATTCAGCCATCAGATTTTGACAAGATTCATACAGTACTTGGATCTTACCTTAAGCATAGTACTGAGCTCGATTTCACGTAAAATTTTCATACAAAATTTCACGTGAAATCTGTTTCGGCGAAAATTTAGCTTGAAAATAAGCAAGAGTTGTACTCTGTTCTTAGCATGAAAAGTTGCTTTGAAGTTGCTTTCGCGTTGAAAACGTAGATGGCACTGAAACATGTCTCCGATCATTTCTCGCCAATTTAAGGTCTGTTTCCGTACTTTCAGCAAACTGCAGCAGTAACAGAATTTGGCAGCTGGCTTCTTTTTGCTGCAAAATTTGCTTGCATTTGGCTTGCAGCAAAAGTACGGAAACGACTTGCTGCGAATCTATTTTAATATATTATAATAGATTCAAGTACGGAAACAGACCTTTAGTTTGTGCAGTTCATTCTTTCGAGCTAAAAAGTGACATTTGGTGTTTCAATTTGAAAATGGAGCAGTGCAAATGTCTTTCCAATAAGAAAATCGATCGAAAAGTGAAATTCTTGACATTTTATCCGTCAGAAATGAGCAGTGTCTCTGCTTTTCTCCATTGCCAAAATTTTCGCTCGAAAGAATGACCAGATAATGGAGACATGTCAAAATTTAGCTTCACGATCAGCCCCTGGACACGGACGGTATAACTTTCCACCATTAGCCCCTTCAATTCTCTCGCGCACAAAGCATGTTAAAGCTGCCTTTACGCCATTTCGCTCTCATTATCAAATTGGAGGGGAACTACTTGGATTTGACCCGATTTGAAAATGGGCCTTTTCACACTTGTATTCTTGATGCACTCCTCAAACCGGTTTACTGGGCAAGAGACGGAAGAATCAAGGGGAATTCTCTACTTTTTGTAGATCGAGCATTTATGGCATCATCTCAAAACCAAAGTAGCATTGCGAAAGGCAAAGTATAACAAAGGGCTCCAAGATGTCATTATTGATGAATGAACCAAAATTTCACCAACTTTTTGATAGAACTGCGCTATGCGTTAACTTTTTTTGCGCTTTTTTGGTACTTCACTGAAAAATGTTACGTTAGGTTAGGTTAGGTTAAAGTGGCTGCCGGTCTACAGAGGTCTGCCGTCCGACACACATAGGCACATGAGAGGCCCGTTGTGATGCCACACTAATTAGTGACTCTCTCCTACTCACTAAAATCGGGAAACCATCTGCTTCCCTTGACAAATCGCGTTATCCCTTTTAAATTAACCAGGGACAACTCGGTCAGGTTTGAGAGAAAGGGAGCACCAATTGCCACTAACCTTCTCCTTGCCAACGCCGGGCGCTGACACAAGAGGTGGAGGACGGACTCCTCCTCATCCTCAGAGCCACAACTCCGACAGAAATCGTTAAACTGCACTCCCAATCGTTGCGCATGTCGTCCTATGAGGCAATGGCCCGTAAGAACTCCCACTGTGCAGCGTAGAGCGCTTCGGGTTAAGCCTAAAAGCTGCGTGGTGCGATGCGCATCCATGCATACCCAGGACTGCCTTGCTATTGCACAGGGTGATTTATCTGCCCAGGACCTCTTAGCATCCTCGAGATATTTTTGTCTAATGGCCAGTTTGACCGATGACATCGGTATACCTATTGAGAGGGAGCAGGAGACCTCCGGTAGTAAGGTTCCAAGCCTTGCTAGCTCATCGGCCTCACAGTTGCCCTGAAAACCCCTATGTCCCGGTACCCAAATCAATTGAACCACTGAATGTCTCGACATCTCCCTGAGAGATGCACGGCATTCAGCCAACAATCATGGAAACTGTACAAGGACCAGCAAGGGAGTTAATAGCCGCTTGGCTATCTGAGAAAATGCCAATATTAACCCCGAATATTCGATTACACAGAAGCCAGTCGATTGCCTGTAAAATAGCCGCAATCACCGCCTGAAAGACACTACAATGGTCTGGTAGACGGAAGGACAGCTTGAGATTCAGCTCATCTGAGTATACACCACTTCCGACTCTATTGTTTAGCTTTGAGCCGTCAGTGTACAAATGGATAAGCCCACTTTCGAGGGTGACACCATCACGCCATTCATCCCTACCAGGAATGCGAGTTGTGAACTCCAAATCTAGTAGGCACTGCGGAGCGATATAGTCAACACCCGCCGGAGCGGGAACTCCCTCGACCAAAATCCTCGCATGGCCGAAATCTGTTCTATTCCATGCCGAGATACAATTTAGTCTCACAGCAGCAAGATTAGCTTCCTGTATGATAAGTAGATTGGTTGGCAGCCAATGAAGTAACACGAAGAGTGCCTTAGTAGGGGTGGAGCGGAGCGCACCAGTTACAAGTAGTGCAGCCATTCTCCGCACTTTTTCAATCTGCCGTTTGCAGGTAGCTTTAATAGCACCCTGCCACCAGAACACCACCCCAAACAATAGAATTGGCTCAACCACAGCAGTGTAAAGCCAAGCAACAGTAAGAGATTTTACAGCAGTAAAGCGCATTGAAAGCCTTCCGAGCTCTTTCTGCTACATTGTAGGTTCATAGTAACTTCGAGTCAAGGATCAGCCCTAAGTACCTGACCCTCTGGCTCAAGTTAATGGAGACCCATTCAACTTGGGTAACTCAAAAGAAGGAACTTTGTACTTCCTTGTAAACAGCACTAGTTCCGTTTTGGTAGGATTCACATTCAAGCCGCACTCACGACTCCAACGTGAAAGTATGTCAAGAGAGTGATTTAGCCTCTCCGATAGCGTAGATAAATACTTTCCCGACACTGCTACAGCTATGCCGTCTGCATAAGCAATCACTTTGCAGCCAGTGCGGTCCAGTCTCATTAGAAGAGTATTCACCGTGATGTTCCACAGCAGGGGAGAGAGGACTCCACCCTGAGGTGTGCCCGTACTGACTCCTCGTCTTACGCTGGCATCCCCCAGGGAAGAGATAACCACTCTACTTTTGAGAAGCTGCACAATAAAAGCAATCAGCCGCTCGCTCACATGAAGCACCGAGAGAGCCTCAACAATTGCGTTAGAATTTACGTTGTTGAAGGCCCTCTCGATGTCCAAGAAGGCGGCAAGCGTATATTCCTTAAGCACAAGAGATTTCTCAACTTGCTCAATAAGGACGTGAAGAGCAGTCTCAACAGATTTACCTTTGGTATAAGCGTGTTGTGACTGCGAGATCAACATAGGATCAATTGATCTTTTAATATGGTAATCAATTATCCTTTCCAAAATCTTAAGCAGGACTGAGTTAAGACTTATTGGACGGTAGTCCTTTGGCCTAACATGAGAAACTTTTCCTGCTTTCAGAATAAACACAACTCTAGTTGCCCGCCAACTGGTGGGAACATACGAGAAGCGTAGGCAAGCGTTATAAATCTCCCTGAGCCATGGTAGCGATACTCCCATGGACTGCTGAACGTCAGCCGCAAGCACGCCATAAGGGCCCGGGGATTTAAACGGCTCAAAGGAGTTAATAGCCTACCTCAGCTGAGAGTCTGATATTCTGAACGGCGGGGCTCTACCGTAATTTAGTTCCGTTTGGTGCACTGTCCCTATAGGGCAATAATTGCCCGGCAAATGTGCGTCCATGAGAACGTTTAGAGTATCTGCGCTCGAACTATGTTACGTTAATATTGTGAAATTTGTTCGTTTCTAGTTTTTTTTATATTGTTCCTAAAGTAAACATCCAAACCTTATAATTAAATGCAAAACCACCAACATATATGTTTAAAGTAGCATTAAAAATAAGTCTTTTATTCCTATTGTGAGTTCGTGCCTTAACTTTTTTTACCCACTGTATGTATATGTTCACGTTTCTGAAAAAATGCCGACCTTCTAGAAAATAAACTTGCTTTGACAACTCATCGGGAGAGCAGATTTGCTTTGTGTTAAATATAAAGCGTAAATTAGACACGGAGATCAGGTCGTCGACTTGCTTGCAGATATGCGATATCTACGACCAAATTCATTGTCTGTGGGCTTGTCTCAGATCTACATAGTTTGTTTATTTAATTAGTAGCAACTGTGATGATGAGAGATTCTCGCTTATATTATCTCGAAAGCACAGATCATTACATGAGAATACAAATAAGAGCTTATACGTCGATATTAATCGCAGATAAGAGGCTGATAAGATATTTTAATCACTTGCTCAGATTGGAGAGGGTGCACAAACAACTGAAGTTTCGCTTTAAATAACGGACGCACTTATCACATTGATAAGAGATACGACCATTCGCTCTCGATAAACGCAGTTCCCAGTGTAGTGACGCAAGGATTGAAAAATTACAGTCTAAGGCTCAGAACAGAGAGATTTAAGGAAATGAAATAAGCGTTTGAATACACTAAATTTAGTTACTACAAAGATAAAATCTATAATTAGAACAAATCGAGAGAATTACTACCTCAGATATTCCCTTTGGTGTCTCCGATACCGAGGATCTACGAGCTTTTATTTATAACGTGTCAAATGGCCTACTATCTCTAACTTCCTACTCGCGGAGTGAAAGTCTGTCAAATTTGTCCATAGTGCCCATAGTTTTCCTTCACTACTATTAACGCTCAGGTTCAGGCGAATTGCTTCACTTCTCACCGCTGTTGTCATTTTCTTATATCTGTCTCTTCTGAGGTCTAAAATACTCACCAGGGCATAGGACACACCTTCTCTCAATATCACGTTGGTAATGCTCTCTGCACACGCAGAAATTCTGGGGATCGCATATTTCCTTAGGACTTTTGCAGTCTTCATCAGTCATGCATTTACCGCCATCAAGATGATAACGTCGAAACGAGGAATTATGTCTCGAGTACAAATCACTTAACTTCAGTGTTGGGCCATTGGAAACGTAGAAAATTTGTCTCTCATCTTCGTCCGATTGGTTCAGTAAATGATTGCACCGAGTTATTGCAACGAAAAAAAGAACTAAACTTAAAATCTTTATCAAAATATATTTTCCAGTGGTATGCATTCTCATCACCAAAGGGAAGACAACTAATCAATTTTAATTACACGAGAATGTTGTCTTGGAATGAATCCACATTCTGCAACCACTCAAATTCAATATACTCGGATGGAACCCGAAAAAAACCACGTCAATATAACACCTTTTCGCGATATCGATCATGAATCGCTATTATAAACTCGAGAACGATTCGATTGATACTAGCATATGAAAAATGTATTTGTCGTTCGAAAGGTGTATTTTTAATAATTTACCGTCGTTCGCTTAACACCTTATCAATGCCTTATCTGTTATCTACTCAATTGTTCATGTAATTATGGTTCGTAAATAGGTATCGGGAACGCTTTCCATTTGGCATGAGAAAATAGAGTTTTCTCTCTATTCACTCGCTTGGACTATTTATGACTTCTGCTAGTGCGAAATTAAAATTATTTTATGTGCGGTCTGGGCAAAAAACGAGAAACAATACAATCCAAGTGATATAAAGTGTTGTCTCATGATCAAACAACACATGTACCTACCTTTCATTCACTAATCGCAGCGTAATATTGTCTGACTACAATATGTCCGTAATATTGAAACAATTAACAGCATAATTGAGCAAAAGTAATAATTAACAGCCACGAACAGTACATGTATCGATTAATCTACCAATACATGGGACTACATTCAGCCGCACCAATTTTTACCTACTGCCCTAAAATTACAGCATTATTCAACTATCTATGGAACCTAAATTCACTAACTGATCTTGGAACGCGTTGAGAGAGATAAAAGAACTTTTAAGTTTTGCGTTACCGACACCATTCAGACAATGGTTGATGTCAAAATATCCTTTATTGTAACTTGATATACGCTTAGAGTGCTTTGACGTATTAAGGCAATAATAACAAAAACAAAAAACGTTTGGTTATGGTACGGATCACTTGAGGGAAAAATATGAAAATATTATGTAAAAAATTTTTAAAAAATTTATACTTTTGTTGTATCTTCGATGCGGTCCAGAAAAATTGTGCTGTTGGGCTTTTCGCCACTTATGTTCTTCCGGTTTTTCGTAAATAAATGTCAACAGTTTTTTTTTATAATTATTAGCAACAGCAGTCGATATTTATTGCGTGGATAAATTATTTCACACCAAATTTTTCAGTTCATACAAAATGTGTTTAAAGCATAGATGTGAAATATTCACACAACGTATTTATGCTATCCAAGTCCTAATTGGTAAGTTCTTCTAGAGCCGCTGTCACATCTCCACTGTGTTCCCTTAGTATTTTTTCTGCGTGTGTTTTTGTTATCAGCATTTCGTTCACCTGAGAAATATTTTGTGAGTTGAGAGCAATATTAATTGCATACGTTAACTTACAATTAATTCTACGTCTTCCTTTTTAATGTGGATTTTCTGTAGTTCTCTTTCCTTTGCTAGCCTTTCTTCGTTTTCTTTACTCCGTTTATCACCAAACATGTTTATGGCCTAAATAATGAAACGCATTAGTCAACATTCTGATTGACTACTTAACAGTTTTTTGCATGCTTTTTTAATGTTACCAAGTTTTAAAATGAATTAGAAAAGAAATGTTTTGATGAATTAGAAATTTTGGAGATATTTTCCACATTACATTTAAACGACTTTTCTTTATTTCAATGCCTCCAATGAAATCTTCGGGTAACATCCTGGCGACCTCATCCGCAAGCAACTGCTAACGTTTGAGAGTATGAATTTGGTTTTATTTTTGTAAGATTTTAGGTTGTGAAGATGGGTGGTTATTCGAATGAGCATGGGTTGGGTTGTACTATATATCTCCATCTGTATGTTTTAATTTTGATTGCAAAAACTATACAAATAAGTTCACAAATAAGTAGAATTTTGAGATAAAAAACTCTCCAATCGCTTCAAGGGCTAGTCGCAGTCTTCCTTCGGGATAACATCTCCAAGCGCAATATTTAGAGACCGCTGAACACTCTGGACAAGACGCTCCCAACTTCCACCTGCACTTGGATCGGATGGACTATTGAATATTCACATGATTCCAAAGTCCATCGATTTGCGTTGAATTTCGTCCGTATCGAAAAAGTTTGGCACATTTTGCAATTCGTTCTTCAGGCCGATAAAGTTTGCACCATTGTCACTTCTGATGCGTTTAGGCACACCTCGGATATTCACGAAATTACGGATGCACAATATGCATGCATTGGTCGATAGATTAGTTGCCAATTTCAAGTGCACTGCTCGAATAGTCATGCATGTCAAAAGGGCAACCCAACGCTTCTCCTGACGCCTTCCAATAGTAACGGTGATCGGACCAAAGTAGTCCAGGCCGGTATATGTGAACAGGCGTACAAATGCGGCTAGCCGGTCATACGGGAGTGGCCCCAACATCGGTCGATTAGGCCTGGCAAACCACACCTTGCACCTCTGACAATTTGCTTTAATACTTCGTAACTTCGTTCTAAGGTGTGGTATCCAGAATTTACGACGAATCTGGCATATCACTGCTTCGTCGTTTTGGTGTAACAGCTTTCGATAATGATGCTCAATTATTAGCTCTGTGGCTTTGTGGTTCTTTGGCATGATAATAGACCGACGTCTATTATACGGAACCACTAATGCGGCGTCAATATGATCATTTATTCGAATAAGACCGTCTTCGTGCATATACGGTATCAGTTTATACAGCTCGGTCTTTGGAGCCACTGGTTCACCGTCACGCAATATGATCCACTCCTCAGGAAATGCATCTCATTGAGCTTGACGGCAATTGATAAGTTCGGCGGTGGTTAACTCAACAGCTGTTAACTATCCGCGTACTACTGAATTGTTCCTCAAAATCGCCAATAAATTGCCTTCTGCCCTCATAAACCAGGCAGTAAGTCTTTGAAATTTAATGTACGTTGAAAATCTATTTACATCAGGTAAATCTGGTTGATTTATGTTAATGACTGTCAATATTTGTCGGCTACTATTTTTCAGTTTACTTGAAATCTCGGAATCATGTAGATCTGAAGTTTGTTCAAGCCATTGACTTTCCTCTTGACGTAGGAATAATAGCCCATTAATCCATCGGTTTTCGGATTTATAGTTTAGTGACTCTTCTATTCGCGTGGCATCGTCGGCAACGTTGAGATCCGTTGGCACATAGCTCCATTCGTTTTCTTTGGAACTGTCCAATATCTCAGCTATACGGTGAGCTACAAATGATTTATATTTTTGACTACTTGATTTGATCCAATGCAATACCGTATTCGAGTCAGGCCAATAATAATTCTTAATTGGTATATTGCTGTGATTCTCGGAAAACGATTGGTAAATTCTTGTACGCAGGATGGCGGTCTGCAATTCAAATCTGGGAATCGATAGTTGCTTTCGTGGGGCGACTCGTGTTTTCCCGTAAATAAATTTTATTTTACATTTTCTGGCATTGCAATTTTCCAGTAGCAAACTGCTGCATAGGCATGTTCCGGGGCATCGACGAACGTATGAATCTGCAGTTCTATGACTCGAGGTGAATCAGCCAAATAACAACGGGGTATTCTCAGCGTTGTTACTGTATTCAATGTATTTAGCCATTGATACCACAGGTTGACAATTTATTCAGGTATCGCTTCGTCTCATTCTATTATAGTTTCATTTCCCATGTCAACTGCAGTAATATTTTCACTGTTACATGAAAATTGGCGATGAATCCCATAGGATCGAATACGGGCATCGCAACATTTAGCATTTCTTGGTTTGACGGTGGGTGTTTTTGCATGATTACTTCATGTGACACTTTATGCATTTTGAGCTCAAACAGGTATTCGTCGGTATTGCTTTTCCAATTAATGCCAAGTATTTTTTCTGTGTTCGGCTAACTATCCATATTCATGTCAATTAATTTATCAAATGCTTGAGCGTTATTGCTTAATATTGTTTCCGCCATCAGGAAAGCTTTTAGCAAAATCAACAACGTAATGGCTTTTGATGACAGCATCTACGGCTTCTGGATATTTTACTCGATATTGTTCGGCATTAAAATTTTTTACATATGGTGCAATTGCAGGTGCACAGGTCGCTCCAAAAATCAGCGATTGCATCTCGTAGACTTCAACTGGCTTATTTGCGTTTTTATCTCGCCAGAGGAAGCGCAATGATTTTCTGTCAATGAATTTCATTTTAACTCGTAAAAACATTTCTTTTATATCAGCACACAGTGATCGGTTCTTCACGCAGTCGGCTTAATACGGTCATCAGCGGCTGATTCAAATCAGGGCCTTTCAATAAAACTGAATCGTACATCAATTGAAACTTCTCTGGCTTGTTGGGATTTACCACTCCGAAATGTGGCAGATACCACGTTCGAGAAGTTGTGACTTTGGATTCTTCAATCAACATTTTACAGACGTATTTTGAATCGCGAATCATTCTACTTTCTGTATTTTTAAGCCGTTTCAGTGTCATATGTTAGAGATGGGCAAAATGCCTCATAGCTCACCACTGATCGCTCTTTTTTACAGTATTTTACAGTATTGCGCCGTACTCTCAGTACACTGTTCGCTTCGCATTTCATTAAGTTTATTCAAACGCAAGCTTTCGCTCGCAGACTATGCTGTGCTTTTTTCGGGCGCTGCACTGTAGCAATTCTTGCATACTTTGGTCGTCCGAGCTCCCATACGCGGCAATAAGTCTATTTTTAATTGCTTCATATTTACCATTTTGTGGTGGCATTTCCACTAGATCTGCGATCTGTGTTAGCGCAACCATATCTAATTCGGATATAACTTTGTCAAATTTGGTACTGAATTAATCAAGACCAACTCGGTTGCGATTAAAATACAAACTGCTTTCTATTCTAAACTATCATGATGTTAGTTACATGTCAAAAACTCGTGTTAAACAATCTCCTTCTCGTTGGTGAGACCTCAGGCGGTAAAGTTACTTACCCCCACAAAGTGTAGTAGAATTATTCAGTGAACGACATAAATTAAGCACTTGTATGATTTCGAAGTACATATTCTCTCCGCGGTGTGCTCGACTGGCGCTAACATTCTAACAACGCTAACAACAACTGATTTTGGTTTACGCCTATCGAGGTGAGCACACGTCTGAAATAAATTATTGTAATAACCATTCGTCTTTTATTGTGTAACCCCACAGCTGGTGACCCCGACTGGTAACAACATGGAGATGTCACACGAGGAAAAGTTCCAGGACGAAGATCCTGCCAACCAGGACGACAGAATTGCAGACAGGCAGGACGTCACCAACGACAAACAACTCAGCAGCATCGCGACTTTCAATATGCCGCCATATTGGCGTGTATGTCCTGCGTTGTGGTTCGCCAGAATCGAAGCCAAATTTCGAACTTACCGAGTGACCCGTGACGAAAGAAAGTTTGATAAAGTAATTTCAGAGCTTGAGCCGGAAATTTTGTTGCAAGTAGCCGACATCGCGAAAACTCCCCCGGATTCAGGAAAGTACGACGCCATCAAAACTCGCATCGTGAGGACATATACGCTTTCCGAAGAAGCAGAAACACGTGAGCTACTGGCTGCTCTCGAACTGGGCGACCAAAAGCCATCTCAACTGCTGCGAGCGATGCAGCTTAAAGGCGGGAATAAAGTGTCGGAAAACGTGCTTCGTTCGTTGTGGATTTAACGATTGCCAGCCAACGTGTAGTCTATATTGGCTATTTCGGAAACGGCGTCGGTTTCAAAGCTCGCGGGAATAGCGGACAGATTAGTGGATGTGCGCAATCCTTTAAATGTATTCTCCAGAACTGGCCCCGCATCGCCTCCAAGTGATGTAGTAAACGAGCTGGCCGCGATCCGATCTCACTTAGATCGCATGCAGGTAGACGATCGCAGCTTTCGCCGTTCGAGACCACACCGCCAGTTTATATCTCTAAGTCGGTCAGCATCGCGGAAACGCCCAATATCCAATAAATTGTGCTACTGCCACGTGAAGTTTGGTGCCTCTGTTCTCAAATATAGACAGCCCTGTTCGTGGGTACAAAAGATGCCGGAAAACTAACAGAGTCGCTGTCAGAGCAGCTATCCGACAGCGACAAAAAAGCCTCGATTTTTCATATACGACCACGTCAGTAAGCTAAAGTTCTTAATAGACATACGCGCTGACGTATTGGTTATTCCACGTCCACATAATCTTCGTGGGAAAGCGGACGTCGTACAAACTGTTTGCGGCAAATGGGACGACTATAAACACATATGGCCACATGGTCCTAGCCGTCAGTTTGGGACTACGAAGAGAATTCCGATGGAAATTCTGTGTCGCGTACATCGCAAGGCCCATCATAGGAGCCGATTTTTTAAGGCACTACGCTCTGATGGTAGATATCAGAAACAGCCTGTGGACCAGAACACAAAAGTCACCATCCACGGACAGAAAGCTAAAACAAGTTGCTGTTCTATCTCCACGATAAACCAAAACTTCAAATATCGGTTTTTGCTGCACGAATATCCGGATATTACGAATTTTTCGATGCAGAAAACTATTCGAAACCATGGCGGTTTCCATCATATAGGAACATCAGGCCCACCAAGCTCCCGAAAAGTTAAATGTTCCAAGACAGGAATTTGGCTATCTGTTACAAAAAGGCTACTGTCTATCTATATTTTCAAAGATAGATTTGCTTCGGGCATTCCACCAAATCCCTATCGCTGAGGCCGATATTCCGAAAACAACTGTCGTCACGCTTTTTGGGCTCTTCGAGAGCACCGTGATGACGCTCGGATTTAGAAACGCCGCACAATCGTTTCAACGATTTATGAACTGGGTGTTGAGAGGTCTGGATCTCTGTGTTTGTTACATTGACGACATACTTGTCGCGTCGGAAACGCCTGAGCAGCACAAAGAAGATCTAGGCACATCCCCCGCGGAAATGGTTTTCGAAACGACACTCATATTACTAGGTGAGTAGTCCATAGATGATGATAACGATTGTGATCCACATGCGTTTCTAAATAAATTTCGTCAACACATGAGAGACATTCGTCCGAAGCCGATTGTGCATCGCACCAGCAAAAGCTTCCTCGTGCACAAGGACCTCAGTACATCTGCACATGTACTTGTGAGGGTAGACGCTGTTAAAAAGTCCTTAACTCAACCATATACGGTACGTCACAGACTCGTGAAGAGATTATCAGCGATCGTATTTAGTGTTGACATAAACGGCAAGCAGTCGAATATATCAACAGAGCGACTCAAGCCAGCAAATTTGGTGGCCGACATGTACGAATTCTCACCGACATTCAGTTTAGTCACATCGCATTCATCGTTAGTCTTCAAATTTCGTGCATCCTCTTCTCAATCGTACACATCCAGCAACAGCCAGTGAGTATTACCCAGAATAGTTAGATGGACACCGCATACCAAAAAAGCTACAGCAACTCCAACTATAACTGCAAGTCCCGTCGCCGTTGCAGCTTTACGAACTTTACGAACCAAATCATCGTCAACTTCCACAAGAACTATTTCTCGTTCACTTGGCTTACGACTATCGAGGTGAGCGCACGTCTGAAATAAATTATTGTAATAACCATTCGTCTTTTATTGTGTAACCCCACACACTGATGTACAAAGCACAGGTTGCACAACAGATCACTAGAAAAAAAGTTTCACCACCGAGCTTAGAACAAAGCTCTAAATCAGCAAAGCTATTCGAAAAGGAATATTAAGATTAAGATTTCAACGGAACCACTAAAACGGAATAGCAAAGAACAACGTACGGGCGCGAAAGAATACAAGTGAAAACGGTGTTTCCAAAACGCGATGTTGACACAAAGGGTTGAACTGCGTAAAATCAAATTTAATGGCTGAATTAAAATCAACGCAGTCAACCGCAGGTAGCGGTGGTCTACCGCAACGAGCAAAATCGTCTAGTTACACTACAACGCGCTGAAATGCCAAACGACTGATGACAATTTTCAGATTTCACTCACTAAATTAACTTTTATTGAACGATGCAATTGAAATGTTGGCGTATCAAGAGAAAAACCCTAAGCACCCATACTTCACCAGCTAGTACTTCGAGGAGATCGCAAATCTGTACAGGAAGTTATCCGAAATACTCTCTGAAGGGCAAGCAAAGTTACAGTGGAAAATGCTTGACGATATGATTACCAAGCTCCCTTCTATCGCACCCATTAGTGATTCACAGCAATCATTGAAAATGAAATATGATTTGAACTACAATGCAAATGAAGAGTGCGTTAAGTGAGCGCAATGAAGTTGGTTCGTAAACAGAAAGCCCTCATGAACATGCTTACTCAAATGATCCAGAACATAAAATCAAGAGTGAACGAGGTTCACTCAAAGGCGTACTTTGAACTTAAAATCAGGCTGTTGCTACAATACTTGGACGAGTTGCAGCAGAATGACCGGTGCAGAGACCAGAAAGACACAAGTAGATACACGCAGAAATGTGTCGTGAGCTGCACTTCTGGACACAAGATACGATTGTGTCTCTTACCCAAAGAAATCATCTCTTGGATTATGGCATCATACTGTCTAAGCTTGTCTGGATTCCTTTCGAGTTTATTCACCAACTTCTTAAATCGAATTAGAGCACCATGTCGATTACTATCAATGGCACAATTTTCATTTTTCTCCAGTAGAGATGCCTGATAACGCTTTCTATTGTCACGTACATACTTATTGATAAGGTCATCAGTATTAGTAGGAATATCGAAAGCCGAAGGAATCTCGTTAATACACCACAGTTTTTCAATATGTTTTACCTCATACCTTGAAGAATTTGTGTTATCGTCAAGTTCATCAATCGCTAGGTTAACTGACGATAACAGTTCCGTGCCACTAAGAGGGGCAGACCCATGCAACGTCCACCCAAAAATAGTATTTACAGCAACTAATTTATCAGTTATGCGTTTAAATTCATCTTTTACGATAGTCCAGTATGCATCCGCACCTAACAATACTCCGATCTCGTCGTCAGTTCTTCTCAAATTATAATCATCGGCTAATACCAAGCCATTCAGAACGTTTGAATCTGTAAGGTTGGGAGGCTGCAGCACGTCGGGTACGATGGTAAGATACGATTGTGTCTCTTCAGAAACGAGCATCAGATGAGTCAGCTCAGCAAATGGCTGTTCGTAATCACCAGAGTCAAGTAAGGTCACCAAAGATAACGCTGCCAGTTATTTAGAGTAGATACAGTTCCATGATTTATATTGAGTTGGTTCACAACCAACCCATTACCAACATTTAAAAAATGATCTACAAGAGCGCTTGGAATACAATAAACAATCGATACAGCAATAAAAGATTGCTTGTAACAGCATTGTTGAGCAAATTATTCCGCGAATTTTAGATGAAGATGCGTCCTCTATTAAGATGCTTCATGACACCAGCAACGAATGTCCTTTGGCGATCAGTAGCCTCGGAGTATCAACTGAGTCGTGCGATTCGATAATAGTGTTTCTCTTGATCCAAAACTTGACAGGACCACTTATGCCGGGTTTCCACCAAAGAGACAAAACAAAAAACACGGACAAAACATGTTTTTCTGAACAAAAACACGAATGTTTTGTAAAAACTGAACAGTTTCGCGAGCATTTTTGTCTCTGAAAACTGTTTTAGTAAACAAAACACCTTTTTTGTCCGTGTTTCTTGTTTTGTCTCTTTGGTGGAAACCCGGCATTATACGTAATTTGAGCAATCACTGTTCTTCGTGGGAATTGGTTAGCACCAAAAAAATATTAGACTTCCTTGAATTGTGTTTCCAGGCATTTGAATCACTTGGAGAAAGACCAATAAAGGCAGGGTCAGGAAAACCACATTTGGTTTTAAGACAACCTAAATCGTCGTCGTTTTTAGCCACAACTGAGAAGCAGTGTGTACTTTGTGGGCAAAACCACCCATTACACATGCGGAAAAGATTTTTGAGCGAAGGTACATGCGAGAGAACAAGTCTGCTCAAACGACACCAATTGTGTTTCAACTGTATGCGGAAAGGACATTCAAATGCCAACTGTACACCACGTGAATGCCGAAAATCTTCTAAACAGCACAATACGCTAATTCATCTTGATGAATGTAATTCAATAATTACTCTATCCAACCGAGACAACTATTCAGCAGATTTAAAGGGCGGCGTAAAATTTAATGCCATATCAATTTTTCACGAATCGCTCCGAACTGGAAGGGAACAGTTTTACTTAGTACAGCTATCATTAAGTTGGTAAACCAAGAAGGTTCTGTGATAGAGTGTCGAGCAACACTTGACTCGGGATCGCTTCTGAATTTTATGAGCGAGCGATTAGCAAAAAAAAACTGCATTCACAGCTAACATTTGACCCACTAAATATTCAAGACTTGGGACATGATCTCATTCAATGTGCTGCTTCATTCAAAAGCAACGGCATTCTCCACAACAGTCGAAGCAATCGTCCTACCACAAAACATTGGTCAGCAGCCGGAACATTTCATAGACATTACGAAGTGGCCGATTCCTAACAGCGTCAAATTAGCTGATCCTCAGTTTTTCGAACCGAGGCATATCGATATGCTATTAGGAGCCGAGCACTATTTCAAATTGCTATCAGTAGGCCAGATTCGTCTGGAGTCCGGTATACCAACTTTGTAAAACACCTTACTTGGATGAATTGTTGCCGGGCGTATCGTCAATGAAAGAGGGCGCAATATAACATACGGAATCGCCACCCCCGAAGATATTGAACTCAGTAAACAAGAACACTATCCACGAACGCAAAAAAGAAAAATTGCTGCACGATTCATCGTCAAACTTCCAATAATCTTCCGATCCTTTCGACTTCTGATAATCCCAACCGACTAGGCGAGTCTAGAGATATCGAAGAGAGATGATTTCACTCCTTAGAGAATGAAACGAAGACACACAGAACACCCAGATGTGAAACGTCAATACATTGAGCTTATGCGCCAATACATCGCGTTGACGCACATGGAAGGGTGTGATTTGGAGAAACGCCAACACACATATTATTTCCTTCCTCATTATTGTGTTATGACGCCTGAAAGCACGTGCATGAAGTTACGGGTAGTTTTTGACGCATCGTCGAAAACATTCACGAACATCTCACTGAACGATATACTTCGCACTGGTCCTATCTTACAAGACGCTTTTCGATTCTGCTGCGATTCCGTACTATTATGGTGCTGTTATTCCAAAATATGGTATTCCCTGTAATAATTTTAGCAATAAGTTAAAAAAATGTGTCGATTAAATCAGCAGAAAGGCTATCAATGAGGGATTGAGAAGATCTGACCAGGTTCATTCTGTCCCTCGCGGTAAAATGTATTTTTGAAGTTTATGAATTCCCTGAATTTGTGAAAGTGGGTTACGTGAATTAGAGTGGATTACTATATTTCCAAGCCCAGGCAATGCCTGAAGTGTGGTAGATTGGGCCATACAACCAAGTTTTGCAAAGGCCCCGAAAAAAGTTGTTTAAAGTGTGGAATTACCAGTCGTGAAGGCAATTGTAATAAATTAGTCTTCATCCTGTGTTATTCCCCTGATCATTCTGCAAATAATAGAAGCTGTCCGATATGGAAAACTGAGGAAAAAGTTCTAGAGAAATCTGCTATAAAGAATGTTACTTACTTTGAGGCAAGAAATATTGTGAAAAATGATAATAGTTTCCACTTTTTGGACGAAGAAGATCTGAGCGGTTTCCCATATCTGTCCGAAAACAGTACACATGCAACAAGGAATACTCAAAAACAAATAAATACGTCCTTAAGTGAAAAAAATTCTCAGCAATCCTAAAAACAAATTGGGCAGCAGCTCACCTTGGTTTATCTTTAAGATTGTCAAATAAATAACACCGGCGATAAGTTTAATTAATTTGTTTATTAAAAAACTAGGTAGATTAACAAAAATGATATTGATATTTTGTGCGTCTTGAGTGATTTAGCGTTAGGTTCCAGCTAACTTTAATTATGAGAAGAGAGTTAACAATTTTGCAATAGTATGCGAGTATGCTACGTTAAAATATTCTGTAAATGTATTGTATGCTTTTTATTTTTCACATCCTCCCATCGCCAATGAATTGATTTCCAAAGGATACAGATGCTGAATGGCTCGTCTGGTGATCACTCCGTTGGGCAATTTAATCTCACAAAATCAAACGCGGCCGTTTCTTCCCAAAAAAGTTTTTTCGATCTTCGCTAGCATCCAAAAAAGCCGCGAGCATGAAGTATCGTGAACAACTACTACATCGCCCGCTTTGACCCCACGGGAGAAGGGAATGCGATTGTGATGAGCGCTTCTAAGTGCACATATATATTCGTTTCTAAAGCGCCTGAAAAACGAATTAGCAAGCCTAAACCTGGATTGCCACTTCGAACGTATTTCTTGATCGGCAGCAAAAGTCGATTTGTTTACAGCTAAAGTTGAAGGAAAGCATCGAAGAAGGAAATGAGCAGGTGTTAGCGGTGATAAATCAGCTGGATCAGAGCTAACATATGTTAGAAACCGAGCGTTTATAATAAATTCAACCTCAATTTAACAATTTTCACCAACCGCTCCCAAAAGCCAGCCCACCAAGCAGCTCTTTCGACGATGAACCGCCAGGATATTCCTTTATTGGTAATATAATTTTGAAATTCTTCAGATTGGATTATCATATGCAACTGTCGAAACTCCAACGCTGTTCTTCGAAATGTTTTTGTGTCATCGGACATTAAGAGACTCGGGATCCCACGGCGAGCAAAAAATCGTCGAAGCGCCGATAAACATGATTCCGCTTTAAGATCTAGAACAGGTTCTAAATTAACTGCTCGAGTGACAGCACAAGTTAGAGTAGAATGTAAACTTTCCGAGTAGTGTCTTTGTGAGACGAGTTTCGTATATATAATGGACCGGCGAAATCAACTCCGGCTGTTTCGAAAGGGCGTGTGGATACTAATCGTTCCTTGGGAAGTGGTGCGAACGGTTGATTTGCAGCTTTTCCTTTAAAGCGCTTGCAAACAGTATATTTGTTGATAACGCTCTTTACTGCCTGACGCGCCTTAACAATCCAGAATCGAAGCCGTAACTGTGCGAGAACCATATTTGTGCCACCGTGTAGTACTATTTCATGTGCTTGATAGATTAGCAGACTAGTAAAGTGGGTTTTATACGGAAGCAAGATAGGAAATGTTTCTTCGTAGCTGAGCTCATCTTCGCTTAACCGACTTCCAACACGAAGAATTCCTTGGAGATCCAAAACGGATTTAAAGATAATAATTTTGAACTCTTAGTGCAGTTCCCATTATTTGCAAGTGCAGTGACAAACTTAATCCAATAGTATTCAGAATCCTTGATTTCATTTGCATTGATATGCTTGTTGCAGGATTTAATTCCACGTAAGCGTTTGGTAAATCGCAGAACGTAAGCAGTGACTCGCATGAGCCTACGATATTGGCTAAAATTTTCCAATGGTAATAAAGGTTGCATTATAAGAAGCTCGTTAGGCTTTTCTGTCACTAGCATATTACACTCTGTTGTACCATCATTCAAATCCGCACCTTGAACAGGCCATTCACTTTCATCTTTCAACCACTCTGGACCATGACGCCAACATATTGAACTAAGCAATGTTTTAACAGAAACTCTTCGAGTATGCAAATCTGCTGGATTAGTAGACCCGCGGCAGTGATGCCAACTATTAATATCCGTTAAACGGCGAATCTCATGAACTCGATTATCAACGTATGCATTTCGCCTAAAGTTGCCCTTTACAATCCAAAATAGAGCAATTTTCGAATCAGTCCAAAGGTGATGAGCATCAAATTTCAGCCTTAAAGTTTTGTTAAAATAGTTAAGCAGTTTAGCTGACACACTTACAGCGGCAAGTTCCATTTTAGGTAGCGTGAGTTCCTTAGATAAATCACTGCCAAGTGGAGCTACATGACTTTTAGAACATAAAAACTCTACGGTAGTTATTTTGTCGATATATATTGAACGTATAAAAGCCACTGATCCATAGGCCTTAGGACTAGCGTCAGAAAATATATGCAGCTCCTGTTTTATTCGACGAGGATGATTGAAAACGCAACGGGGTAAAGTTAAAGAAGGTAAAAGATGAAAATCAGAAGTGAGCTTAACGATATCGGTCACCAAAGTCGTTGGTAGAGTTTCATCCCAAGGTAGTTTCCGCCTCCACGTTTCTTCGAACAAAAGCTTCAATTTCATAACGCACGGTGCGCAAATATCCAAGGAGTCAAAAATAGATGCAATTAATTGCAACAGTTTTCGTTTCGTTACACAGTGTTGCGTAAAAGAAATATTTTTTTCTTTTTCCACTTCCACAGAAAATTTATCGTTTTCAATATCCCAAGTCACGCTTAAGACTTTCACGTTCATTGAGCTGTAGGATTCCTCGGAGATTTTTCGAAGCTGATCATTGTTCGTTTTCCATTTGCGCAGATTCATAGACGCGTTTTTCAGAATCTCGCTCGACTCCACGTGTATAACCGCACAGCACCATTAAGTACGTCAACACTTAGGACCAAGTCGTCAACGTAAAAACTAGCTAATAAAAGCTTAATCGTTTCAGGATATTTGTGTTCCAGTTTCAAAAAATGTTTCTTCAGCACAGCACATAGCAAGAAAGGGCTGCAAGTAACACCAACAGTCATTCGTGACAAATTTAAAGTTATGATCGAGTTCATATCTTTTAATTCAGATAGCCAAAAAAAAACAATGAACACTGTAATCCTTAGGATTTAGTTCAACTTGAAAAAAAGCCTTTTCGATGTCCGCCACAACAGCATATTTTCCGAGCCGAAAGTTTAATAAGAGCGATAGTATTTTCGGAAGCAAATTCGGACCAGACCACAACAACTCGTTCAAAGAAAGATGCTCACTGGATCGAGAAGAAACATCGAATACAATTCTTATTTTTGTTGTATCCTTTTCCAAGCGATAAACAGGACGATGAGGCATATAATATTCTCTTAGATTTGAAACATCGTTGCACTTCTGGGCAATACCCAAAGAAATCATCTCTTGGATTATGGCATCATACTGCCTAAGCTTGTCTGGATTCCTTTCAAGTTTATTCACCAACTTCTTAAATCGAATTAGAGCACCATGTCGATTACTATCAATGGCACAATTTTCATTTTTCTACAGTAGAGATGCCTGATAACGCTTTCTATTGTCACGTACATACTTATTGATAAGGTCATCAGTATTAGTAGGAATATCGAAAGCCGAAGGAATCTCGTTAATACACCACAGTTTTTCAATATGTTTTACCTCATACCTTGAAGAATTTGTGTTATCGTCAAGTTCATTAATCGCTAGGTTAACTGACGATAACAGTTCCGTGCCACTGAGAGGGGCAGACCCATGCAACGTCCACCCAAAAATAGTATTTACAGCAACTAATTTATCAGTTATGCGTTTAAATTCATCTTTTACGATAGTCCAGTATGCATCCGCACCTAACAATACTCCGATCTCGTCGTCAGTTCTTCTCAAATTATAATCATCGGCTAATACCAAGCCATTCAGAACGTTTGAATCTGTAAGGTTGGGAGGCTGCAACACGTCGGGGCATATGTCCGGAACGACGACAGCTAGAACTTCAACAAATTGATTCGTTGACCTACTCTGCAATTTAACCTTGACTCGCTCAAAGTTTTTGGGAGCATACTGTTTGCTACTACCAAATGGTAGTATGTGCATTTTGATAGTGTCGTAGACTTACAGTTGCAGCTTCTTTACAACACTTCTTTTAATGAAGGTTCGTTGAGATCCACCGTCCAATATAATTCTGATTAGAAAAGAATTAGAATCGTTCGAAAAGATTACGAGAGCCGTTTGCAATAGAACTGTAGACAATGTTAATATTGACGAGGAACATAGAGCGGCTGATGATTGCTTATCGTTAACTTCCGTGTCTACAGAGCTTACGGTGGAGTTCGAAGCACCAAGCGAAAGTCGAGCTCTGAATTCGGGATCGCACATTGACGAAGCATGTCTACCACTACAAACAGAACATTTAATCCTACAATTACAATTTCTCGAATTATGCCCTTTCTTTGTACACTTAAAACTACAACCGTTTTACTTTAATATGTCTTTCTTCTCTAGCAGATTACGAGCCGTATTGCATTGGGCCGTAGTGTGGGTGTGCGAATTACAAAAATAACACACAATAGTAGCTTCTTCAGTTGATGTTATGAGCCCAGTTGCAGTTTTCAAAGCTTTACTCTGATTTGAGTTAGTTCGTGGGGCTTTCTCCGTTGCTAGCTCAACACTTTCTAGAGAGAAAACCTCGCGCTTTAAAAATGCTAGTATTGAACGTAGTTGCTCGCATTGTATGCCTCCAAGAGAACTCTTACCACTGCATGCCGATACTGAAACACTTTCGTCATCACTGATAGCAGAGGATAATTTTTCATGCTTATTATCAGCAAATTTTCTGTGATACTCCAATACAAGCTCACGGGGCAAGCATCGTAGCAATAATGTTCTTAACATAATTGAATATTGTGTGGATGGAACATTCAGCACAGTTAAAGATCTGGTGTTTGCAATTACATTGTTATACAATGTGCGAAGGCTAACAATATCATTTCGGGAAGAAATTCGAGGCATATTCATCAAATTATGCATGATATGGCTAACCAGTCGATCATTATCACCAAATTGTTCTGATAAGAGAGCAAGAGCAGCATCATAGTTAGCACTGCTAGGCGTGAACCCGGTAATGCATTCTGCCGCCTTACCTGCGAGCTGGCTTGATAGGTATTTAAAGTTATCAGCACCTGATATATCCTGCCGTTCATGTACAGCCGTCCTAAACCGTTCCCAAAAGGGAATCCATTCAATGAAATTGCCATTCAACACCTTCAAAGCAAGTTTCGGTAGTTTTGAGTTATAAGAGCTACTTGAACGATGTTGTTCCGTTTCGACACGTTGCTGGCGAGTACCGCTAGCTGCCCAATCAGACGACCCACGAACTGTCTTGAGGCGATGATTAAGCCTGGCCAACATACCCGTAACTTTATCCTCGTATTCGCAGATGGTCTCGAATTCTTTTGTAGCGTTCTCGGCTTTGATTGAAGGTCTAAGCTCACAATTAATTTTAAGAAGAGTAGTTTTGGCCGCCGTTAAACGATCGATAAATGAAACCAATTCTTCTTCGATTACCAAAGAATCAACAGTGTTATGAATAGGAGAGATGGAACTATTTAAGTACTCATGTGCACTTTTCACCAATTTTGTTATTTGTCCGCGATAGACCGTACATTCACTGGTATCCATTTTGCAAGACACGAGGTTCTACCAGAATTCTTTACGATACGTTCTGTTCTCACTAATTAAAAATTCCCGGGTTTCGGCACCAAAATGTCAAATATCATTTTTGTTAATCTACCTAGTTTTTTAATAAACAAATTAATTAAACTTATCGCCGGTGTTATTTATTTGACATTTTGGTGCCGAAACCCGGGAACTTTTAATTAGTGAGAACATGACGTATCGTAAAGAATTTTGGTAGAACCTCGTGTCTTGCGAAATCCTGCAACAAGCATATCAATGCAAATGAAATCAAGGATTCTGAATACTATTGGATTAAGTTTGTTCAAGCGAATGCTTACTCGAGAAGTTTCTGTTAAAACATTGCTTAATGCAAATAAAAACACCGGCGATAAGTTTGATTAATTTGTTTATTAAAAAACTAGGTAGATTAACAAAAATTATATTGATATTTTGTGCGTCTTGAATGATTTAGCGTTAGGTTTCAACTAACTTTAATTATGAGAAGAGAGTTAACAATTTTGAGATAGTATGCTACGTTAAAATATGCTGTAAATGTATTGTATGCTTTTTTATTTTTCACAAAGATAAACCAGTATCAGTTCCAATTTTCAATAAAACCAACTATTTTATGACTAGCGAGTTTGACAAGTTTATAAATACTCTTCTTGTTAATAACAAGGTTGATAGCCTCATCCAAAATAAAGAAACTATCTCAAACAGTATGTTTGAGTTTCTATTAAATGCACTTAAAAAAAAAATTCAATTATAAAAAAAACCCTAACCTTGATGAAAATGCTATATCTAAATATTCAGGGACTAATCAGGAATAAAAATAAGTTAAAATATGTCCCAATTTATAAATATAACATTGCAATTTGAAAATCAAGTCATAGATCACCCTAAATATCCTTTTCTGTGATGCAGTCCATGGTTTAGATCAGAGGTGGCCAAACCATGACGCATGCGCCAAACGTGGCGCATTAGATGATTACAAGTGGCGCATTGCGTTCTTGCGCCTACTTTTTGTTCCAAAGTAGGCACTCTGACAAAATCCATCTTTATATTTCCAAAGCCTGAGTAATTTCAATTCAATAAATGATCCTTTTTAACTTAAGGGTTCTTCCTATTTCCGGCAGTTTCGTATTAGTGGATGTGTATAGTACGTTCACAGTGTGACAAAATCTTGTCATTTCGATGAACCAATCGATTTGAGGCCGAATCAGTCTTAAATCTGCCAGATTTGTCAGACAATTGTCCCGTTTTACAACCATGAGAGGAAAAGTATGTTCACATAAATTGTAAATCGACATTTCTTCCAAAAAAGGGGATATTTTGTACGAACTAAGCGGTGCGCGGAAAACGAGCATTTCGTTCAAGAAATGAGACTGCAACTGACGGAATCAAGCGATAACGCTTCTGGGGAGGTAATACATGTTAAATATTTCAAAGAAATTAAAGTGCAAGCCATCAGTTTGCTGATTTTCATACAGTGTATCAAAGTCAAAATGGAACAAATATATTTTCTAGACTTCAAATAAAAACAAAATAACAAAGCAAAAAAACTTTTAAATTTTTTTTGGGTTAGGGTTTGTAATTAATCGGAAAATGAAAAATTCAATGCTGTTATTAAATCGTACACAATTGCAACAAATAAATATATAAAATTTGTTTAAAATTTACAACTGAGATAAGTCAATGCATTAATATGATTTGCATTACGTAAAAGCGGTGCAACTAACTTCTCTTTTATAGTTTGAACTGTACAGGAAAGCCCTAGGAAGTGATGCGACATCACTTGTTGCGCATAGCCTTGAAAGTTAACAGTAGCAACATGGCCTCAAGGGGTCCTCAAATTTCAGTTGAATTAAGAAAAGCCATAATTTGACATTCTCAAGCCGGCAAAACGGCGCGAAATTGCTGAAATAGTTGATCGAGCTCACACAACAATATTTATCATAATAAAACGTCATTATAGCACCACAGACTACAAAATAAATCCAACAAGTTCTCGAAAAATTTTCACGTCACCAGATAAACGTTAGGTAGAGCAACAAATACAAAAAAAATCCAATTTAAATGCTGCCAAACTTACTATTAAAGCAGAAAAATATATTAAGAAAAAGCTAGTTCTGAAACCATAAGGATAATTTTGCGGTAGCATCGTTTTAAAGCGAGAAACACATTGCGATGCAGTGTAGTGCCGAAGCAGTGCAAGCATTGTAAAGCACATTGAAAGCAATGCAGTGTTTTGACAATAAGTGTCAAATTAATTTCTGGAGGTTTTATATTTAATTATTTAATATGTTGAGAAAAGAATTAATAAAAAGAATTAATAAAAAGAAAACTCTTGCGTGAGCTTCATGGATTTTACACTAAAATTTTCAAATAATATTTATAACCTTTGTCATACAAAAACGATTTATCGCGAACTTCTTCAATAAATTTTTCATCCATTTTGAATTTAATGCCTCGAACGGTCAGCTACTGTCAAACAAATTCCAACTGATGCAGTGTGCAGTGTTTTTAGAAATTAGCCTAAACGATGCAGTGCAGTGAATGTGAGTTGCCACATGGAATCACATGAGCTCTAACTTTCACTGCAGTGCAGTACACTGCACTGCATCACAATGTGTTTCAGGCTTAACGGTAGGGTTGTGAAAAAAATTGAATTTTGTTAAAAAGTACGAAGAAAGGGACTTTTCGTTTTGGCAGTAACTTTTATTCACCGACGAAAGCAAATACTACGTTTTTAGATCGGATGGCAGACCGTTTTTATATTGGATGGCGAGAGGAGCCAATGAAGAGCTCAAAGAAGAGGTTTCTTGGAGGTTTCTTGTTAGTGTAAGGTTCTATGTCAACTGATGGACCTAGGAATCTATATAACGATTTTCGGGGGACAATGAACCAGATTGTGAATTTAAATATATTAATAATATGTAATTTACAAGAAAGTGCTTGAAAATTGCAGATTGAAAATATTTTTTTTATCAGGATAACGTTTTCAAGTTTACAATATAAGTAATTGGCTCCTTTATAATTGTCCCCGCGGCTCAGGCAACGGTCACGTGTGGGTGACATACGGAGAGATTACTTTTGTGAGCTGCTACCTGTCTCTGAATGACTCAATGCAGGAATTCGGAGTCAAACTTAGCTCCCTGAAAGACTCTCTCCGTGGCATCGCTGGCAATGTCATCGTAGGGGTGACTTCAATGGAGTGGGGCATGCCCATCGAAAATAGTCGAGATGGCATCGAGGTTGGGTTTGTTGGTGTTGAATACGGGTTCGACGCCAACATTCAGAAGGCCCGGTTTTGGCGAATCCATTCCTGATCCATGGCATCGGAGGGACTTGCGGCACTCGTCAGCGATTGGAGGATGATGGAAGATTACACTGCAAGTGATCATAATTACATCACCTTCCAAATTGCTGAGAGCAGGCAAAGACGCCAAGGCTCTTCCTGTAAGTGGCTAGGCTGGAATGCCGCTAAACTAAACAGGGACGAGATGGTCGCATCGCTCTTTTCGAGCTTGGGAGGTAAGCCTCTAACATCTGAGACCCCAGTAACTTGTGCATCAGTAGACGCTGCTAATAGCACCATGGGGTGGATTCGCAGGGCGTGTGAGGCTTCCATGCCCAAACGGAAGCCCTTTAGTAGGAGGCAACAAGCGTACTGTTGGAACGACGCATCGCTTTGGCGTGCAGACGCAGGGCACAGCGAGCCAAAAATAGGCCGGGAGTGGCTGAGCTATCTGCTGCTCACATTGCGGCAAAGAGAGAGCTGACCAAGGCTATCACGAGGAGTAAACGTGCCAAATGGAGGGCTCTTTGTGAGGAGGTCAACTCAGACCCGTGGGGAGTTGGCTACAAATTGGTCACTCGCAGACTTGGCTGCATGCGACCTAGCACTCTCATGGATGCGATATCCATGGAGCGTATCGTTGGTTCGCTGTTCCCGGCGCATCCGCTAAGGATTGATGAGCCCATATTCGTCAGACAGGCGGATGTTCCTCTTTTTACGGACGAGGAGCTGAGCAGCGCCATGTCCAGGATGAAGAACCGGAAGGCCCCGGGGCCTGATGGAGTGCCGGTTGAGGCACAAGGGAAAGGGTAGCCTGGGCCGCCCATCGGCATAACCTCCGCTGTGCATGCTGAACACTGCTGGGAAGCCTCTCGAAGGGTGTCAGCAGTGCTGTCAGTAGTGAGATTAGCTGGAGATCTTTGTTGCAGGCAGCACGGCTTCCGGGAAGGGCATTCAACAATCGATGCCATCTCAGAGGTTGTTGGGGCTGTAGCAAGAGCGGAAGAGGCATGTCATCAAGCCAGTCCGGTTGTCTTGCTGGTAATGCTTGACGTGCAAAAGGCCTTCAACTCGGCGAGGTGGACGGACATCCTTCGGGCCCTTGAGGCGAGGTTCCGTATCCCTGGGTACTTGCTGGCCATGATGCGGGACTACCTCAGGGACCGATGGTTGCTCTACGACACTGAGGACGGAGTCAGAAAGAGGCCTGTCACCTCAGGTGCGGCACAGGGATCGACCGTAGGACCAGACCTCGGGGACATAATGTACGATGATCTGCTGTGCCTGGAAATGCCTGCGGATGTGTTCCTAGTAGGTTACGCTGATGACGTCGCAGCTGCAATCACTTCTAGATCTGCCGATTTCGCTCAACTTAGACTTAACTAAGTTATGAGAAGGTTGGATCGGTGGATGACGGAGCACGGCATTCAGCTGGCAGTCTCAAAGACAGACGAAGCGGAGGATACCAACCGTCATACCCATGACAGTTGGCTCCTTCGGGGTCCAGACCAGCAAGTCGGTCAGGCATCTGGGAGTGACCCTGGACACCAAGCTGACGTATTGGGATATTCGCAAGACATGTGACAGGACTCTAGTAGTCGTCACTTCGCTGAGTAGGCTAATGGCCAACGTTGGCGGACCCAGTGAGACGAGACGGAGGCTGCTGATGGTGACGACCAATTCCATCTTGCTATATGGCGCCGAAATTTGGGGAGATGTGCTTCGAACTAGGAAATTCCGCAAGTGCATTGCCAGTGTCCAGCGCAGGGGTGCCCTGCGAATCGCCTGTAGCTACCGCATGGTCTCAGAAGAGGCTGTAATGGTTGTATCGGGAGTAATCCCGAGAACGCAAGGAAGGGTACCTCTTTCGCTCAGAGCTGGACAGAACTGAGGCATTGACGCACGCGCGTACACTAACCCTCCAACTTTGGCAACAACTCTGGAGTGAAAGTGATAAAAGACGCTGGACGTCTAAGCTAATTGGTCTTATTGAGCATTGTCTTTTACCTTTGTCAATTCTTGACAGGGCACGGTTACTTCAGGAAATACCTTGACAGAATGGGTAACACCATACTGCCGGTACTATGTGACTGAGCTTGATGATGCTCAGCACACATTCTTTATGTGCAGTCGCTTTGTAAGTTTGAGGCGCACCATTGAGTCCACGATCGGCCTGGCAGCGCCTGAGACGACCGTGGATGCAATGCTGCGAAACGAGGAGAACTGGCATGAAGTATCAACATACGTTGAGAAAGTGCTGCGCATAAAGGAGGGTTGCCTTACCGACCCATAAGCTGTGGTGGTTCTTGAAGTCCGTGGTTACTTGTAGATGGTTCTTTTTTTTAGTGAGTCAAACCTCACATACCCCGTGGTGATAGATCACCCGGGGATCTGGTTAGCAGATTTTTTTTTGTCATCTACAATAGGGGGAAAAAATTTATTAGAAATGCTCCATAAATCACCCGACCTAAATGCTATGCAGCATTTCGGAAATACTTAGAAGGAAATTGGCAAAATAAAAAAATTCTTTAACTAATTTAAATGTATTAAAAACGACATTGATGGAAGAAAGGAACGAAGTTGAATGTTCCTTTTCTAAGAAATTGGGGGGAGCTAATGCCAAATCACCTTGACGCAGTTAAAAAGCAAAAGGCAATACTAAGTGAATACTAATAAATAAATAAACCTTATCAACATTATCTTACAAATGAATTTCTAATTACGATCCACTATATCTGATTTTGTTGTTTGTAAGAATTTGGTTGTTTATATTAAAATATTATCACTAGAAGATTTAAAAATGTTGTTTTTAATTACATGTATGTATCCTTTTTTCATGGATTCATTTTCTTCATTAATTCATTTTTTCATTAACTTGTTCCATTTTAATTTTGTGCCGATGTATAGGTTTTTTTAACAATCATAACAAATTTTAGACGAAATTTACGTTCGTATTAATTTGAATAACATCTCACTTGATTTCGTTGGAAATTGGGTTTCTACACGCGTCAACTTAGTATGACGATTTCTTGCTCGATTCTCTTACCGTCGAAATTGGTCAACTCAACATTTGCATTCGTGTGTTCTGTCACTCGCAATTAACATCAGTCCGGACACATTATGAATTTTCTGAATTTTGACGGTGAATCAGTAAAATACTTTGTCTAGAAAATCAGTAAAAAAAAATGATGGTAGACACATCACCGTATTCGATTTCTTTCTCTCTCTCTACCTTCACAAGAACAAACGGCGGGAAACATGACCGCGATCAGAGATCATTACTGACTATTGAAGATTAGCGCTCAAATAAGCGTGTGTCTTTTGAATTAGCAAAAATTAATTCATTGATTATTTTCTTTCCTCCTTTATATGAAGCGGATAGTAGCACCAACCTTTTTTTCTAATCCCAACCGTGAGCGTATGAAAAAAAAATGATTGAGATATATGGCGTATATGGCGTATATGAACTCGCCTGCGAAAATATTGGCGCATAGCATACAAAATGTTGGTCATCCCTGGTTTAGATCATCAAATGTGACGCTATCCGGAATCGAATAATACAGGAAACAGTTACCAGATTTTTCGGCAATATAATACAGTTTATGCGTTACTTTTAGTGCATAATAAAGAGCATATCAATCAAGTAGCAAAGTTTACAAAAAAAAATTAGATATATAAGATAATTCCTATGGTCTATTTCTGAACTCGTAGTGGTAGTCTATTGGTAAGGGTTTGATATAAGTCACTCGTTAAGTAATATATTGTTAAAGTTTTTCTAATCTACTTAGTAAGGATGTAGATAAGTTGGATATAAATTGTCACCAGGTACGTTTATTACAAGTCTAATGAATTGTATTAACCTTCAAGTGGGCGCGCAGCGTCGAATCGACCGCACATGTAACATTATTGTTTGTAACTTCGAGTGTTTTCGTCACAAATATTTCTGGCCTCAAGTACCCTCTTCTTAGTTCAATATAAATAAAAAAAACTATATACGACCATTCTCCGTAGGTCCCGTGTTGAATAAATACCTTTTATTTCAAACGTGTCGTAGGCGTCGATAAGACTACACGCGCCCGTAGTCCAAAAGGTTACGCGCGACTCTATTTGCGTAAATTATTTTTTCTTGTGTTTTGAACTAAGTTCGTGTTTTATAGATATTTTTAGTAAAAAATGGCTCGTAGACTCCTCAGTAGTTCCCAGATAACTATGCAATTAATGGAAGAGAGTGAATCACATAGAGAGTGAATCTGTGCTCAGTGATGAAGGTTCAGAAGTTTTCGACCACATTTCTGAAGTAGAAAGTGACGAAGAAATTGAATCGATAGCAGAATCAAGCAGCTCAAGTTCAGACGAAGATGTGCCTTTATCAGAAAGAAGTAGTTTTTAAACAGGACGTGACAAGGTGACGAAATGGAAAAAATCTAATAACAACAGGGTAAGGCGTCAAATACAAAATATTCTTACGGAAGATTCTGGCGTTCGTACAAACGGTTTAGGTGTGAAAACATTTGATAAAGCCTGGAATTTATTTATAAGTGAAAATATTATTGAAGAGATTTTCATTCGTACGAATGAGTTCATACAAAAAAAAGTTCCAATGTACAACCGACCCCGCGATTGAAAAACTACTGATGCTGTTGAAATTCGAGCAGTATTTGGTCTGCTGTACATCGCAAGGGCTATGCGTACATCACATACAAATTTAGAAGATTTATATGCTACTGATGGCACAGGTGTATCTATATTTCCAACAACCATGTCGCTAAAAAGAATAAGATTTCTACTCAACTCGTTGCGATTCGATGATTCAACTACATGAGCGTCTCGACGTGCTCAGGATAAAGCTGCGCCAATAAGGGGTATTTTGGAAAAATTCGCTACGAACTGTTTATTGCCTTATTCAGTGGGACAAGACGTTGTAATTGATGAAATGATGACAGGCTTCCGAGGCAAATGTCCTTTCAGACAGTATATGAAATCAAAACCTGATAAATATGGTATCAAACTTTATCTTTTGGTGGATGCGATTACTTTTTATATTTTGAATTTAGAGCTTTATGCTGGTAAGCAGCCGCATGGCCCCTATCAGATGAGTAATGCTGCAATGGACGTTGTAAACAGATTAATTACACCAATTTCAGGTACTGGACGGAATTTGGCAATTGGTAATTAGTACACCAGCATATCTTTGGTAGAAGATTTGGCCTAAAATCACAAGATATCAGTTGTGGGTACCTTGCGCAAAAATAAGAAAGAAATACCGCCATGCTTCATTTATAAAGGTAGACCTGAACATTCAAGTCAGTTTGGATTTTCTGACACCGCAACACTTGTCTCATATGTGCCGAAAAAAAACAGATCTGTAGTACTAATATCATCACTACATTGTGCAGCTGAAATAGATGAAAGTACAAATGAAAAGCGGAAGCCAAGCATCATAACTTTTTATACCAAAACCAAAGGTGGTGTCGATGAAGTCGATAAAAAAGCAAAGATGTATTCCACTTCTAGGAAAAATAATAGATGGCCATTGACACTCTTCTTCCGTGTCTTGGATACTGTTGGAACAAATGCCATGGTTATCTTGAGGGGAAACGGAGTGGTTATAAAAAAAAGGCGAATGTACCTACGAGCATTAGGGATAGAACTGACAAAAGAGTACGTATGGAGAAGAGCTACAATGGTCAACCTCCCGTGGAAATTGAAAAGAAATATTACAGAGCACTTGAACATTAGTACTGAAGACAGAAGCGATGAACCAAGCACAAGTTCCAATACAAGCAGAGGAAGCTACAAAATGTGTCCAGCTAAAAAAAGAAGACAATCTAAGACAAGATGCACATATTGTCTAAGAAATATTTACAGGGATCATATTGCATTTGTTTGCAACGAATGTTACCATGAAAAAGAGACTGATGAGGAAAATAACTATCTATATACCAGATTTTCTATACCTAATTATAATTTTCGATCTCTAAAAATAATAAGAATTTGATTTGCAAAATTGTTTTATTATCCAGTCATTATTTGTAGAAGTTTTTTTATTTTTATTTCTTAATATTGATTGGTTTCTAATTATAATTCATGCATTGCTGATTTGTTTTGTAAGTGTTTAAAGATTTTTATTTTCTTTTATTTTGATATAAATGAGTAAGATTTATGAACTAAAATCGAAACTCAACCCAAGGATAGTATACATTTACTTTAAATATCAATTTAATGGCAATTACTAGAATTAAAATAATGTTCTACATCTAAATACATTCCTAATTGAAGGAGAATTGTTTTAGTTATAAAAAAATAAATGATTATTTAACTATTTGTTGTTTTAGATCCCTAAAATCTCCAATACGTCTTTTAGGTTACGCGCGACTACTGCCGTTCTAAAAGGCCACGCGCCTACTTGAAGGTTAAAATCATTCATTAATTTGTACTGCTACCTCTTAATAAGAAACCATAAAGAAAACCTAATATTAAAATTCTAATTATATACAAATCATTATTGTAAGATTAACTAACTTAAGAAATTAACGATGGACCTCGTATAAATTTGTAAGAGCTCATTATTCCAAAAGGGTCCCTAGGGTACTTATTTAATCGATGGCCAAACCTACACTATGGTGGTATCGATAAACGATGGCTGATACGATTCATGATAAGCCAACCTAACCCTCGTAGAAGAAAATTTAGTATACTAAAAAAATATAGTTTCCCCAAAAGATGAGTTTTCGTTTAATCGGCTGCCCACTAAAATGTATACCCAAAAATAAGTCGAGAAAAAGTTATGCAATAGTTTCTATTTAGCGCAATTAAATCATTAGAATAAATTTTCAGATCTGAAATAATGAATTTATGTCAAATTGGTGATTGTTTGTTAATCAGAAGATTATATTTAAGAATATAAATAATCACTGAAGTGTTGATAAGGTATTGAATGAATTTGATTTTAGTGCTAATTTCCCGCCGGTAAAGAAACAATTTTAAGTGAAAAAGGATTATTTCACAGCTGCATATTCAGCTCGTACTATATAAAGAGATCAATTTGTATATTTCAAATGTTTGAAGGGCTGTAGATAGGACCTATAAAAACAAAAGTTAAGAAATATACGATGTAATTGTAAAATGAAATTAGTTCAACGTAATAGCTGAATAATTAAGCAAAAAGTTAAAAAAAGATCCTATTTTATCTCTAATAAAATTCACCGCGATATTAAAATCTGTACTCAAAATATTTTGAGTCCATATAATCCGATGTTAGTTAAGAAAATATGCATGTTTATTGCTCCGCCAAAGAAATTTTTGGCAAATATGACACAAGGTCGAGTTTTTCCAGACAGCATTTAAGGGTTTAGAGTAGAGTTGGGTCGTACTCGCATTATTCCTAGTACGAGTACAAAAAAATACCTGTTCCAAATACCTGTACCAAAATTACTAGCTAGTATTTTTTGTACATGCGATTTACAGTGATGTAATGAAATGATATGATATGCCCTCCCCCACCCACCAGACACAAAGTTCCCAGGCTAAAATGGTGATGGTGCAGATGACCGTGAAAGGATACTGAGTCATTAGTCCGTGCAGCTTGTCCGTAACTTTCCAGTGGTCGGTCGTTTATTTGGCAAGTCTTTCTCCAATCTAGGAGCCATCTAAGGGAAAACAATTCAATTCAATCAATTTAATTTGATTTTCATTTTAATATATGCATAAAACACCTCCTGTATTCGTTCAAATTACCAATGTCGAAAAATTTACTAAGATAGGGCCAACTAATTATGTTGCCATCTATATAACTTTTCATCGACCGATCTCTGATACCAAACTTTTCCTGGCTAATATAAAACAGTCGGTTTTCCACTTCGCCTCACTGAAGCATGAAGTTTGTCGAAAATTTGATTAAGATATTATAAAAAAAAATGTTACGTTTATTAAACATGCACCCACTAGGGGCCAACCTCTTCGATAAGGCTGGACATGAGTCACAAACCCGGTAGGGTTGGAGTGCAGTCACGAGGAGGGCTTCAGCACAGCCTGAGAAGCAAACTGGCGAACCAAAAAGGATCTCAACATTTTTAGTGCTACTTTGTTTTTCCGTCGGATTTCATTTTGCCGTATCTTAGAAACTAGGCCGCTTTTTCCCAGATTCGTATGGAAATTTCGCCCAAAACAACTCAGAAAGGTCCCCGAATTCATGCTAGACCAAAAAATTTTTTTGTAAAATACGAACGTTTTTTCCCAATTTCCCCTATCAAAAATTTTTTCGCCCTTAAAATATCACTATTATATTCCCCGACCACTTTCAATCATCGAAAGCGCTGTAAAGGCAGTTTTTGACAAACTATGGCCAAAAAACCCCTTTCTCCCTTACAAAACCTAAATTTTTGTATCACAGCAATAGGTCTTGGCCCGTCATGTCCCAAACAACTCTAACCCAAAATTGGCCGATTTTGTCCGATTTCAGCTACTTTTGCCCTAAAACCTTTTTGACTAATTGAATAAAATACTTGCCCAATTTCTCCTATTAAAATTTTTTTCGCCCTTAAAATATCACTAATATACTCCCCGACCACTTTCAATCATCGAAAGCGATGTAAAGGCAGTTTTTGACAAACTATGGCCAAAAAAACCCTTCCTCCCTTACAAAACCTAAATTTTTGTATCACAGAAATAGGTCTTGGCCCGTTATGCTCCAAATAACTATAACCCAAACTTGGCCGATTTTGTCCGATTTCAGCTACTTTTGCCCTAAAAACCTAAACCTAAAGTCCCAAAATACTCGCAAGCACGAAATACTCTATACAAAAATATGCGATACGAAAATACTTGCAAGTTTCAAAATACTCGATACGAGTATATACTCGTATCGAATATTTTGGAACGATACGAGTATATTCGTATTCGAATATTTTGGAACGATACGAGTATATACTCGTATCGAATGTTTTGGAAAGATACGAGTATATTCGTATTCGAATATTTTGGAACGATACGAGTATATTCGTATCGAATATTTTGGAACGATATGAGTATATTCGTATTCGAATATTTTGGAACGATACGAGTATATACTCGTATCGAATATTTTGGAACGATACGAGTATATTCGTATTCGAATATTTTGAAACTATACGAGTATATAATCGTATCGAGTATTTTCGTATTTGCAAGTATTTTCGTCTCGCGTACGAGATACTCGTGAGTGTGAAAGCACTTGCAAGTATGAAATACGAGTTTATATTAATATTAGGATACTATTACGTCACTGTTTGATTGAAATGAATTAAATGGACGAAATTTATTGTGTAAATTCTTGATTACATGTATAGTCCACAAAAATACTCGTACCTAGTATTTTTGAATTTCGTACTAGGTACTGGCTGTTCCAAAAAAAAATACCTGTTCCATATACCTGTTCCAGTATATATGCCTCATCTCTAGTTTAGAGTTCTGTATTTATGTCACAGATGATAGAAAATTAAATATTTTTCCTCATGGTGGACACGTCTGGGTATGTAGAGCCGGACACAAAATAGATTTTATAGATTATATACACATATATTATATATTTTCGTTTGGAGATGCATGAGTGCTATGGTGTGTGCAAATTTACAATTCTTGAAATGAAGAAAAACTTCAGCGTAGGTAACAGGATTTGAAATTAGGAGCACGATACTCTTAATGCCCAATAACGATCCGAAGCAAACTTTCCTCCAAACTCGAATGTGGCTGCTTTATAATGTCAAATATTGTTTAAAATTATCCCCATAACACCCTAACTCATTTCAATTGAGCATTTTTGGGAAGAATTTGCGCATCGGCTAGCAACCCATAATAATATTCTCAGTAAGCTCAAGCTTGAGGCAAAAATAAAAATGGAGTCACGGAATGTCATCCAAGAATATTATGAAAACCTTGTTTCTTCAACGCCCGAGAGACGACAAGCAATCATACATAGAAAAGAAAAACCTATCAAATACTAACAATTTTTAATTGCATGTAGATATACCATACGATTCAGGTGGAACAATAATTTCTTGGGTTTAATTTATGCATCACTTTTTCTCGGCAGACAGAAATTCAGTGATTTTGTTTTATTTTTTTCTCCTATTACATATCATTGTTTACTTACTATTTTTCAGTTCTCTTCTTCATTGGTTTCGTTGATATGGAAAAAAACTTATTTGAAATGTTGATTTTCGCATCACTTTTTTTCGGCACTGTAGCTAGTGTTTGATTCTATTCGTGGAAAAGTACTGCCAGCAGGAAAGAGAATGAAATAGGTATGTTCCCGTACTACGATTAATTGCGATTAATCGCGATTAATAGGTATGTCCCCGTACTACGATTAATTGCGATTAATCGCGATTAATTGCAATGAAGGTGTTCCCGTACTCCGTTTTACTGAAAACTGAAAATTTCCCCTCATTCAGTAAATTTCAGTAGCAGTAGAGCTACTAGGTCTGTTTCCGTACTTGAATCTATTATAATAGGTCTGTTCCCGTACTTTCAGTAGGTCTGTTTCCGTACTTGAATCTATTATAATATATTAAAATAGATTCGCAGCAAGTCTTTTCCGTACTTTTGCTGCAAGCCAAATTTTGCAGCAAAAAAAAGCCAGCTGCCAAATTCTGTTACTGCTGCATTTTGCTGAAAGTACGGAAACAGACCTAGTAACTTAATTTTACTGAATTTTCCTGAATCATGTGGTGGGGTATTTCATGAAAAGTACGGGAACGCTCTCATTAGGTCTGTTCCCGTACTACGATTAATTGCAATTAATTGCAATGAAACGTACTAAAACAGAGTTTTTTAGTTCGTTTTAGTACGCTTCATTGCAATTAATTGCAATTAATCGTAGTATGGGAACAGACCTATTGTATTTCCTGAAAATTTACAACCGAAAGTGTCACTTTTCGGTTTTTGGGAGAGCAATAGTGATTATAAAGTCATCCTAAGCGGTGATAAATTATCGCCACAAAAATATTGGACCTTCATAGCAACATTACGCCAAAAATATGTTGCTTGCCGCGCACATTTGAAAATATTTACTCCGTTTGACACTTTTCAGTATTTTTCAGTAGCTCAGACCCTACTGAAATCACTGAAAGAGGGGAAATTTTCAGTTTTCAGTAAAACGGAGTACGGGAACAGCTTCATTGCAATTAATCGCGATTAATCGCAATTAATCGTGGTACGGGAACAGACCTAATAGGTCTGTTCCCGTACTTTCAGTAATTGGATTTTACTGAATTTTCCTGAATCATGTAGTGGGGAATTTCATGAAAAGTACGGGAACGCTCTCATTGTATTTCCTGAAAATTGACAACCGAAAGTGTCCGTTTTCGGTTTTTGGGAGAACAATAGTGATTATAAAGTCATCCTAAGCGGTAATAAATTATCGCCACAACAATATTCGACCTTCATAGCAACATTACGCAAAAAATATGCTGCTTGCCGCGCACATTTGAAAATATTTACTCCGTTTGACACTTCAGTATTTTTCAGTAGCTCAGACCCTACTGAAATTTACTGAAAGAGGGGAAGTTTTCAGTTTTCAGTAAAACGGAGTACGGGAACAGCTTCATTGCAATTAATCGCAATTAATCGTAGTACTGGAACATACCTAATATATTAAAATAGATTCGCAGCAAGTCGTTTCCGTACTTTTGCTGCAAGCCAAATGCAAGCCAAATTTTGCAGCAAAAAGAAGCCAGCTGCCAAATTCTGTTACTGCTGCAGTTTGCTGAAAGTACGGAAACAGACCTACTGAAAAATACTGAAAGTGTCAAACGGAGTAAATATTTTCAAATGTGCGCGGCAAGCAACATATTTTTTGCATAATGTTGCTATGAAGGTCGAATATTTTTGTGACGAGAATTTATTACCACTTAGGATGACTTTATAATCACTATTGTTATTCCAAATTCGAAAACTGACACTTTCGGTTGTCAATATTCAGGAGATACAAGGTCTGTTCCCGTACTACGATTAATTGCAATTAATTGCAATGAAGCGTACTAAAACAGAGTTTTTTAGTCCGTTTTAGGACGCTTCATTGCAATTAATCGTAGTACGGGAACAGACCTACAATGAGAGCGTTCCCGTATTTCTCATGAAATTCCCCACCACATGATTCAGGAAAATTCAGTAAAATTCAGTTACTGAAAGTACGGGAACAGACCTAATTGCAATGAAGCTGTTCCCGTACTCCGTTTTACTGAAAACTGAAAATTTCCCCTCTTTCAGTAAATTTCAGTAGGGTCTGAGCTACTGAAAAATACTGAAGTGTCAAACGGAGCAAATATTTTCAAATGTGCGCGGCAAGCAACATGATGCGTAATGTTGCTATGAAGGTCGAATATTTTTGTGGCGCTAATTTATTACCGCTTAGGATGACTTTATAATCACTATTGTTCTCCCAAAAACCGAAAACTGACACTTTCGGTTGTCAATTTTCAGGAAATACGAGAGCGTTCCCGTACTTTTCATGAAATTCCCCACCACATGATTCAGGAAAATTCAGCAAAATTCAGTTACTGAAAGTACGGGAACAGACCTAATATGTTAAGTTGAAATCGCAGCAGAACGCATTGCTTAACATTTCTACTTCACCGGGTTCGCCTCATGGCGAGGGCAACTATTGACGGATACTTGACTGGAAACGGAATTATTCGGTCACCATTGTGGCAATCAGCAGCAAAGAAAGAATTTTCGAACCTTAAGTTTAAGTCAACTTGGGAAAAGTTCCGGTATAAAAAGCCTTGTCGTGTATAAAAATGCAAATTGCGTACTAAATGAATACAGAGTGAAACGCCTACTCTCAAGCCTAGGATTATTTGAGTTTTAGCTTGTTACTTATTTTTTGCCTATCGCTTTGAACACTGCTAGGCAGGCATTCAATAAGGTATATGGTATACATAACTACCCATTCACTCGGCATATTATATAGGTTCTTAGCTTGGTGAAGTTGTATATTAATAACTGAAATACCGATTCTAGACGATACGACTTTTTAAAATGTAGATTCAGATCATTTATCATGTAAAGATACATAAATGCAACGGAAACACACTAGAGCAAAAATAAAATCATTTGTTCGGTTAAATGAATATTATAGTCTGGTTCGATGGCCAGAATTTAGGAAAGATAAGATAAGATGAAAGATAATATGTCTACATGGTTTGATGACAACGTATATACGCAAAATGTTACAGGAAGAAAATTATTAGGCCCTATTTACACATGCTTAAACCAGTTTTTTAGATAGCGGGAGTGAAGTGGGAGTACAAATCATCTGATTAAACTGATGGAGGCATATTTAAAATGGGCCTAATAATTACAGGATGCAATTATATTAAAAATGTCTGGCAACTATAATATACGCTGAGGTTAGATTAAACACATACACTTTGAGCATATTACCTAACTAGGTAAAATTGAAAACAACATATTTGTAGGGTACAGGACGAATGCATAACAATGTTTTATAAACTAATTATTAGAATATTGAACACATGATGGATCCATCATATCACTTGAAATCTGTAACTAGGTCTGTTCGCGTACTTTCATTTACAAAATTTTCCTGAATCATGTGGTTTCATGAAAAGTACGAAAACGCTCTCATTGCATTTCCTGAAAATTGACAATCAAAAGCGGCAGCATTCGGTTTTTGGAAAAACAATAGTGATTATAAAGTTATCCTAAGCGGTGATAAATTATCGTCGCAAAAATAAGCGACCTTCATGACATTACTCAAAAAATGTTGCTTGCCGCACACATTTGAAAATATTTACTCGCGCCACACCGTTTGACACTTTTCAATATTTTTCATTAGGTCTGTTTACGCACCTGAATCTATTATAATATATTAAAATAGATTCGCAGCAAGTCGTTTTTGTACTCTTCCTGCAAGCCAAATTTTGCCACAAAAAGAAAAAATTTGTTGCTGCTGCAGTACGCGAACAGACCTAGTAGCTCAGACCCTACTGAAATTTCATCGTATTTAAGCCTAGTAATGTATTCGACGAACGAAATACAGCGAGAACGTCTGTGCGGAATCGAGTGAAATAAAGTTCCGCACCCCGACACCGGGGGCAGTATAATTTGCCACTGATGACATTTAACAAGTGCATTACATTTGAATTCGGTGCATATAAATTTAACTAACCGGCATTAAAAATGATAATATCGGCAAAACAAAAACTATTGTTGCAAGGATGCGCGGTTCATCCATCCATTTTCACCAATTTTTCAATAAAATATCCGCAAACTCGAATGAAATTATGAGCTGTCACATTTTTCGCATCAATTTAAGGTCCTGGGTCATTAAATGGCCGCGAAATTTAACTTATACATTGTGCAGCGCCATCTCAGAGCGAGTCATTGCGTTGTCTTCGCAGACTCTTATACGCCTTCGAACACATTACTGACGAGCAAAACCAAACGAAACGAAATTCCGCGCCAGGCTGATTTTGTATGGGATTTGACACTTCGTTCCGTTTCGCGTTGAATACATTTCAGGGCTTTAATGAGAAAAAATTTCCAGTTTTCAGTAAAACGGCGTACATAAACGAATTCATTGCGATTAATCGCAATTAATCGTAGTACGCGAACAGACCTACTAATTGTTTAGTCCTAAGCAGCCCCAATCCAAATTTAGGTTAAGATTTCTTACGCTTGACATATCCGCTGAAGAGATTTCTTTTTCTTCTGCATAATCCGTGACTCTTTCCAAATCGGCTGCTCCGCCATCGTGCTTTGTAACTTTCTTCAGCTTCTTATCTTGGACTTCCTCAGTACCATTAACTTCCGCACTTTCGGACATCTCGCCACTTTTAACCCCGAATTCCGAGTGACACTGACAGTTGTGCCAACGACCTAGAAGATATTTGGCAGTGATGTAGTAGAAATGGAGTGGACATGCCCATAATAAGCCGTTCACACTACACTCTAAATCAAGTAGATTTAGAAGCTGTCAAAAGGTCTGTTCGCGTACTTTCAGTCACTGAATTTTACTGAATTTTCCTGAATCATATGGTTAGGGAAATTCAGGAAAAGTACGAAAACGCTCTCATTGCATTTCCGGAAAATCGAAAAACAAAGGTGTCAGTTGTCGGTTTTTGGGAGAACTATTGTGATTATAAAGTTATCCTAAGCGGCGATAAACTATCGCCATAAAAATATTTGTCCTTCATAATAACATTACGCCATAAACCGTTTGACAGTTTTCAGTATTTTTCAGTAACTCAGACCCTACTGACAGTTTTCAGTATTTTTCAGTAACTCAGACCCTACTGAAATTTACTGAAAGAGGGGAAATTTTCAGTATTCAGTAAAACGGAGTACAAAAACGGCTTCATTGCAATTAATTGCAATTAATCGTAGTACGCGAACAGACCTAAAGTTAATCAGGTAAGCGTTCACACTACCCGAAGTGATTTAGAATGAGGAGATTTAGAGAGATAAATGTCATTCGAATTTATGTGTACAATTTTTTGCGTGAAAGTTGTTGAAAATGGTGCAGGAACATGCAAAAACATTTTCTTTTCACTTTGTACAACTCACATTTTCCTTTTTTGTTCAATTTTTGCTATTTTAGGACGAAATTCGAATGACATTTCATTCAAATCTACTCTCGCTCTCACGGATGGAATTCGCCGCGCTCTGAGAAAAATTCGCCAGGGACAAAATTCACAATAGTACCTGATTTGTACTTCCGGGTTTTTTTCCCCATCCGGTCACCCAAAACTTCCGGTCAACCCAGGGCAGCGCTGCTTCGGTGTGGTTGGAAATCTCTCGTATCCTCGCAAAGGTTGAGGACAGACCCGGGGACCTTCGATGGCTAGGGGACCTGGACCTTCTTATCTCGGTTCACTTATCCATTTACAACCATTATTAGAGATAAGGCCTAAAACCTTATGTTTCATATGAATGACTAAGGTAGACTTTTTCTCCCATATATGCAGCGTCAGTGTTTGAATGAGCTGACAAAGTCATTAAATTTATATGTTAAAATATTATATACCCTTGCTGACGACAAAGCCATGTTAAAATATTATATACCCTTGCTGACGACACAGCCATCCTAATAACGGGGAATAATTGGCCAAATGCAATACAATACATTGGTCTAACATGCATAGTTTGAAGTTCAATTTCGAAAAAAAAGTAAAATTGTACCTTTCCTAATACATCAGAACTTCTCTAATCCATTTAATCCTAAAATAAATATAAGACAAGGTTGCACAGTTCATTCATACTATATATGTATACATCTACTAAATGATACTCGACGAAATATTTAGGACTAAATAATGACACGAAAAACCTAACCTAAACCAATGTCCATGTTAGTTAGTTTAGAGACTAATCCAATGTTAGTTTAGAGACACATTTCCGTTAAAACGCTAAAGAACTTAACAACACTTTTACGTATAAAATACAATTGGTATCTTATCTGACACTTTATTTAAACAATCAACGATCCTTTATCCAATTACCGTGAAAAATATGTGGCCAAAAACTATATTGGCGGATTTCCACCACCCCGGAAAAATTCAGCCGGGACAAAATTCACAATAATATTAAAATTTAAATAAAATCCAACCCAACAACCGAAAATCCGATCCAACAACCATTTTATGTTAATGTGTGGAGAGAAAAGGCTAAAGCTTTTTCTCTTAAATTAATCCAACATCATGAGCGGACGATTTGCGATAAGCGAGTAAATTGCTTGTTTGTGATGATGTTTGTGAAGTTTGAAGTTAATTAAATAAATTCCTAACCCTGAAGTAATTTTATTGATTTATCATGGCTGTTTTTAACATCTCGGCTTCCGTGTTTTCTTGGCCCGTATCGATTCGGATACTCGAGTCCTAATGGCTCGTTTTGAGCTGTTCAAAAGTTTGAACATGTTTTTTCTTCGCTCTAAATTTTAGCCCCAATTTCTGAGTCTAGAACTTATCAGGTTTTTTATAATACAAACACCAGAATTTCATACCACTCTTTTATTGATATTTGTATAACCCATTCCTACGCATGTCAATAGAACCTTCTGCGCTCCCGGCATACCTATCTTCTTCGTCATCTTGTTCAGGATTTTCCAATTTAAATGCGATTGCAAAAAAGTCTCTATCTCCATTATTTCCATGTCGCAAAAGAAGGAAGGAATCAAAACAAAATTCGAAACTCTCTGCAAACTACCCAAACTCTCTTAAAGTACTCGAATTCGCCGCGCGCGAAGGGGAAATTAGCATTTTTTTTGTAGAATATTCACAATAATGGTTTAGTCAAAAAATGGTTGAGTAAACGACGCGAAATTACGAAAACGGAGGGACCGATTGGCCAATAATGTGCGAAAATGGCGAGAATGGAGGAATCGAAGAAAATTTTTTTTTTTAATTTTAAATTAATTAGTTTAAAAAAAGACACCCCCAAAAACAAGCGCAGCTCAAAGCATTGAACAGTTGCTTCAAAAATCGTAAAAGAATATTGCACTTTGTACCAAATCGCGCACTCCCAAAACCACTCAAAACTGAATGATTTGGCTAATCGCCAAATCTTCATCTCCGTTTTCGTAGTTCGCGTCGTTTACTCAACCATTTTTAGACACATTTTCAGAAGCTATCTAATCAGAGACTATAATCTTTTAGAACTAAAACACACGGGGATTTTTCAGATTTTTCGTAGCCAAAAACCAACACGTGAAATGTGCGAAAATGGCGAGAATGGAGGAATCGAAGAAGCTTACTGAAAATCAATTTAATTTTAATTTAATTCATTTAATATATTACATGTTGTGAGAAGTAGAGTATTAAATTGCAGTAGATTTTTCTATACAATATTTTGCATTTAAAATAATAATTGCATGCATTTAAATAATAATTGCTATTTGAAGTAGCAATAGCAAACCATATTCAACAAAATATATATGGCATAATTTTTTTTGGTGTTTTCAGTTTTTCCAGATTAAAGAAAATAAATTGCAATATACAGTTATATCTCCAGGATTAAATAAGCTAGCTATTAAAAAAATTTATGGGTAATCAGGTAAGATTTAAGTTGATTTAGCTCTAAAGCGATCAGCTGATCGAAATCGCCTGATTTACAGTGTAGTGTGAACGGCATATAAATCTACTTGATTAACTCGGTCAGAAGCCGAAAAAAATGTATGGGTAATCAGGTAGATTTAAGTTGATTTAGCTCTAAAGCGATCAGCTGATCGAAATCGCCTGATTTAGAGTGTAGTGTGAACGGCATATTAGGCGCGTTTTTTTGCTCCTCTATCCAGCGGAGAGTAGAATGAGAGTAGAGTAGACGCATTGAAAACAACAATAACACTCCTACACCAGTGAATTCACTGGTGTAGGAGTGTTGTTGTTTTCAATGCGTCTACTCTACTCTCATTCTACTCTCCGCTGGATAGAGGAGCAAAAAAACGCGCCTATTAGCTCTAAAGCGATCAGCTGATCGAAATCGCCTGATTTAAGCATAGTACTGAGTTCGATTTCACGTGAAATTTTCATGCAAAATTTCACGTGAAATCTGTTTCAGCGAAAATTTAGCTTGAAAATAAGCAAGTTTGGTACTGTGTTCTTAGCATGAAAAGTTGCTTTGAAGTTGCTTTCGCTTTGAAAACATAGATGGCACTGAAACATGTTGTCAATCATTTCACGCCAATTTAGTTTGTGCAGTTCATTCTTTCGAGCGAAAAGGTGACATTTAGGGCCTTTCCGAATTCGTGGCTCCGACTTGGTCTTGATCTCCGTATAACAGATTATGACGTCAGCGTTTTAGCTGACCTATTATAACAGTTATAGGAGATCAAGATCATAGACTGTCCGGATTCTCTGTCTTGTCACAGGTCTTGCCTTCTTTTGACATTTCGCAAAAATGGTGACTAGTGGTTAGCGAATCCAATCCCGGGATCCCGGATCCCGGGATCCCGGTCAATTTCTGGTCCCGAAAATCCCGGGATTGATGAGTTCTAATCCCGGGATCAGAAATTGGCTGGGATTTCGGGGCCGGGAGTCAAGCATTATCGGCAATCAAGTTACAGCAAGACTCGAAAAGTGCAAATAGAATCCATATTTATGAGAAAACAATTAGCTCACATCAAAATGCGTAAAGAATAGAGCAAAATAAACCGATGTAACAGTTAACAAGAGAATACAAAAGGGTTTGTAAATAAATAAGTATGGACTGTTTCGCATTTCGTGCATTCGTTACATCGAATGATTTGATGAAATTAATACTAGCGAATGCATACACAGATTTACCAAAATCCTTAACAACAATCAAAAAAAGGTTGTTGGCTATGCAAGCAGGATAAAGAAAATAAAAAATAAGATATAACAGGCTAGTATCTCAGGTGAACGGTTCAGTTTGATGTTTGATGAATGGACCTTGACTGCAAATAGGCGCTATATAAATATAAACATCTACTTAGTAAATTCTTACTGGAGCTTGGTGGGAGTAAGAATATCAATGACAGCTGGAAACTACCTAGATATGAGTTTAATGTTTCTCTAGGAAAAAACATTGTTACCATCGTAACTGATGGGTCAAACGAAATGCGAAAAGAAGGTAGACTAGTTGGTACAGAGCAACATATTTGTTTGGCGCATAGCATCCACTTGGCAGTTTGCGATGTTCGCTATAATATGAGGTCCATTCCAGATTAAAGTGATTTCCCGATAGTCTGAACGACGACCACGAAGATTTGGATGGTCCTGAATCAGCTAACTACGTTGAAACCGGTCGCCTGCAAGACACGCTAGATCTGACGAAGGACATCAGCGCATGCATAAAGAAAGTTTGTTAGGTAGTTTTATATTTTAAAAAAGCTCCAACGAAAAATAATAACGATCTTTAAAACTATGTCGGATCCGAGCAAGGCATTTAACTGTCTCCTTTAAATGGACTGTAAAGCAAGATGAAATAGTCTCTTGACAATGCTCGAATAGTTTCCCATTTTGAAAAATAGTATACATTAATAGGCCTGCAATATTCAGAGCAATTGGAAGCAACAGAGTTTGATTCGATTCAGAAAATTATTGAAGTTTTACTCCCTGTAAAATTGGCTGTGACGGCCTTTAGTCGCAGACTTGCAAATTTATGCACTGCTAATACTTCATCAAGATTTGTATTTAGGCTGTTAGGAGAAAAACGGTCTATTCTTCTGAATGCTATGAAAATTGCAATATTGGACCGAATAAAAGAGCGTCAGTGTACCGAGCTATCTGGTATGCTAAGCTATCTCCAGAATCCACATTGTACCAGCGAAAATTTACCAAGTGAAATAAAATCTCTATTTTTGAAACCAAGCAACGCAAATATTAAAAAAACATACTTCAATGATCTAGATGCTGAACCCTATGCTTGGTTGCCAAAGAAATGAAGAGAACCCAGTAGATACCCATATTGAATCAGAACAAGGTAGTCGTCAATTAACGCTACAAGAAGAGCTGCAAAAGTATGAAAATAATCAATCATGAAATGCCGCAAGAAACTAATCTAATTAAAACCATTGCAAAAGAAATGAATCTTTTCGAAAGTGGTGGCACTTGCATAGTTTGGAGCAGGCGTACCAATATTTCTCGACCGTTTCCGCGGTGTCTAACATCGGGAATAAATTTAGAAGCAGGCTTGGAGACGATACTTTAGATGCTTTGCTATTGCTTCAATGTTACTTCCGAAAAACCCAATGAACTTTGGTCGAATTTTTTATATGTTACTTTATGATGTATCTCAATTCTAAGAGTTGTGTTTTGTTGTTGTGGTTTTTGGTCGTGATTTTTTGTTGTAATTTGTAATAGATGTAATTTTTAATATCTGTCTTCATACTGTCAACGTTTTGGATAATTAAAATTATTGTTTTTATTTGCATCAATAATATAAAAAAGTAATAATGCAATTTTTTATACAGTTTTGAGCTTACTTATTGTTGTAGTTTTGAAATGATGGCAAATAATATAATCTGTTTACTAGAAACTTGACTTATTTTGTTGTGTTGTATTATGAATTTCAAATCCCGGGATCCCGGGATTTGAGATTTTTTAATCCCGTAATCCCGGGATTGAAAATATGGTTCGGGATTGGAATCCCTACTAGTGGTGTAAATATGATAACTGGTCTGCGTGAAAATATAAATTGTGCGGGCTGCGCGCGCTATATTCGTGTAAAATGAACATGAGACCCGCGAAACATTTTGAATCAATCGCGACAGTAAAAGTTAGTGCGGTTTGCGTTGTAAATATTTAATAAATTGTGAAAACCGATTAAATTGTTGATTCGATGTCAACTGCGGCTTTGAGCTACGAGTGCTCCTAAGAGCAATTGCTGCCTCTGAGAGTTTCCCTGAAGTGAAGTCACAAAACGACATAGATTCCCGGTAAGAATTATACTTTTATTGTGCTGTTTCAATATGAAAACTCTTAATTTCTTACAGAGAATTGTATTTATGGTTGGCTGAAGTAATGTCTGGAAATGCTCAATCGAAGCTGTTTCTTATTGAGAACTTCAAGGTAAATAATTTTAAACTGGGTTTTAGATTAATGCTACGGAATTTGATTGATTTGAAATTTCTTGCAGAATTTAGTCGAAGCAACATAAATACCAGAGTCTCAAAAGGACCTGCTTCAGATTGTGGCGGAACTGAAAGTATATGAAAAAGATATGCAAAAAAGTACTGCTTGTGAAGGCGTAAGACGTTTGAATAAAGAACGACTCCCTGGTGGTGAAGATATTCATCAGGATGATTATAAAGGCGAATCTGTGCAGCAATTTATGATGCATTTTATATATAATTGTTACAGTTCTGTAGTTTATTTGAATGATTTTTGGTTGGAAGTAAATGCATTTTCATTAAAACTGATTTATCTGCGGTTTTTGTGAGAAATGATGAGAATTAAATATCGTTTTCTGCCGGATAAGGATAGATTTATGAATTAATATGAGCGTATCTAGGTTTTCACAGTGGTATAGGTTCACCATGAGTCTTGTTTTTGCACATAAATTCCCTTTTTTACCCATCAACCTTTATATCGACAAGCGAAATCAAGAGAGCTTATAACTCATACCACCTCGTCTATAGCATTGTAAAGTAGCTGATCTTTAATACTTTTTGATAAGTTAATCCAACAGCATCAAATCGGTTCAATCCACTGTTTAATTATTCAAACAGCAGAAAAGATCATATTTACCAAATCAAACGACCATCTTACTTGTATAGGTTTATAATTCCATATTCTTTAATGCAACTAACAGTCTACAGAATTTTGATTGTAAAGTTCTATAAAAACGCAAACATCAGAATCATTAAATGTCACTTTAAACTTAGCGTCAATACTAGTAAGATATAAGGCACATTGTTTTCGATTGTTAATAATTTGATCAGTAAATGATCGAAGATAAAGGAACATCAAATCAGTTATTGTCATGTTGACTATTTGAGACTTTTTGAGTTATTTTCACGTTCTTTATCACTCTTAACCTGTGCATGAGATTCGACCTTTTTACTTTGAATTACTGGTGTAATTTCGGAGTCCTCTGTATCGGAAATATAACCGTCATCTCCTGTTCAACCATTCGTTCCCAAACCTTGTACTGACTGAGAAAACAAACAATTTCGCCAATAGTCATTTGACGATGGTGATATCGATCTTCGTATCCTGGCAAAAATCAAATACCCATTTTTTCTATTACGTCCAGATTCAATTCACGTCCATCAACGGCAGGAAAATGTTCAACTTCCAGCCCCTTTTCCTTGACACTTTCTTCCATTTTTAGTATTCGTTCAGTACGCCGAAGGAGGTTGATCATGTAGATTTTGTTAAAATTTAGTCGATCTCTAGAAAAGGAATAAGTGGTTTGGTTTGAAATAGAAAGACAAAAGCATTTTCGAATAGTATCTACCTTTTCGGATATCAATGTAGTCTTGTAAATATCCTGGCAATTTCACAATTCCCTTTTTTATGTCATTAATAATATTCGATTTGATATAAATTAATTGCTGATGGTCCCGTTCGATAGGTTCATTTTTGTCCAGCGGTGAAATTATATAGCCATATTGACGTTCATTTCTTATCACCATATCCAGCCCGGCTGTTTTTGCTGCATTCGCAAAAATGCTTACATCGTCATCGGGTCCATTATACAATATGCTCTGGTTGTTTTCTTTTTGGTACTTCAGCAAACGATGAGAATCAAAGGCTAGCAAAATGTAACCTCACCCACAAAAAGTAACCTATCATGACGTCTTGATGACTATCTTGAACTGTTATACAGGGGAGAAATATCAAGCCGTAGATTAACTATTCGGACAGGCTAAACTTGATGTGACGTCACATTCTGTTATAACAAGCTGAAGACCAAGGTGAAGACGAATATTCGGAAAGGCCCTTAGTGTTTCAATTTGAAAATTGAGCAGTGCAAATGACTTTCCAATAAGAAAATCGATCGAAAAGTCAAATTCTTGACATTTCATCCGTCAAGAATGAGCAGTGTCTCTGCTTTTCTCTGTTGTCAAAATTTTCGCTCGAAAGAATGGTCAGATAAAGGCTGGTACTGAGTTCGAGTTCACGTGAAATTTTGACATGTTTCCATTATCTGGTCATTCTTTCGAGCGAAAATTTTGACAACGGAGAAAAGCAGAGACACTGCTCATTCTTGACGGATAAAATGTCAAGAATTTCACTTTTCGATCGATTTTCTTATTGGAAAGTCATTTGCACTGCTCAATTTTCAAATTGAAACACTAAATGTCACTTTTTCGCTCGAAAGAATGAACTGCACAAACTAAATTGGCGTGAAATGATTGACAACATGTTTCAGAGCCATCTATGTTTTCAAAGCGAAAGCAACTTCAAAGCAACTTTTCATGCTAAGAACACAGTACCAAACTTGCTTATTTTCAAGCTAAATTTTCGCCGAAACAGATTTCACGTGAAATTTTGTATGAAAATTTCACGTGAAATCGAACTCAGTACTATGCTTAATGGGGAAATGTCAAAATTTCACGTGAACTCGAACTCAGTACCAGCCTTTAGAGTGTAGTGTGAACGGCATATTATACCGTCCGTGTCCAGGGGCTGCTGAATGTACCTTTTTTCGATCAGTCGACGTACATTTCGATGATTTTTGGCGATTTTGTCCCGTAAATATCTGGCAACGCTGGGGCTAATATCTATTTGCTACTTGAATAATTCCATAATTTGCCGCTCGAAGTTTTCGTGTCGCAGTGCTTGTTGATGAATTCGACTTGACAAGTGCAGTGTAGTTTTATAGAATCGTTGTTTTTCGATATTCGGCATTTCGGGGCTACGTTTGACTAACTATGAAATGTCTGCCACATTCAAAAACGCAAAGAAAAAGTACACACAAAATGAACTTCGTAGGTTGATGAATGAGCATAAATCAAAAGTGAAGCAACCATTAACCCAGGAGAAAATAAATTCGCCGCTGGCAAAATATCCTTTTCAACTCTTGACAAACAATTTGTTAGAGCGAATCAGTATTTTGGTTTGTGGTTAATTAAAAATATAATTTCTTTTGATTAATTTATAGCAATTGCGTGTAGCTTTCAAATTGTGAGCGAAATTTTTCACGCGTCTCCTCGGTCAAAACAGTTTTATTTAATGTTCTTGAATCGGTCAATTACTGCCTAAGAGAACGAACGATGTAGCAAAAGCAAAAAAACGTTGTTATAAATTATGGATCATTCAAATAATTTATTTGCATGTATCAGAAGTCCCAAAACGAATTGACTCGCTCTAGCCAACATCATTGTTAAATCATTCGCATCAAATTTTACATTGATAACTTTCCTTAACAAAAGAATACGTATAATGATTTAGGCCAGCTGACATGTATTTTGTGCAAATCTATTGTTCGATCCGAGTCGGTGTGGAAAGTACACATAAATTCAAAACAGCACAAAGAGAACATTGAAGCAGCTAAGCTACTTAAACAGCAATTGGAATCGTCTACAAATATCTTCAAGCGACCTGCAGATCCTACATCGGCACACTCTGCAGTTTCACAAAAGAAACTGAAGCTATCATCTGGTGCTGAGAGTTTGTTAGAAGAAGCTAAGCCTCAGCTTGTACCTAGTGATTTCTTTGATTCCAACCATGGCAGACATTTTTTTCAGGTGACTCTTGGTAAAACGTCCATTAAGAAAGATTTGGTTAATATAAAGCGGGAAGTTGGTGCAAAAAAATCTGAAAATAAATCCTCAGACATGGAGGTCGATGAGACGAAAGATGAATTATTGCCTGAAGGTTTCTTCGACGATCCTGTCAAAGACGCAAAAGTTAGAAATCAAGAATACAAGGACCCGCAAGACGAAGAATGGGAGAGATTTCAGCGAGAAATTAAAGAAGAGTCTACGGTGTCAAATGCTATAATTGCCGAAGAACAGGAAGAAGCGACGACAGAACGGCAAATAGAGGAAATTGACGAACAAATTCGTAAGTGGTCGAAGGTGCTCGATTTAGAACGCCGCAAGGAAGACGTATCAAAGGTATATAGGACGAAATCTTCAAGCCGTATGAAAACGAATGATGATGAAAGTGACTCGAATGAAGATAGTGATGATAACGTTGATGAATTTTTCGACTGGCGGGCGAAAAGATGCGATAGGAGGGTGTAAAATATAGTTCGATAACTTATTTGATTATATATAATAAATTAGATTTCTTTTAAGCTTTCTATATTGTTTTCATTTATTTTGGAGTATATATGTAATACTTTCAATCTATAATGCACACATGATTAAGATAACACATCTTCTAGGTTCACATTTCGGATATCTTTTGCTTGCCTGTTAGCATTGGTAACTTTGAGGCATACTCCATGGCATCATTTTTGATTCACAGATCGTTAAGAACAATCAACATTCACGCTGAAAATTTGGTGACTAATGGGCAGCTTCTTTACCCCCATAAACCAATCAGAAATTTTAGCAAGCAAATTAGTAGGCGCTTTTTTTGCTCCCCCTATCCATAACACATTGATATAAAAGTATAGAGGATACATTGATAGTTTGAGGCCTTTGTGTTTGTAACTGTCTTGTGTATAGAAAATCTAACGGACATATTGATTTTAAAATAAGTTGAATCTAAACCGAGCGTTTAAAATTTTCTAAATAATAAATTGAATCAAAAGCAAGTGTTTTAAAAAGTCGAACCCGATGGCCAATACCGATAGGTCAAGGCCAACCCCTGGTTCAAAGAAGTGTGAACCACATAGTTTAAAAAAATTGAAGAGAGTGCAAGAAAACGACGACACTATGATGTAACTCTGATTCTGATTAATTTCCTTAATGTCGAATATTTGTCCATCATTAATTCTATGTGTGAATATTCCACGTGAATAACGCCGCCCAATGTTGCTTTTAAGTTCCATTTTAGTATCGAAAGATAAATTTTCGAAGTTGGGCCAACTATTTTGGCATTGGGTTAACCAGCTAGGATCATGCCAGCATATCGTGTTTTCAAATATATCTTTTACATCGATGACTCTAGATGTGCAATCGGTGGGATTTTGCTTGGATAAGACGTGGCGCCAAGGTGTGTTTCCTATGTAGCTGAAAATTTCCGTAGTTCGATTGGCTACGAATACATTCCATTTTGCAGGATGCCATCTCAACCAAGAGTTCTTTCAGAGTTGGTGGCCAACTATCAACATCAAGTGGTGAAGCATCTTTAGCGAAGCATCGCTAAACCCATGGAGTTCGACTCCGATTTCGATGCGTAATTGATCCAGCTAGGTATTCGTAATTTTCTAATTTCCAATAATTTAATTCTAATTCTATCCAGATTTTATCAATTTCGCTCGATAACGGTTCGTCCCAGTGAAGTCCGTGCATCAAAAATTGGTCTGTGAAGTCCGTGCATCCAAATTGTTTACATCAATATTTTTGCATTAATGATGATAGGTGGGGCATTTCACGTGAAGGGGACAACGAAAAAAAGTCGAGGTTCCGAATTTCGTTCATATTATGCGTAATGGTACTTCTAGAGGATATGAACGTGGATGCACAATTTTTTCCTTCTATGAGATTCAGTTGCCGAGTTATGGGCTTCTGAAGAATTGAAGAAGCTGATGAAGGGTTTTTTTGGAAGCCGATTTTGATATTGAAAAAAATATATTAAAAACATTAAACGTATTAATTGGTATAGAAAATCAACTGTTCTTTTTAATTTTAAAATTAGATTTGGAATAAAAAAAAAATTTTCCTGTTTAAAACCGGAAGTAACCATTTCAACTCGTTATTTGAGTAACTTGGACCAGGTTAATTTTTTTTATTTTTGTAGTAAAACAAAGCTTAAACTATATTTGTTTTATCATAAAAATTTTAGAATGGGATGGCGAGTAGTTTGGGAGGTAGGTGAATTTTAGTACATACAAGTCGTATGAAGCGTGGCACCCGGAGCTTGATTAGGATAGCTAGTGAGTGTGAAAACAAAACATTTTTAGTAAAATTATTGCTATATCGTTAAAATATTATATATAGAATTAATATAGTATAGCTATATAGTTTAAATTTTAAAAGTTGCTAATGCTAATTTATTTAATAAAAAAACAAACTTGTTTATGGAAAAATGAATTTATTTCACAGTTTTTACAATTACATATATTATTAACTTACATATAGAGGTTAAAATATAAAATAATTGCTAATGCTTATTTACTAAATGAAAAAAAATGATTTATGGATAAATGAATTTATTTCACAATTTTGACAATTTGACACTCATTACTTAAACTTGTTTTTATAAGAAGGCCTTCAGTAACTGGAATAAAACAGTGAAATTTCTTAGTCCCGGGAATAGTTATAGAGGAATCAAACCGTGGTTTTAAAAATATTCTCTGGCGTTGAAGTTCCTCTGATGAGCAATAGTAAGTGGCTGTTAGGGATAAAGCCGACTTTGCCCAATGAAAAAAACGTAAAGGTGTAGTAATAGCTTTACTAGGAGGTAATTGTAAACTCGCACGTGTTACCAGTCGTTTCAAATTACCACCGAGACCATCACATGGGCCTTTTCCATGCGAAGTCGCGTGAAAATGAAGTTCAGTTTCTGTCTTGAAATCAGCTTTATAATAAAATAGAGTCACAAAATTAAATTTATTTTTAAAATGTTGTGGGGTCCCATCTGTTATGTATATAATTTTTGACACAGCTATTGTTTCTTCAGACAGGTGTTTGTGAAGGGTTTTCTGGAAATACTACCATGTTCTATTTTACTTCCAACTTTATAATAATAGACTGATGTCAAAAGTGTTGTCTGGTCATTATTCCAATGAAAAGCTTGAGCTGCATCTTGTACAACAAAACAATAATTCTCAGCGAAATCGCATTGTACTAAAATTTCCCCTTCGTTTATATTTTCTTTTAGATTTTTAAAATAATGAGCCTGTTGCTCTGCAATGTAAGCATGGGGTTTCGAGGCATCCAACGCGTGACAAAAGCTGTCCACAAAATCATCGGATGCAAGCAGATGAGTAGAAATGGTAAATCTGTCTGAACAAACCCATTTTTCGAACTGAACGGTTGTCACTTGATTATCATCAAATATCATTTTCAAATGATCATGAATTGCACTTACGCCAGGACAAGATTTGCAACTTTCATTTGGGGTTTTTGTTGAAATTTTTAAATGACATTTCGGCGTAGGATTGGGACACATCATTTTGCGTAGAAAGTAGAAAGTTCCAAAATAGTTCCAGATGTGAGATTCATCATTAATTTCACATTTTGGTGATATATACATACATAAAGTTTTGCTAGGCCGATTTTGATATCCGGATATTCATTTTTAAACGTTTGGTAAAGCTCTTCAATGATACACATTAAAAGCTGTTTTGGGATTTGCGTTCTTTTTCCGTCATCTAACTTAATAGATACACAATCCTTTTTACCGAGCATTATTCGACTAACGTCTTCTCGCAGATAAAAGCACTTCACTAAGTTCATAGTTTCAACTGCCAGCTTACGGCCACCTCGTGGATTTGGAGATGTTAATATACCAAACTGATCCACAAGTTGCTTTGCTTTTCTCGCTTGCCGCCTGGATGTTCCGAATTCTTGTGCAAGTCTGTTTTCGGTCCATGACCTAGGTGTTATAGTCAGTAGGTGTTAGGTGTTATAGTCAGTTTTCATAGCAGTAGATGTAGACGGATTGCTAAATTTTACTTTTAACTGGGTCAGAATATCTTGGTCGTATATTGTTGAATCAGTTTACTTTGAGCTATGTTTATACTTCTCTTCAGGAATGAATGGTAAACCCGGGGAGCACAAAGACAAATCAGTTGATGATTGGCAAGATCGCTGAAAATTTGCAGGTATTTCCACGGTCAGTTTTTTCCTGCAGCTTCCACACACGTACATATCAGAAGAATATCTCCACTTCTCTGCTATTTTTTTGAATTTTTCTTAGGTCTTTAACCTTCCGATGAAATCTCAAGTCGAAAGGATTGAAACATCGGTAGCCGCGAGGAGACATAATACACACAATTCAACTTATTTACGTAGTCACTTCAAGCGCTGAAAAAGAACTAAAACAAAAACGGAAAATTCGAAATGGCTCTTTCATCACACTTCCATCCCTTTCTTTTACATACCTTTGACCTTCTATTACATGGCTTTTTATGAAAACATAATACCTTTTTTATCGGTTAAGTATGAACACAATTTAAGTATGTATTTTAAGTATGTTATAAAAACTATTTATATACAGGATATAGTATCACGGCAAACTACATATACTTTCCACTCTAAAAATTTTAACATCAAATATGTATAGTTTTAGCTTTGTCTTGTTACAAAAATAAACAAAAAATTAACTGGTCCAAGTCATATAAGTTCAAGTAAAATTTTTTTTTCCATAAATCATTTTTTTATTTTCACTTCGTAAATAAGCATTAGCAATTGTTTTATATTTTAACCTCTATATGTAGGGGAATTATATATGTAATTGTAAAAACTGTGAAATAAATTCATTTTTCCATAAACAAGTTTGTTTTTTTATTAAATAAATTAGCATTAGCAACTTTTAATATTGAAACTCTATCGCTTTATTTTAACTATATTAACTCTATATATAATATTTTAACGATATAGCAATAATTTTACTAAAAATGTTTTGTTTTCACACTCACTAGCCATCCTAATCAAGCTTCGGGTGTCACGCCTCATACGACTTGTATGTACTAAAATTCACCTACCTCCCAAACTACTCGCCATCCCATTCTAAAATTTTTATGATAAAACAAGTATAGTTTAAGCTTTGTTTTACTACAAAAATAAAAAAAATTAACCTAGTCCAAGTTACTCAAATAACGAGTTGAAATGGTTACTTCCGGTTTTAAACAGGAAAGAACAGTTGATTTTCTATACCAATTAATACGTTTAATGTTTTTAATATATTTTTTTCAATATCAAAATCGGCTTCCAAAAAAAACCCTTCATCAGCTTCTTCAATTCTTCAGAAGCCCATAACTCGGCAACTGAACCTCATAGAAGGAAAAAATTGTGAATCCACGTTCATATCCTCTAGAAGTACCATTATGCATAATATGAACGAAATCCGGAACCTTTTTTTTCGTTGTCCGCTTCACGTGAAATGCCCCAGGTGCTATCCAGCCTAGTGGGTAATATAACTTAGCTATGTCCGAGATTACTTGTCGTTTTGAATAACTTCTAACGTTTTCGTTCAATTAGATTCGATAACTGAACTGATCTGAGAGCGAATGCCACATAATTCCCTATTATTTTTAATCCTGATCTCAATTTAGATTGAGCGAAGTTTCCATTTCAATATCGATTACTGGTAGACCTTCCGAAATTCTTACATCCATTTTCGAAGGGGGAATCCTCCCGAACGTAATAATTCAACTATTTCTTATTGTCTGTTGATAGTTGCTTATATTTCTTCTCCACCAGATAATAAATTATGTACATAAAATTCTTTCATGACGCACTGAAATGCATTTGCGAAACTTACCTGCTAATCTTTTGCTAATGTCTTTAACGTTAGGATTGCCAAGAATGGAGCATAAGTAATCCCGAAAGTTACTGTGTTGACGCTGTAGTCCTTCATCAACGTGGATGGATCTGCTCTCCATAAAATACGCTGATACTGTGCGTCGTCGGGATGGACCTGAATCTGTCGGTACATCTTCGCTATGTCAGCCACAAATGCAAATTTATGCTTTCTCCACCTCATTAAGATTGCCATCATATCAGTTTGGATAGCCGGACCCGTCCATAGAGTGTCGTTTAGTGAGATCCCAGAGCTGGTCTTTCTTGAGGCGTCGAATCAACTCGGCAGTTTATCGTGCTATTTTCTTTTCAGAATAATGGGCTACGCACTGATGCTAATTTTCAATTTCTAAGTGTTCTTCTCTGTGGTCTGCAGACTGCATATGACCCATATGTAAGTACTCCTGAATATACTTGCTGTATTCTTTTCTCATTTGATTATTTTGGAAACGCCTTTCTGGTGACGTTGAGAGTGGTCTTCTTCAGCATCCCAATAAATTTCTCTGAATGACCGTTGAACAATAAATTTGTTCGTGTTTTCTCTAAGAAGTGAGATTCACGGAATTTTGCCTCAGGTGACCGTGTCTGAACTGGTTGAATCTCTTCTAATTCCTAAAATTGTCGAAGTTACGAGTTCAATCCTAAGTCTGAAGCGCTAGACACACAGAACACGATCGGGCGTCATGGACGTCACGGGCAGTGATACACAGTCATTCAATCATTTGGCTATGCCACACAAAAGGCGACAACGTTGACTATGCACCGTCAACCTATTCGTATCACTTATGCGAAATTTCACACAAAAATCGTTTCTCTATCAGGCGATTACGACACCATCGCAATTTGATACAACTCTGGCGATAGCTGCCGCGGCCTAAAAAGTCTGTCGTTGGCGCATCGCATTCTGTATAGCCGAAACAATACTATTCTATGCATTACAGATTCACGGCGTTCAAAATTTGATGTACGCCACGCCGTATCGCTCTCTGTGTGCTCAGCGCTTGAATTGGCTTCGATCTTAAAACTTTGAACATTGTCTGCAGGTTGACTATTGACTTGACTCGATATGACCCAACCCAACTTTGTGCATTAGGCTATTGGCCCAGCTGCCAACTGCCGTATTGGCGAAGCGGTCACTTGGCAGCAAATGTGCCCAAACTGGTGGCCTAATGCAAGCCGCGTTTCCCAGCAGCCCTCTTTACTAACCTAACCTAACTAATTTCACGTATAAAGTACGCAATGTCCACTTTAATTTTCACTTTATCCACCGAACACGTCAAACTGTATCTGGTTCGTAGGAGTAAAATAATATATATTCAAAACAATAAAACACCCCGGGTTTCACTTTCGAATATATTTAGTTTTACTAAAATATTTGGAGAGTAATCCCACGTTCTAATAATTTTCAACGAGTTCAAAATTGACGAGATCGACCGATTCTAACGAAAGACAGTTGATATCTAGCAACATGGGTTAAGTTAAAGAGAGGGAAAATTTCGGTAAAAAAAACATTCTTTTTTAAAAAAAAAACAAAAATTTCTATTGGGACGCATTCTTAATATATGCCATCTTAGCTAACTTTTGTTTCGTCAAGTTCAAGTCAAGACAAAACCCAGGTAAGGTTTTGATGTCGATCCACCATCCATTTAATTACTTGGTTTTCCATTTTCAGATTGTTATCGAACACAACTCGTCGCAGAAATTCATATTTTATGCCTGATTAGTATGTATCATTTCATATTTAGCAATATAGTAATCGTTTTACATTCGTAGAAAATAACTCGTTTTATTATGCTCTTAAAACTACGAGAAATTATGTAGAAAACTCAACAAATAATTTCACTTATATTATCGAAATGAGTTCTAACAATAGTTCTTTGATATATCTACGTATATTAGCATTCGAAAATCAGAGATCCACTTGCGTAACTGACACTCGAATCAGACATACCATGACACTGACTACTTTGGGCGTACTTTAAAAACTTAAAATTCATCGAATATCCATGTGTTTGCAGAACTTTCACCGCATTCAACATGACTCCAATCGGATGCCGACCACAAATCGTGTTACTGTATTTCTTCAAATATTCTGTGAACGTACCGGGATCCAAAGACTCAATGATATCCATCCCCTGAGAATGAAAATCTCTTTTGAAAAACACTTTGCTTTTGATATTAATGTACTTTACCTGTTTATCTAGTTGCTCAATTGATTTATAGATTGGTCCACATGATTTATCGTAGTATGTGTAGCGGAAACGTTGCCCCCAGTGGCAGAAGTCCGATGAAATGACAAAGAGATTTTGCGGATCGGTAAAATATTGCGCCAAAATCTCTCCGTACACGGCTTCTTGTTCTGGTGATAAAGAACCAACAAGAATTGGTACAATAGTATAATGATCTTTGAAACTACGGAAACACGTCTTTATTTTTAAGCGTTGTGAAAATTAACTTAACATACTCTTCCATAACTTTGGCTACATAAGGTAAATGCATTTCAATGCTATGTTCGTCTTCATCAGTTTTCATATCCATCCATGAAAACTGCCGGGTTTTTTCTAATTGAGAGTTAGCTAAAAATACAATGTAATCTTCTCATCCATGGGGGAATCATTTATAGGTCTTACAAAAACTTACTTTGAGTATCTATTTTGAGATCATATAATGGTGTTTTGTATAAAGTTGCTACTGAAAGCGCACAGCCACGAAGTCGCACATGATGTGAAGGGCCGAGTATGAAAATTCGTTTCCTGAAATATTACTGTTTTAATTCCATAACAACTTCAACTGAAATTGCTTGCTTACACTACAGCGGGACTGACTTGTCTGTAGGCGAATCCTGCGCATGCACCGCAATAAGTGTAACCTGCGTGTCTGGAAATAAAATTAATAGTGTTTCATTCGAATACTTGTGAATACATACGGCGCTATTATAGCCCTAGCGGGACCGTGAGTAAGATCAGCATTGCTTAGCCAATCATCCAACTGCTTTGCAAGCTCTGATGCTAAAAAGATATGCGTTGTACTTTTACTTTTTGTGAATTAAGGTCAAACTTCAAAATACTCATTTTAGAGCATATAAATGATTTGCATATTGTCTGTGACTTTTCGTAAAGTAAGATATTAACAATTATAACAACAAATATTTTTTTCGAAAATATGTTTTCCAATATTGTTTGTGTACTATCGACGTAGTGATAGCGCGAAACTTGGTAAAACTTAAGAAAATATCTTTCTTTTTGAATTTGAACACACAATACCCGTCGGTCAGAATAACTTATTTTCTTTCTTTCAACATATTCTAGAATCGTTTATTGTTACTTGAAGGCGGAGGCGAAATGAAAATATATTTACTATTCGCTGCCTTTACCGTGCGCTTACAACTTTGAAATTCACAGAGAAAAAATTAAAAGAATACTGACATTAATACTTAATTGTCATCGTCATTATCGATATCAGCGTCTATGTATTTCCTAATGACTCTAGGAGCATAAACACTTTCAAGCGAATTACTAGTTAATGAATTGGCCGTGGGACGTGGGCGCCACTCGATCATAGCAAATTTTGAACCTCGAGTCGTCGAACAAGGATCGGCTCACCAGATTCAGTTTGTTCGCACAAAGCGATCTTATCTCTAACATGCAGCCAAAAAACCTCAACACGGCAATAGAAACTCGTTCATCAAAGCCCAAATACAAGCCTACCAGGATAAATAACAATCTCCTTACAAATGAAAATATATACTCTATCCCAGACTTGAGAATATTCGCAGAGTTTCAATGTCTGGTAAAAAAATAATGTAACTTAACACACGCGGATTATTTCAATCCACTACTCGTTTTTGCATCAGTATGTATATAGGAATATGTATATATATACACATACATATATAAAGGTATATATATATATATATATATATATATATATATATATATATATATATATATATATATATTTATAATATTTATATATATATATAAATATATATATATATATATATATATATATATATATATATATATATATATATATACATATATATATATATATATATATATATATATATATATATATATATATATATATATATATATATATATATTATATATATATATATATATATATATATATATATATATATATATATATATAAATATATATATATATATATATATATATATATATATATTGATATATATATAGATATATATATATATATATATATATATATTTATATATATATATATATATATATATATATATATATATATATATATATATATATATAATATATATATATATATATATATATATTGATATATATATATATATATATATATATATATATATATATATATTTATATATATATATATATATATATATATATATATATATATATATATTTATATATATATATATATATTTATATATATATATATATATATATATATATATATATATATATATCAGACATGGGTAACGCAGCAAATTTTGAAGCGCTGATACACTGATACTGGCGCCAGCAGTGGTATCAGCGCACTGCGCTGATACCATTGCGCTATAATACCCTGATCTCATTCGCATATGTGTGATACTCACTGCGTTTCTCGGACTCACATACGGCGCTGGCAGCATTGCGCTGATACCATGACGCTATGATACCACGATCGCATCGCTTTTCATAATGCTTGCTTGAAGTACACATGCAGCCTGTAAAACTCAAGTGGCTTGAGTCGAACCGATTGGAAAAGAAAATATGAGCTGGAATGCTATTGATTTTCCCTTCGAGAAAACTCTCATACAAAAATTTTAATGAATTTCAGTTTCACGTTAGCTTTTTGAACGCAGTGTTAGCTTTTTGAAGGCAAATCAAATAAGCTCGTGGAAACGTGCGTACGCGTAGGTATATTGCTTTGCATCAAACAGACTTAAGGTAAGTATACTCAACTCATATCTTTGCGCCGCGCCGTAGCAGCGCCAAGCCAAATGGTGTTGGCATTGCAAAGCGGCAGCGCCAACACCATTGATACCTACTGATACCCACAATCGGTATCAGCGCAGTGGTATCATGGCTAGGGCTTCAACGCAATTGCGCGGCGCAGCGCTGCGTTACCCATGTCTAATATATATATATATATATATATATATATATATATATATATATATATATATATATATATATATATATATATATATATTTATATATATATATATATTTTTATATATATATATATATATATATATATATATATATATATATATATATATATATATATATATATATTTATATATATATATATATATATATATATATATATATATATATATATATATATATATATATATATATATATTTATATATATATATATATATATTTATATATATATATATATATATATATATATATATATATATATATATATATTTATATATATATATATATATATTTATATATATATATATATATATATATATATATATATATATATATATACAGTAGAATCCGCTTATAACGACTCCGCTTAAAACGTCTGACTGCTTATAGCGACTTAGTTGCATCGGTTTGCTTGGTTTCTCATACAATAGTATTAAAAAACGTTCGCTTATTACGACTCCGGTTATAACAACAAACCGTTTACAGCGACGTAATTTAGCTGAATTTAGCTCTTAATTGTCCGGTTATCTCAGTTGATCGTTTGTGTATTGTTTCCCCGCAATTCCGAGCCACCAACCCAGATGCCGTTCCTTGTCTTATTTGTATGCGTAAAAATGTCAACGCCTAAAACACGAAAAGGTTTTACTATTGAAGAAAATAGTGCGATAATTCAACGTTTAGAAGCAGGTGAATTAAATGTGAATATTGCAAAGGAGTTTGGTGTTTCTCACTCTACCATATCAACAATAAAGAATAGCAAATGAAAGATTAAAGAGCTGTTCAATAATAACGTTTTGATTCCCAAGCGAATTCGGGCGTCCACATAGGATCAAGTGGATCAAACATTGCTTCAGTGGTTTAAAGTGCAACGAAACCGGGGAATACTCTATTTTACAGCATAAAGCCCAGTTATTTGCTTTGCGATTCAATGTACCGAATCTCACATGTACACCAAGTTGGATCAATCGCTTCAAAATTAGACACAATATTGGTGTCCGCCGGCAAGGTAAGTGGAGAATCAATGTCGGTGAGTCTAAATGATGTTAGTGATTGGCTTTGTGCCGTTTGACCTAATTTGCGTGCAAGTTTCACAAACGTCCGAATCTTTAACGCCGATAAAACTGGATTGTTTCATAGACTAAAACTAACACCAGACAACATTTTAAAATTTAAAAGTGAAATGTGTGCTGGTGGAAAACTATCTAAGGAAAGGATATCGGCGAGGTGCATGGCATGGCATGGTTAAAAAAAAACTGATGGTGAATATTATCATCAAAGAATGTGAAGCAGTCGAAGAAGACGAAAATGGTGACGATGATGAGACTAAAGGGGTGATCGAATCCTAGCATCGAAGAAACTCTCAAAGCTGCTGACACTCTTAATTTCTGCATACATTCTACTTACGAAGATGACGAAACAAAATTAACAATGTCTCGTCTTATTAACTTAATACCTAATTTTTATTATAAGACAGAAGCCAATCAGAAACAGACTAAAATACACTCTACTTCAGCTGACATGTAATTTATATCTGTAATTTATACGTGTGTCTCACATTCTGTAAAACAAGCTGAGTAAAATATATAGGTACATTTCGAAAATCGCTTATAACGACGCCCGGTTAATACGACGGTAAGCGTGCGGTCCCTTGGCCGTCGTTATAAGCGGACTTTACTGTATATATATATATATATATATATATATATATATATATATATATATATATATATATATATATATATATATATATATATATATATATATATATATATATATATATATATATATATATATATATATATATATATGTATATATATATATATATATATATATATGTATATATATATATATATATATATATATATATATATATATATGTATATATATATATATATATATATATATATATATATATATATATATATATATATATATATATATATGTATATATATATATATATATATATATATATATATATATATATATACATATATATATATATATATATATACATATATATATATATATGTATATATATATATATATATATATATATTTATATATATATATATATATATATATATATATATATGTATATATATATATATATATATATATATATATATATATATATATATATATATATACATATATATATATATATATATATATATATATATATATATATATATATATATATGTATATATATATATATATATATATATATATATATATATATATATATATATATATATATATATATATATATATATATATATATATTCGCATTCTTTGATATATTTGAGCAAAAAATCGTTCTACAGGGTGGTCCGGTTTTCAAAATCTGCGGAGTAACAGGGTGGTCAAGAAAAGTTTTTCGGACCTGTACCTTGACTCACTTAAATCGTTATATCTTGAAAACTAATAATCATAACGCAAAATTGTATGGCTTGTTTTTTTATGGAATCAAACTACCTTTAATTTGATGTAACGTCCTAAATTGTAACTGTTACAGATTTTGAGATATTTACTTCAAAAAACACAATTTTGGCACTTCTACCCCGAAAATTTTGTGTTCAATGTCGTTTTTCTCAGAAAACCTCATTGAAATATGCCATTTTAATTTTATATTTTTATAGGCGATATAATTGGCTACAAAAGTTGTACACATATTTCTGACTTAGGTTTTATCATTTTGCAAATAGTAAGCGAAAATACATATCGCTTAAAAACTGAATATGCCATAATTTGGCCCTCGTTTTCGATTTACACTCTTTGCTTGAACTGAAAGAATTTAATAATGGTTTTTATGCTTTATTTCAATATTTTTGAGCTACAGTAAATTTCCAAAATGGCCACCTTCATTTTGAATACACGCTAAATCTCGTTTCGCAGGCGTTCTTTTCATATTCATACTTTTCAGCTGCTGCCTCACTTCTGTTGCAGCCGCATCGATCCTGGTATTTAGGTCTTCCAATGTTGATACTTCCGTTATGTAGACGAGTTGTTTCATCCGTCTCCATGCAAAAAAATGCATAACTGTTAGATCAGGTGATCTCGCAGGCCAGTGTATTGGTCCATTTCTACCGATCCAGCGATTGGTATAATTGGAATTCAACCAATCTCTGACTGGTCGGCCATAGTGAGCTGGAGCACCATCGTGTTGGTAGAACATGGAAGCCAATCGTTGCAACCGAACATCCTCCAATAAGTCCTGCAGATCATGTCTTAAAATATGTAAGTAATTGGTACTATTTAAAGTAGGCGAGAGCCTAATAGGTCCAATTAAATCGTTACCAATCACTCCTGCCCATAAATTTACGCTGAACCTATGCTGAAACGATGAAGTCCTTCTCGTGTGTGGATTGCTCTCTGCCCACGTATGTAAATTGTGAAAGTTTGTGATACCGTCCCTGGTAAATCAGGACTCATCCGTCCAGAGAATGGTGTTCAAAATATTTTCGTTGTCTAATTTTTTCTCAAGGAGCCAATTGCAGAATTCCATCCTCTTGGGCAAATCGATCAGTAGCAGCTCCTGCACTGGTGTGTGATGGTAGGGATGTAAACGGGCTGCTTTTAAAACACTCCAAACTTTCCACGTAGACACGTTAAACTGCAACGCCAAGCGTCGAATACTGATTGATGGGTCAGTTTCCACTGCATGCAGGTTTTCTTCACCGGTCCATACAGCGATTGCAGGCGCAGGATTTGCGTTTACTCGGCTCGTCCTAACGCTGCCAGTTTCCCGAATCTTTGTGTATAGTTGTTGAAACACTCTCCGCCCAGGAATCCGTCGATGATGATATCTCTGTTGATACAAAGATTACGCCGCTTGTGAACTCCCCCGGCAC
>OZ022265.1:65883113-66033113 GCA_963978885.1 Nemotelus pantherinus | reverse complement strand
CTTGAATTAATCAAACTTGGTTTCATCGATTAATGGTATTCGCACTGTGAATTCAGGTAGAGACCCGTGAGTCTCCCTTGAGCTTTCATTATACGATACAAGTGTAGGACATCTTTACTATTGACGAAGAGTTGAGTGAATTTTGGAAGTTTGACGTCGACTCTAATTGAGGCATATTATTTTGCATATTAGTGAGCACAATCGACGTCGACTCGACACAGCTAAGCGCTGCCAAGCGCAGTTCAAGTTGAAATGGTTTCAATTTTGACGCAGTCAAGCAATTGTTATTTACATCGATGGAAAGTTAATTTTTGATTTTAATTTGGATTGAAATGTCAATTACATCGTGAAAAAAAGTGTATTTAGTGAGCGAAATCGTTTCAATTTCCGTTTCAGCAGTGAATAGAATTGTAATCTGAAAATTGTCGTCTTTCGTTTGGCATTTCGACGCGATGTAGTGTGACCAGATGATTTCGTTCGCTGCGGTAAAGCACCGTTGTCTGCGGTAGGCTGCGTTGACTGTAACTTAGGCATTCACGTTTTCATCTTACATTGTTGATCGAACAATGAAATGGTTCGTGAAATCTGTAACACACTATGCTATTTCTTGCACGTGAAAACGTACATTAACACCATCACAATAATATTGACAGACCTTCAATAAAAACCTAATCGATTTAACTTTCTTCAATATTTTTTCTATCAATATTATTGTTCCAATATACCTCTCATGCGATTAATATATTGACTAATATCGATATTGCGACATTCCGTTTAAGGGGGCTCTAAGTGGGTGTCTCGACCTGATATAATTTATATCATAACATATGTTATGTTTACGAAATGTCTCGTGGAGACACCAAATATTATATTTTTTATGTCTTGCTATTTATGTCAAAACAGAAATGTTAAGACATAATATTGACGCATTGATTTTCAAAATAGCGCCAACTAAGCTTAGGTGTTGGCCAGCCGTCAGCCGACTAGGGGGAGTAACATGTAGTATATGGAAATATGCACGCGCTGTATTGAATAGATACAGCGCTGGTGAAAGTTTGATCTTTAGCCTCCTCGCGGTGCCAGCTGGTGCCGATCTCCCGGAAGGGAAGATTGGCTAATATGATCAGGCTAGTCCCTTCTAATCAAGGTTAGTGACAGGTCTCTCTGACGTAAAAAAATTTTGGTTCTGCCACTCGCCTGTACAGCCACCAGTTATATGGGTTGTGTTAGCAGAAGCCTCGCTCGTGAACCACAGAGGGGCGCCCTTGTTTCTCTCCGCAGGGTTCACACGGAGGCCTAGGGATGGGTCAGGGCTGGTGACTGAGGTGAAAGTTCACCTGCGGGGTTCTGGATCCGACACTTCATTTTGCCCGGCTCTGGAACCTGTCGAATCGCGGTCGACAAAGTAGCGAACTGTTAGACTAGGGAAGACACCTTGGTTGCCCCAGCAGCAAGGCTCGCAGGTTCAGCGTACAGTGAAAGCCTACGGAACCCTCGGAAGGTCGTGGAGGAGTCTGCCTCGCGATCCCAAGAGGGGGAAGGACGGTCGGAGCAATACGTTGTTCCTACGGAGGCGGGGTGTGCCGGGAGGCGAATGCTGGCGATTGTCTCGGCTGTGGACCGAGAATGCAAAACTCAAACCTGGAACATTAATTAAACTGAATCTATGGACAAAACTAAAGACGACGAAAAGAAAATCGAACTGGAGGGAACTCACCAGTGAAGGTGCTTTCAAAGGAGTTCGAAGGTGATGAGATCACCAACGGCGGGAGGCGAAACAGCACAGGGTCAGGCGATCGAGAGATTGCGGGCCTTGAAGCTGGATGTAGAACCCGTCCCGGGAGCTACTCGGAATGCTATGGGTGTAGCGGTACCTTTCAGAGCAGCTAGCCATCAATCTGTCGAAATAGCTGGCCAGTCCAACGGAAGCGGCGGTTGAGTCGGCTTCTAGCAGAGCTGCGACCAAGAACGGAGGCGGCAAGCTGAAAGGTTCGCAGGTCACCAGGAAGGAAGCGGCGACTAAGCCACTTAACAGAGCTGTAACCGGAATTGGAAGTGGTGGCTCCAAGGATCTGCAGTCCACTGTAAAGGTGGCGGCAGCTGATCTCACTAAAAAGAGGAAGCGGAATGCAGAACGCTTCAGGAGGTTTTTTTTTTTTTTAGAAAATACACTTTATTGATGCATATGTGTGTACAATTTAATTACATACAGACATTTAAAATAATGTGTTTCCCACTTGAGCATAAGGCTTGTGTGTGGGAAATTGAGCAGTCGTATCAATGCCAAAACTGTAAATTATAGATTGGTAATTTTAAAACTATTGATATCTGGAATTCATGTCTGAATTTGATTCATAATTTAATTCATTTAAATAATAACATTAGTGTAATTCATGTGAGAACAATTATTGTATTACATCATTAAACACATCAAAATGTTGTGTGACAAAAAGTTTAAGCTTTAGTTTGTAGTTAGTCAAATCTAGATTTGAGCGCAACTGTGAAGGAACTTTGTTAAATAATCTAGGTCCCAAGATACTTATGTGCCTTCCAGTTAATGTTTTCTTCGTTCGTGGGATATCTAAAGGGGAATTAATTTGCAAGCGTGTTGTATAGGGTGAGCAATATAGTGGAAATTTAGCAATATTTGCGAATACGTATTTCAAAGCACTAACTACATACAGTTGACGCACTGTAAGTACACTGAAATCTGCGAAAGCCTGCGACGTTGAGTAGAACTTCGACTTCCTCAGACATAGCTTTATCAGTCTACTCTGTGCATTACATAAAGGTTTTAGTTTGGATGTAAAGGCTGCACCCCAGACTATGATTCCATATTGGATGGTCGACTGAATGAAAGAAAAGTATACTGATCTGAGTAAATTAAGATCAAGTATATCTCGCAGAATGAGAAACTTATAATAGGCTTTCCGAATTCTTTGACATAAGTTAAGAATGTGATTTTCCCATTTCAAATTACCCTCAATTATGACACCCAGGTACTTTATTTCGTGAGTACGTTTTATTTCGGCTGAATTTAAAACTAGACTTAATTGTATGTTAGGGCTATCGCCAAAGGTTATATATTTTGTTTTTTCTAAGTTAAGTGCAATTTTGTTTTCACAGAGCCAGTCGTTTATTAGTTTTATTCCACGATTTGCTGAAAGAGTCACCGAATGCCAGTCCTTTCCTTTAAACATTAATACAGTATCATCTGCATATGCTACAATGCGCCCTTTCATATGATTTTCTAGGTGACATAGTTCATTTATGTATATTAAGAAGAGCAAAGGCCCCAAAACTGTTCCTTGAGGCACGCCGTAGTCCAGACATAGAGAAGTACTAAAGGTCGTACCTATTTTGACACACTGAGATCTACCTGATATATATGATCGTAACAGCTCTAGCACTCTGTGGCGAATACCCGCTTCGTGTAATTTCTTCAATAGTAAAGTGTGGTCTACGGTATCGAAAGCTTTTTTCGCATCAAGGAAAATGGCCACTGCTTTTTCGTTACAATTAAGAGCTGCATTTATGTAGGATATTTCATCATAAAGCGCATCAGATGTACTACAATTTGTTTTAAAACCATATTGGTTATAAGCTAGACTATTGCAGACAGTAAAGTATTCTACTAGTCTAGTTTTTATACACTTCTCGAAGATTTTGGATATTACTGACAAGGTTGAAATAGGGCGATAGTTATTTGGGTCTAAAACGTCGTTACCCTTGTGTATTGGTACGACGATAACTTTTTTAAGGGTTTCTGGAAAAATTCCAGTTGAGAGCGATAAATTAAAGATATAGGCAAGGGGTTCAGCTATATAGTTTCTTATTTCTTTGAACATAAAAGGTGTATACATATCGTGGCCTGGTGCCTTACCAATACGCAAACTATTTATATGAAGGAGTATTTCGCCTAACTCTATTGGTCTCATTTCCGTTAGTACTTGTGTATTGTTATTTGAAATTTCTACATTGTCCGAATATACTTCAGCCGGAAGGATTGAACTAGAAATTTGTTCCCCAATAGTTGCAAAATGTCGGTTCATTATTTCACATATTTCCATCTGATGATTAATTATATTACCAGTCGGATCACGTATACTCTGCATTATATTTGATGGTTTACTTTTAGAAGTAACTTCATTAATTACTTTCCACAGTTTTCTAGGGTTATTTTTGGAGATTCTAATCTGATTCTTATAATACGCTATTTTTGCTTGTTTTATAATCTGGCTTAGGCTGTTTCTATAATTTTTATAGTATGTAATGAGATACTGATTGGACGGTTGTGCTAATGCTTTCTTTGCAAGTTTATTTCTGCGTCTTATGGAAGTAACAATTCCCACTGTGGCCCATTCCTTAATTGGATTAAAAATTCGCTTGCATCTTGAAATAGAATTTGTAGTAGCCCTATTAATAGCAGTGTTAAGGATTTTTTGAAATTTGGTCATACAATCTTCAACGTTTGTTGAGAGAAACGTATCCTTCCAATCCTCTTCAGCAAGAATACTTTTTAGTTGCTCTATGCTAGGCTTTTGAAAGTGAGATTCTTTCTTATCATTGGTTTGGTGTCTATCACGAGAGAATTGGAGATTTGCTACAGTAGTATAATGATCAGTTATATACGTCTCGAAGATCGCTGGGGAAAAATCACAGTCGTTAGAGTGTTTACAAAAAATGTGATCTATGCAAGAGAAGATGTGTGTCGTCACCCGCGTCTTACCTATAAGGTAATCGACAAATCCAAACTGGGTCAGAGTATCCAGGTATTCATTAGCAATTGGGCTTAAACGTTCTGGCAGAATATCGATGTTTATGTCACCAGCTATTATATGGGCTTTTGAGCTACGATTAGTTTGCAGATAATTTTCCAGCGAACTTACAAAATTAAAAGGATTCAGGCTCGGTGACCTATATATACTAGTAAGTCTAAGTTTATAATTTGTGGGTAGATTTATAAGTAAGTCTATGGAGTTCGCATCACATATATCACAATTTATAACCTCAACAGAATAGGTATTACGAATGTATACAAGTATACCGCTGCATTTATTGTAATTACTGGGCTTGTTGAATTTATTGAAGCCCACAAGTTCAAAGCAGTCTGTATCCGCTAGCCAAGTTTCAGTCAGAATAATTGCGTCAAATCTGATTTTCAAACTGTTAATAACTATTTGAAACTCATCAAAGTGTTTTGACACACTACGTATATTCATACTTAATAATTTGAAGCAATAACTGCTTTTAGAATTCTGAATGCAAAATTCGGAGATCTCTTTTTCATGCCTTAAAATTTTTGTCACAGTCTTAGGAACATCTTCTAATATTTCAAAATCAATCATTTCGTCAGTGGCAATAAATGTACAAAATATACCTATAGTTACTTAAAGATGGATGAAGAGAAAGAAGTTGATCTTATTCCAAATTTTCTAAATCGTCATGGTTTCTGATTAGTGCTGCCTTGCTATTTTCATCCTTTCTTGCGTATATTTTCCCTTCCTTCGTCCATATATACTTAAAACCTGTCGGTTTGAGTCGAAGTTTAGCTTCTCTCAAAAGTTGAGCGGTATAAGGAATTAGATGATCGTTTATATAAATACGTTCACCATTATTGTAAACAATTCCAGCCCCATTTGCTGCTTGCTGAACACGTTCTTTATATTTCTTCATAAAATCATTTCTAATTTTTTGTCGGGTGAATTTACAAATTATGTTGGGCGGTCGTTGACCGGTTACCATTGTAGTTGACCTTCGTTGCTTTCGATAAACACAGCTGATGTCAAATTCGGATATCTCACAGTTTAAATGCTTTGCCAGTGAGTGGATTACTGCCGACAGGTTTTCCGTTTTGTTTGTAGGCAAACCGGTGACGCATATGTCGTTTGATCGCAACTCTTGTTGAAGTGCAGCGTTCTGATTACAAAGTTGTGCCACCTTCTGTTTTAAATCCACATTTTCTTGGCGCAAGAATTTAATTTCCTCCAAAACATCCTTAATGCTGTCAAATTTATTCGACATGAATTGTACAGCCACAGTCAGTTCATCAATTTTGCTTGTAAGTTCAATTTTGAAATTTGTATCCAACAAAACACTGTTTTCAGAATTAACGTTGTTCCGTTGCTTGGATGACTTGCACAAATCACACTTCCACTGATCGCGCTTTTGTCCGAGTTTTCGAAGATTCACTTCATTTTTTAGTGTAGTGCACTTGGGGTGAAAATAGTTTTTACATGCGATACACATTATGATGTCTTTTAAATCGGTAAAATTTTCACTACAAATATTGCAGGAATGTTCCATGATGCACTGTGAAAAATTATTTTAAAATGATAAATGCTCAATGAATACACGTCTAACCGCGTCGACTGCTCAAATTGCTCTCACCTAAATCTAAATATAGATGAGAGGCAAAGCAAGCGGCTATGAGTACGGTGACGCTGAAATCCAAACGGAAACCCGAGGATACCCAAGTGAAACCTACTGGTACGGCTACGATTAAGCGCCATCGCTCAGAGGAGCAAATTTCGCCGAGAGGTAAGTCGACGAAGAGGCCACGACAGGAGACAGTAGCTCGGTCCTTTAGGGACATAGCTGCTAGTCACCTTAAGCTGGCCGTCGTCGACAAACAGGAGCACTTGCAATGGAGACTTGAGGATGACGTGGCCAAGATGATTCATGATTGATTCGACCGAAGAACTTCTCAAGTTTTCTATGCTGACGGAAGAATGATCACTTCGCTTTGAAGGCTGCAACATTGTTCGCGACTACATTGAGGTGACCTGCAGTGCCGTTTTCACGACGGAGTGGCTTCGGTCAACCGTCCTGAAAATTTCCGGATACCATCCAGGTTTGGAATTGGTGCCGAAGCCGAGGTACGGGCGGTCCAAGAAAATCTGCACCACCGTAGAGCGGCGACGGCCAATATGCTTTGGTACCTCAGTCGGAGGAACACCGACACCGCGCTTATACAGGAACTGCTTCTGTGTAAGAATGCGGTTTGTGGGTTCGGCGCGAGTCTCAGTGTGTTTCAGCAACAGGTAGGGATAGGACAAAGGCTTGTATTGTCGTCAAAAAGGGCGTTAAGGCAATCTTGATTCTGCAGCTACGAACCAGTGTGTGCTGAAACAGGAGGATCGCTGGTGGCGGTCTATCTATCATACGACATGGATCCCATCACACCTGAACTGAGAACAGTGGCTATGACAACTGATGCTGTCATCGGCTGTGACGCAAATGCTCACCACGAAATATGGGGAAGCACCAACCTAAACGACAGAGGCAGGTCTTTGATAGAATTTCTAACGTAAACCAACCTCAACACTCTCAATATAAATAACAAACGTACATTTATTACTAGGAACAAGGCTAAGGTAATTGATATTACCCTGGCAGATCCAAGTATAATGGAAAGTGTCTATGGCTGGCAGGTTTCTAACCTGCCGTCGCTTTCGGCCTACCAGTGGTTATGCTGGAATATCGGTAGTTCTGGTATCTTACCCAAAAAAGTTCGGAGCCCGAGAACAGCACAATGAGAAGTTTACTCAAGGAAAACAAATAGAGACCTCAGGCACTAGGCGACCAGGATCTGACGAGTCCAGGACGATTTAACGAGCAGGTGAACCGATTAACAGGAATCAGTGTCAGATTTCAAAAACGTGTGCCCGGAAAAACCCGTACGGAAAGCACTGCCTTATGATGGAATGACGAACTTACAGAGGCTAGAAGTCACACTCGAAGGGCATTTAAAAACGCATGGCGGCCCGGAAACGTTGAAAACTGAGATCGATACAAGCCAGTAGTCGCTCACTTTTCGGACTCGGCTTACAAGACACCGCGTGGTGACGTATTTCGAGCAATCCACCGGCTATCCGAGCAGCTGATCAAGGAGGTAGTAGATGAGGTCAAGATTGAATGGGCTATATGCACATTCTGACCATACAGAGCTACAGGGATTTATGAGATATCACCTATCATGCTTCAAAAAGCAGACAAGACCATCATCCTCATCCTGCAGCGTATTTTTACCGCATGCTTCCGCCTCGGGTTAGTACCCGAGCAATGGACAAAAACTTGGGAATCTTCATTGCGAAACTTGGCAGGTTGAATCATCATTACATTGTTTCTACTCAAAACACTAGAGAGGCTTGTGAATTTGCACATCAAGAGCTCGATTGATGGCGCGAGACTCTGTGTTGATCAACACGCGTATCTAGCGGGCAGATGAGTAGAGACGGCATTACACAAAGTAAAAGGAGTTCACGCAAATAGCCTTCTTAAATATTAAGGGGTCCTTCAACAATGTCACTGTCACGAATATCATCTATGCCTTGGCTCTATATGGAGTGAATAAAACTCTGGCGATTTGGGCATCGGACTTGCTCAAAAACAGGCAAATTTAATCCATCTTTTAGGAGGCCAAATCGGAGACAATAGTCGAAACCGGAACACCACAAGGAGGGATTATATCTCACTTTTCTGGATCCTGATAGTCAACGAAATACTGGAGAATTTAAGGGCCAGTGGCTTTAAGGTGGTGGCGTATGCCGAAGACATTGTGGTACTTGTCAAGGATGCGTTCCCACAGACGTTATCGAACCTTATTCAATCGGCGCTGGACCATATCTACATCTGGGCCACAAAAGCCGGTCTTAGGGCAAAACCCGACAAAAACCGAACTTATACTTTTCACAAGGAAACACAGAGTGCCGGCTGTTGTCACACATAGCCTCAAAGGAATAACATTGGAATTTGTTGATAATGTGAAATATTTGGGCCTTATACTGGACAGAAAACTGGACAGGAAACTGAACTGGGTGGCTAATGCACTTTTCGCGTGCCGATTTTCCTACTTCAATACCTGGGGTCTTAAAACTAGAGCGGCCTACTGCATATTCAAATGTGTGGTGAGGCCGATTTTGGTGTATGGAGCAATCGTGTGGTGGAAGGCAGCGGAAAGTAAAACCAACATCAAGGAGCTAACAAGACTGCGAAGATTAGTTTCCACATTGGGAGCTTCAAGAACCGCCCAACGGCTGGGTTGGAAATGATTCTGAGACTTATGCTCCCTAGATCGTTTCATCTTTAGAAGCCCAAGCTTAGCGGCAATACGCGCTAAAAGCTCCGGCATTTGGAACGATTAAATCAGTGGGGCCACAGCGGTATTCTTACAGAATGCCGCAAGATTTGGGCTCGTTTCGAAAGACACGAACCGCATCAGCAAAATAATACATCTTGGCAGGGATTTCCAGGTCAAGATACCCACAAGAACAGATTGGAAGAAAAAGAGAGCTACCGCCGATGGTGGCGTCTGGATTTACACGGACGAGTCAAAGACACACACAGGAGTTGGCTCGGGCGTGTTTTCTACGGATTTGAGCCTTAACCTCTGGTGTAAACTGCCGGACTTGCTACTGCTTTTCAGTATATGCTATACGCATGGCAGTTGAGTCCATTAGTGGAAAATTAACCAAACTCACAACAATTTGCGTCAACAGCTTACAGATGTTCTTCAAAAACTGTTAACGGTTGCAGAATGGCTCTTAATGAAAAGGCAAGGCATATTCTTATCCAGATTATGTGGGTGCCAGGGAATAGTGGGGTCATAGGCAACGAAAAAGCCTATGAATTGGCGAGGAAAGGCTCAGGAGCTAGTAATAGCCCCTGCATCACTGTACCACGGTCAATTGCTGACACCACAAGCAAACTAGATGCTGCCATATGGGCCAAACTAAAGTTCGAATGGGAAAATGGGAAAAGGGAATGAACTGCAGGGTAGCCAGGTTATTATGGTCATCACCTGATCCAAGCAAAATCAGGAAACTCCTCAAGCTCAGCAGAAACTGCTTGAGAGCGACGGTCGGCTTGCTCATAAGGCACTGCTTTACAACAAAATGGGACTGGTATCCAGCAATTTATCCAAGAGATGCGAGATAAAAGAGGACACCATCGAGCACACTCTCTGCGATTGTCCGGCCCTAAATAATAAAAGCCTCAAGATTTTCGGTTCTTATCACTTTCAAGAGTTAGCAGAGGTGGCTAGTACCGTCACGCTCAGTCAGCTGATTCAGTTTGGCGAAGCGGTAAGTTGCCAACTCTAGCAAGTCAGCAAGTCTAGCAAGTCGCTATCAACAATGAAATGTCCGCTTTTCATCTCTCATTCAATTCCATTTGTTATTAAAATCTGTCATAAATCTGAGAGATATGGTTTTTTGTGATTGCTTCTTGTGAAGCTGTAGTTCGACTTTGAAATAAAATATCATAACATAAAATGCTCACTGCGGAATTTCGGTCAAGATATATTTTCTGTCACAATTACCCTCAATTTACATTTGCCATTTTCCCTGCCATATCCGATGGCAACGGATGTCCAATTATGGCATACCATCTGAAGCGTGGTAATTCTATGGCAAGCCATATCATTCCGAAAATACCTCTGAAAGGGAAGGGCGTGCGTTTTATATGAGCATTGGATGCTCTTAGCTCATGAAGTGAAGAGAAAAGAAATTGTGCTCTAGATGAAAACGCCGTGTGAAAAGCCTTAATTACACTCTCCCCGATACATGGCAAAAGTTGACGAGGTGAGAATGTAAATGGTCTGCTCGTCTATTCTCGGCTTGTTTTTTCATGGCAAGCACGTATGGGTATGGCTTCCTCGTCGGCTCTTGCCTGTTTTATGAAGGGATAATGAGCGTTTTATGACGGTGTCTGAGGGTTTATGACCGTCTTGTCCTATCTCGAGGTCGCTCGAAATGATGTCGATTTTACTTACCGAGTCAAAGGGGTTGGCACGTAGTCGAGTTTTACCATGAATCTTTTTAAACTTTAATGCTGTGTTTAGACATGAGTCCATGCGTTTTTAGATTACACGAGTCAAGTCAACTCAAATCCAGTTTTTTTTTAAGACGGGGCTAAAGCGAAAGTGGTCGAATACGTGGATTAATATACCATAGACTTTATTGCTTTCCTTTCGCTGTTTGTCATTTGTAGATGATAAGTGGATGCTTATTTTACCATGCGTATGTATTATGTGCATGATAATTTTAACATATGATAATGTAGATGATTATTTTAATATTATTTGAATATCTACGAATATTATAAACATTATATATATAAAGGTTATCAATTTGTGAACACGGTTCCCTTCTTGTCTATAAATTAGCATAGACGACGTATATCGTCTCTAATACTTATCAAAGCAGATAATATTTGATACGGGAAAGACGATATACGCAATAGTCTTGCACGTAATTATGCAAAAAAATTATCATGCACATCATATATTAAATTAATCATCCATAAATCATATATTGAAATGATCATCCGCGAATCATCCATAAATGACAATGAGCGAAATAAATCATTATAAAAACATCTATCGTACATGAATCAGCATATTCCACCTCTTTCGCTTTAGACCCGCCTACTTAAACAAAATTGAGTTGACTCGTGTAAACCAAACACGCTAGATCGCATAGCCTCATGTCTAAACACAGCCTAAGGGTTATATGCTGTATAATATGTTAACAAATTTTCTTTAAAGTGTAGCATCTAGAAAATTTCAATTGAAATTTCTGAACATATTATTTCGACGAGCACTGTAACGCGCTTCAAAAAAACACATTTTTCGACCGGGCTAACTGTAAATTGTTGTCCGATCATGAAAAATAACAAGTTGCATTTAGTCCGATCTACGCACATTGCCTGGCTTGTTGTTCGAGGCGAAAACAATACATCGTAATCGGTTTTGATTTCGACTCGAATTCCAAGCCAGACTGCATGTATTCTGGCCAGTCGGTAGAGAATAGTGGCCAGGGCCAGATGGCCGAAAGACGCGACAGTTGGATCTTCAAACGGGAAAAAGTACCGAACAATAAAGATTAGTTCTAAATAAACCACGTTCGCGATAAACGCTTGAGCGAGTTTTTTGCTGTCGCCTACCGATTCCCAAAGTTTATTCGAATCGTTTAATTGATTAAGACAAATAATTGGTGGAGAAGCCGCAAGCTTGAAGAGACGTAGTGTTTGTTAAGTACAGTGGCTTTCAAACAAAATCAATCGGACCCACAAGTAACTGGGATGAATTTTCCCAATTGTTTTGTGTTGGAAATTTAATAGTGACCGAATATCGCATGTGAAAAGAAAAGCCAGGGAATTCAATTCCATTCAATGCGAACCGATTTCAATGAAGTCTGATGTGAAAAGAAATCGTGGGTCAAAGTGGAGAATGATGATGTGCTCCCTGAATTGTCTGACATCTCTGAATATTTTGTGTTAGTAGCAAAATCAAGCCTCGACACCAAACAAAACAAGAAAAGTTCGCATAATCCATGAATGCAGATACTGCAAGTGCGTTCGGCACCGCCTGTGAAGCGCCGGTATGTTTTCAAATGAGCCGATATGGTAGTGAACGATCGTCGGCTGATTAGGGGCGAAGCGACGGGGTTGTATGCAGAAGATGCAAGCGAGTCGTACTGGATAACTGGATCTTGCAAGTGCTCATGGACTGGCTAAGTATTTGAGAAATACAGGTTGTTGTCTACAATAATCGTTGGATGGATTCTTTTGCGCAACTCCATCAACATCGTACATAATGATAATTAAGGTGAAGCATGTTCTTTTTTTTTTTAATTAAATGGAATTCACACATAAGTGTACAATCGCAAATGGCGTAGGAAGTACAACAAAACAGGTCACAAGAAAATGTTCAAACGATTTGTGCATAAATAAATGTGACAAGGTTAGCGAAAAACGCTATGTGTAACAAAAATTAGAGTTGAATAAGTTACATTTAAAGAAACAGTAGTAGGGGCAAGTAAGGTAAAACGTTACTTTTTTACACTGAGCCGTGTAAATTATACCATAAGCTGAATTAAATACCATTAGCTAGTTTTTCGGGAACAGTAAGATGCATAGCAAAAATTTGTGGAGTAATACATTTGTCAAATTTCTGGTGCGCTCAATATAAATTTCCAAAATAGTGACGTTTTACGGGGCATCAAAATTTAACAAGAAAGAATATTATGTCTTGCAACAGGCATGTAGAGCTGGACGCAAGCGAAAAGCTCGAAGTTCGTGAGGTTGATATTTTTGAAATATATTCTAATGAACCGGGACAGAATTAATGATGGAAAAGACACCACATAAAGTATATATATATATATATATATATATATATATATATATATATATATATATATATATATATATTTATATATATATATATATAAATATATATATATATATATATATATATATATATATATATATGTATATATATATATATATATATATATATATATATATATATATATATATATATATATATATATATATATATATATATATATATATATATATATATATATATATATGTATATATATATATATATATATATATATGTATATATATATATATATATATATATATATATATATATGTATATATATATATATATATATATATATATTAAATTTGCTACCACGGCTCTGATAAACAGTTCTAAATCGGAAATTGTATCCTAATTTAAAAAATATATCTTAGTTTGAACGTTCACGGGACGGGTTCAGCATAAGCATTGGTTTTTTTTCGTCTTGATGTTGCAAGTCTCTAGACTAGAATGATTGCTACTCGCCACTAATAGCGAGCACTGTATTGAAAAAAAAAGAAAAAAAAATGTACATAATGGAAATATTTGATTTGTTACTAGTATGAGAGCTTTGTACTCTTTTTCGATAAGATTCTTCTATTTGCAAAAATCATTTGATTGTTACATGCACGATGTATAATATCGCTAACCCTTTGAAAAAAAAAGTTGCGCGCCTCATACATGATTGAATGTTCGTATTCCCCATAACTGATTAATAGGAGGAACACTTGTTAGGAAATCCATGGAATTCCCAATGTTTAACCTTTTGTTTTCCTTAAGATGTTATATTCGTGAATGATACATCGGAGTATGCATACGTTTAGGTTATGTACATTTTTCATTGAAAATATGTTGAGTTTGGTCTTCACAAATGAATCATTTAGTTTGAATCGTTCAACAAAGATAAAAATAAAACAAAAACAAAATCTAAATAGAGATTCAAATTTGGATTACGGTAAATTAGTTACTTAGCATAATATTATTATTCCTGGAATGCGAACTCAATTAATGTTAATTTGCCTTTGAGGGTAACATTAGTGTCATTATCTTAATAGCCCTATAGTTTTTTTCGTTGCAATTAAACTTATGAAAAGTATTGTATTCCTTTTGATTTAAAAAGAAAGAGAAATAAATTTATAATGCTTTGTTAAATTTAAACGCCTGGCCATCTTACTGGGCGAAAGTCCAGGAAGACTTTCCTTTCCAGGGTCCGCGTATGGCCTGACTGGCCGATGACTGATTTTGATTAGTGTCTTTGGATTTTCAGTTTTCTTCAAAAGGATGGACATTGGCCATTTTTGTGCTATTTTTTTCTCGCGTTTTGATATTCAGGCCAATGTCAGTGGGTGGAGGACCCCAGACCATCGGGGGTCAGGGCTCGGCCATCATCGGGGGCCTGGGGCTGACTGCCTCACCCTGGTTCCTGCGAAAAGAGAGGCAGTGTTTCTTCCCCCTTTTCCGCTTGATAAAAATTTCAATTTTCTGGCTCCGTGCGTCGACACGAGCACTGGGTCTGGTTAGTCAGCCGATGTTGCAGAGTGCTTTGCTTTACGGAATTAAGCCCCTTTTTCCCCTGAGTATATTTATTATACCAGTTTGCGGCTACTCTACGAGCGGGTCGGTTAGAAAGTACTCCGCTAATGCGGATGAGGGGCCTTCACGGCCATTTCTAGGGTACCCTGCTCTCGGGACAGTTCTTTTTTTTTGAATTAGCCTCTTGAATGGCATTAGTCATTTCACTTTCGAATCTTAGCACTCTTGGTTCTGGACTTCGGTCTGGTTCTGAATTGTGCTAAGGCCATCCCAATCACACATTTTTGCTTCAAAAGCTGGAACCTTAACTCCACAAACGAAATTATTGTCCCCGGTCCAAATTAAATTTATTTTATTTTGCTTAGAGTAGCTTTTCGTCTAGTTTTGTTAACATTTTATCCTGATTAATATTTAAAAAGCTTTTATGAGTGAGATTGGAAAAAATTAAACGTTCAGTATCGAGAGGTAGTCATTTTCCGAACTTTATAATTAAATTTTATTTGCTAGGAATCAGAATTATAAGCCACTGATTTGGTGTCTGAACGCTCTCATATAACAGAATGAAAGGAGAGCCACTTATGAGACACAGAATCTAGTGTCCCGGGACACCATGACACCATGAATGAGAACAAGGTAATCCATTGCGCATGTCTATCACTCGCGCTGTTGACAACTGTGAGTGATTTGCCTTTAAGCCAATATAAAATTGGGCAACTTCAAGGAGGGCTTTTAGGGTGTTAACGGAGCGATATTTCGATTTTGATGATGGGATTTGAATGGTTAGTCTGTGCTTTTAAATACCCTAGAAAGTCTCAAGGAAAAACCTATTGTACAAAGCACAATGATGAAAAACTCAATAGCTTATTTTTCCCAATAAGATATTGAATGCACTCACTTCAACGAATCAATTGAAGTTTTTTTGTGGGTACGATGCTAGTTGTATGTACGTGCGATGTTGGGTTGCAGATTCATGCCGCTCGATAGGGTAATAGATGCAAATATGCATTGAAAAATTGTGATGTGATTGATAGATAATAATTATGTTGGAATTATTTTTGCGGGATGATTAAAATTGAACAACTTTTTATTTAAATTAAAAATTTTAATCTGCATTGAAAATTCTATTTTGACAAAGTGGTTTCGAACGTATGCACTGATTCTCATCAGACACCAGCACACAGTGCATACTTGACTGACGTGACCACTTGCAGTTGGAAATCATATCAAATTGGAATTATTTTTGCGGGATGATTAAAATTGAACAACTTTTTATTACATTAAAAATTTTAATCTACATTGAAAATTCTATTTTGACCAAGTGGTTTCGAAATATGCACTGATTCTCATCAGACACCAGCACACAGTGCATACTTGACTACAATTTGAATACAAATTAAATGAATACAAATTAAATGATTTCCAACTGCAAGTGGTCACGCCAGTCAAGTATACTAACATATCCAGTCAAGTATACTAATAACACCAACTAACCGTTGCGTTTGACCGATGTATATTTTGTCGCATTCTTCACAGGTAATTTTATAAACTCCACATTTTTCCTTTTTATCCTTTTTGTCTTTCACGTGACATAGTATAGTACCTAATTTTTTAGTTTTACTAGTTGGAACTGCTTTAATATCAAAGCATTCAAGAAGTTCCCGAACTTTTTTGAATATTGACGAAAAAATAATTGGAACTCTTATGGCTGTTTTTTGTTTTTCCTGCGTAAAGAGCGTCCTTAAAAGATCACGTTGTATTCTATACTTTTTCTTTTTGACAAGATTTCCAATTATCCTCTCGTCAAACCCATTTTTCCTCGCCGTATCTTTAATATATTTAACTTCTGAGTTAAAACTTTCCTGATCCACGGGCACTGTTAATAGCCGGTGAATCATTGAATTAAAGGGCGCCATTTTTTGGGAATGCCAATGATCAGACGTGGATGGTGTTGTCCTCTGGGTGTGTGTGGGCTTCCGCTAGATATTAAATCTAAGAAGACATTCTTTCCTTATGACCATTAAATCCCAGAAGGATCGTTTCTCATTCCTTTCTATTTCCATTGAAAATTGAATGTCCTTATGTGCTTTGTTCAGCTTCTTCAAAGTTTCTCCCAAAGCATCTTTTTTAACGATAGCTAGAATGTCGTCTACATATCTCAACCAAACCTTCTTCACAAAGTTTCTTCTCCAGTCTGTCCATAAATATCTCACTCATAAGTGGAGATAAAGGTTTTCCCATTGCAACACCTTTCATCGCTTTCAAGTATTTCTCCCTGAAAGTAAAATAACTTTCATTCATGCAAACCGAAGCGAGTTTCAAAAAGTCTTTAACCCTCTTCCTCCCCTCCGGTGAGCTATTCCTCTCTAATAGCCAGTCCTCAAAGAACGTGAGTGCTTGTTTTACCGGCACGCTTGGGAACAGAGACTTGACATCAAATGATACAACTAGCTCATCTTCCCCTATTGTTGCCACTCTTCCAAGCCGCCCTATTACCTCGTCTCGATTTTTAACTGTTCTATCGCTAATCTTCCCTAAGACCCTACATTCGTCTACAATCCACTTCGCGATTCTTCTTGTTGGAGCGTTTGTAGCGGTGACAATTCCCCTAAGTTCACTTCCTTCCTTATGTATCTTTGGAAGGCACCTAATTCTTGGCAATGATGGGTTTGAGATCCGCAGCTTGTTCACTTCTCTAATCGTCCCTTTGCACTCTTTCACGACGCAGATTAACCTTGCACGCCGATTACCCTTGCACGCAGATTACCCTCGAAATATCGATATTGATCACAAAATTCAATATATGTATCTAATTCAATATATGTATCTTAACGATTCCGAACAGTGCTTGAATAACTCTGCGAAGCGTGAGTGCAAGAAAAGATTATTTAAAGACGAAACGTCAGACGAGGATACAATACAAGAGTGTTTTGGTCGACTTTAGCTTTGGACGGAGAAATCGTCACAAGATTTGATAGTTCTCAAAGAAATCTGAGTGCCGTGTCGTTGAGTCTGTGGAGTTTCGGCTGTGCAATATTTTTCGGCAGTGCTGTGCGAATGAATGGAATCTTAAATTGAATGTCAAAGGGCATTATGCTAAGGTCGGAAGTATAGAAAGTGAATTTTCGTGAATTGCAATGCTGTGGCAGCAATGCTAAAAGGCATTAAGCTGCAAATTAAGTTTTGATTCGGAGTGACGACGATCATGGCCGAGGCCAGACCCAGACGCGAATGTTGATCTAACGTGCAGAATTGAGCTTTGGCGGGTATGGATACGAATCCATAAGAAGTTGACTAGCGAAGAAATCAATAGTGCGGTTCCATAGAAAATCCCCGCAGTTGTACCGTGTCGCAGTCGTCTGGAGATCGTATCGAGGCCAGATGTTGCATCGGGCAGGGAGCCGAGGAGATAAGTGAGGATAGACGAACATTTACCATGCCGCCATCTTGCTGCCGTACAAAAGGTAGTTTCCTTAACAACAGCCACCTAATTGAACAACGCACCCGACGGTAAGTTTTGTTAGTTATGAGCATGCTTTCGGCTTTCACCGATACACTTCATGGGCCGAATCTATCGTTTACTGATCCTGTTCTTGCTGCCCGGGACGATACCGATCTGTGCAACAAGAGTGAACTACCATCCATGGCAAGGAGAATCCAGGAACAAAGCCTTGGTGCGATGAAATGAGGTGCAGTTCAGACGCTCCAGCTCAAGGTTACTGTCCAAAAAGAACATCAATTTTCGGTCCGTTAATTCCATTAGACACAAAATCAAGCGATTCAAAACGATTATAGATTCATTTGGCCTATCTTTAATAGAAACTATTTGTAAATGTTTATACACGATCCGCAAACAATTATCTATTCTTTAAGAAGCAAAATACGAGTACCGGAGTTTTGTCAATGATCCGATCAGTTTGTGATCGATGATCTTTTCCGTTTTTTTGGGGTTTTGCGAATATACTACTACGCAAGTTGGGTATTAGATGTAGTAGTGACATATCTTTTTCTATGAAGTGATCTTTGCGGACTTGAAATCACAAGCATCTTACACTTGCTATATTTGCTTACCAGCTATTTGATCGTGTTAAGCTTCTTACGAAGAGATTTGGTCAGATAGCTATTCCTAGCGGACTTCATTTCGTGTATACCAGGAATAATTAATCAGACGCCCGCGCCAAATTTCTTTCCAAGATTTGTGGAGAAAGTAAAGAACTATTACACCATCCCATAATGCTATGGTTATCTTTAACAGAAGGAACTTGGCTATAGATTCAAGTGTGAAGTACAAATTAATTGATGGATTCGGTACAATGGTTTTTCTTTAGACATGTGATTTAGGGAGTATGATTGGGATCCATATATATAAAGCTCACTACCCGCTCCCAGTAATATATTTATGTATATTTCCTTATAGCTTATATGCATGCTTACTGTCATATTGACAAATTCGTTAACTCGGAAATAAAGTCTTTAAAACGCAAGCAATTAACTGATATGACCAAGTCTCTTCAAAGAAAACTATTAGAAAATCTTGCAAATAAGTCATTAAAGAGTATTTTCTTGAACGACGTTTGATCCAAATTTTTATATACCCGGCATTTATTGTATTTAAATGTGCATAGGTGCAATCAGACATTGTTTCATATTATAACTAACAAGAGAGTGGTTTTGTGAGTAGTATCGCAAAATTATTACACGATTTCAACGTCATGCAGCATCAAATTTAGGATATCTATTTTTAATAAATAAATGGGAGATGGACGATACGAAACTAGACTAACTCGACATGAACGATGACATAAAAACCAACAACTACTACCACAACGCGCCTTATATATTTTCAAAGAAAAAAAGAGAAAGAAGCGATTAGTATTTACTTTAAAGTTTTCGTTCGAAGCTCTTAATAGAGCATGTTCATAAATTGAAATAATCTGCACTATTCTAAATTGCTACAAAGCGACGAAGTGAGAGGCAAAGAAAAAAGAGAAGAAATGAAACTATGATTTTATTAATTCCTAATTTCTATGACTATCAGCTTGTAAATAATCAAATACTATTGAAAATTTTGGATACTAAACACAAACCCTTAAATACCGAAGAAAAAAAAAAAAAAAATAACCGAAAGTAGTACTTTTATGGGCTGTCATTCAACTTGAAATACGTATACAATTGGTATGCGTTATATAAATATATTTATGGTTTTCTATTGAATTATTAAATTCGTATGTATCATAGACGAAGCATGATATGAAATAATTAGTTACTAGTAGAATGTAATTATTCTCCGATCATTAATATGTCACTTAACTTAAAGAAGAAATAATCATGTTTTGTTAACTCTGAACCCTTGGCCTTCTTATTGGGCGAAAGCCCGGGAAGTTCTTTCTTTTTCAGGGTCTGCGCGTGGCCTGGCTGGCCTATAAAATGAACTAGTTTGTCTTTTATTCGTGATTTTTCAGCATTTTCAGCTCTTTAAAGGGAGGGATACTGGCCAGCATAGTAGTTTCTGTTTTTGATTAATTTTTGGATTTTTGATTAATATGGCCAGTATCAGAGGGTGGAGGACCCCAGACCATCGGGGTCAGGGCTCCACTACCATCGGGGGCCCGGGGCTGTCTGCCTTACCCGGGTTCCTCTGAAAAGAGAGGTAGCGCGTTTTCCCTTTCCGGTTTTGTAGAATTTTCAATTTTTGGCTCCGTGCGTTGTCACGAGCACTGGGTCTGCTTAGTCAGCCCATGTTGTAGAGCCTGGGTGGTTTCCTTTACGGAACTATGCCCCCTTTTTGTCCCTGGGTATTTTATATACCAGTTTGCGGCTACGAATTCATGACGGATGAATATCACGTAGCATCCCGTTTCTTCTGAGAGGAAACCATCCCCATTTTCGTTATGAACCCACCCCAGCTGCAGCGAGCTAGCAAAGCGGCACCCCAGCATCCGTCGGGGTTGGTTAAAGGGTGCTCCGCTAATGCGGACGAGGGGCCTTCACGGCCATTTCTAGGGCACCCTGCTCTCGGGGCAATTCTTTTTTTTTGTTTTGCCTCTTGAATGGCACTAGCCATTCCACTCTCTGGACCTTAGCACTCTTGGTTCTGAACTTCGGTCTGGTTCTAAGTTGTGCTAAGGCCATTCCCAACCACATTTTCGCTACATAACTGATGTTATATACCGTGAAATGTTCTTTTGTTCATAGATATTTCTCTTTGAAATAAGCCAATATTTTACATGTATCACAGCAATATGGTCGGATCTCCAATAAATATTGAAGTTACCATGAGTAAAATGTATTTTCTTTCCAGGATATGCTAAAACATTCCGTATTTTTATCAACAATTTCTTTTGAATCAATCACATGTGTTGCATTAACTAAAGAACATGCAACGATTATCGTTCTATGAATAGTGATGGGTAAAACCAGCACACTTTACTGTGCTAGCACACTTCTCACACCACACTTAAGTGTGCTAGCACTGTGCTCCCAGCACTGACACAGTGCCGCACACTGACACATTGCCGCACACTGACACAGTGCCGCACACTGACACAGTGCCGCACACTGACATAGTGCCGCACACTGACACAGTGCCGACACACTAACACAGTGGCGACACACTGACCAGGCCGGCACACTGACACTACCGACACACTGACACAGGGCCGACACACTGACACAGTGCCGACACACTGACACTGCCGGCACACTTGTACTGGCAGGCACACTTCACGGGAACGAATGCTGTACGAGTGGCGTTGATTTTGCCCATTAATATGATGTGTTTCGGTAACAAGGCGTTGTTTGCATTGCAGAATGTGTACACATTTTGCGGTTTCGAAAGCATTAGCTATTGAATGCATTAGCTGATGAATGAGATAATTAGGGAACGAAAAAAGGAAGATAAGATTTGTTATTCGTATATTTTCTGGGTGAAAGTTTTAATTTTGAGTACACGACCGATGATTTGTGTTTTTCTAAATGCTGCGGACGTTTTCAAGTTAAAACACAGATACAAATACGTTTATTTGCGGTACATCTGGAAGAAATGCTTTCACGTTGAAAATATTTGTGGAAAATAGGTTTTGAGCAGATAGAAGGGATTTGTCGTAACATGCAACGATAAAACGATAGCGATAAAATGATCTGCTGCAGATAGAAGGTTTATGCTAAGTAGTTGTAGCATCCAGTAATTTTGTTATTTTTTATTTATTCAAAAATTACTGGACACATATCTCCGACCCACACTGTATGTGATCGGAGACGCTACAACAATTTCAAATTGAAAAACAAATTTCAATTTGAACAATAATCAGGTACCGTACGTCCCCGTCGACCTTATTATTGTATTTGCACAGCAACGAAATTCCTAACGGGATTTTGTTTTGCTGTGCAATCGCGCATTGCGAGCTGCAGTGCTCAATATCGGGACAGTCGGATAAGATTTGTGGCCGAGGCCAGACGGTCTTGGGAGGATCGCTGTGGCGAGAAGTCGTTTTGGACGGTGGCGGTGATAAGAGTCACGGACGTGTCGCCTTTATCTCGTTCGCGGATAGGAATAAGTTGAAAAATGAAATCGTTAGTGATTCCTGACGAACAAACTTTACCTTGGTGGAAAAAAGATCGTAGTGTAACGCGGTGCTTCTGGACTTAACTCGCGCGGAATCGGCGTGAATTCTCTATGGATTAGTGCGCGAATTTTAAGTGCTAACTTGGTGGAACATCTAGTGCAAGCAAATGCGCGAAATTGGGTTTGGATAACTGTACCTAGATTGAAGTGACGTGCATGGAAATGTGTGTAATGTCGTTTCACGCGAGATATAGCGAACGTTGGGGAAAATTTTGGTGTGTCGGCTACGACTTGAAACCTTTTGAAGTGTCGTTCCGCATAAGAGCGAGCACGTGTAATCGAAGTACCGTTTTTTTTTGGAGGTACAAACTGATTTATCTTACAGATATACAGAGTGCCTGAGTGACAAGTGACCCTTGCCCCATTCAATGTGAGTTGGGTGCACATTGATTTTGTGTCGCAAAATGCGAAGTATTACATATTGCCTTGAGTAGGAACTATTAATTGGGTAACAGTTTTGGGATTGTGATGATTGGGTTGTTAAGTTGGGGAAAATTTCAAAGTTGAAAGGAATTCTACAATTATATAAGTGAATAGATTAAATGTCGCATTGTGGCGGCAGCAGACTTAAACTCTTGAGAAAGGAAGCCAGGAAACTGATACGGCACTATAGCAGGCTGGGCAAGTGGATACTTCAGGCAATCGGTGCAGCAATTCTCGACGAACACATAGCTGATCCGCAACATATTCATGGAATAAGTATACCTTCAAGACTTTTGTTACATACGTATTTTTTTTGGTCGAAGATCAATCTTAACCCCGCATGGCCTAGGGCATATAATTTTTTTGGTATTGCTAATATTTTGTCCATGTCTAGTGGAAGCCCTGGCATTTAGGTTTCAGCGTTTTCGTTTGGGCGCCTCGTAATGCAATTGCTGAAGCCCCGCTAATGGACCGCAACCTACGAAGGAGATAGATGAATTGATGCGAGTGCAGTGCAGATCCAAACTGACTAAGCCCATATGTGCAAATTGGAAGAAGTTGCTGAATGGGATTATACAAGTACATAAACCAGCGAGTACGGTCCGCATCTTAATTGGTTGGAGATCCGACGACACAGCAAGCAACATGCATGTACATGTATTTACGAGTATTTATTTCAATTCGGTTACTAGCCCTTTTCGCTTCGTATAATTAGATTACAAAGCACTACACTTTGAATATTGTCAATAATTATTATGTGTACATAAGAAACGAAGAAACAGAATGCTAGCGAATAGCGCACCGGGTCTGCTACTACCATACGATCAATATAATAATTGAGAATCAATTAAATGTCAATTTTTTACGCTGAAGGCGAGCATTGTGCTATGAAAAATTCAACTCCCGCGTGCTTATGGAACATTGTCCTAATGGAACTAAATTCAAAAATAAGTTTATGCCGAACGTTTCAATGCTAAGGATACCTGGCCCCGGTTGGAGTTTATTAGATACAAATTCATACAGTACATAGATGTATGTTTTATAAAAATTGATAGTTTCTTTTGGAAAAATAGCAACCATTCAGGGTTGATGGTGATAATTTGTCATTCTAATTAAGTATGCATTGTGTTATGTTGCTACAATATGTGTTCATATGAAAATAGAATGGAGGTTCATAAGAAGATTATGAGGTAAAGACAGAAACATGATTCTAGTTCGAGCAGAATCTTTGTAAATTATGGCGCCATAATACATCTAATCAATTTATATTCTATGTATATATTTACACATACTTGCCTAATATTTATATATGTATAGTAACCATATTCATACATACTTAACTACGGTTTGCTCAACGAATTAGAGAAAAGAAAAAAATAATAACGAGGGGTTCGGTTGGCAATCACGGCCCTTGAATATAACTCCTGAACTATAATTGTAATCAAACAGGTTTTTTTTTGTTTCTGTTTGCATTTCCTCGAAGATCTTAAATTAATATTCTAAGAAATCAAAGAGAACCTTTTGGGTACAGTCGAAATTCAATTAAAATTTTTTTTTAATAATAATGAATTTGTAAAGACGGCCTGCTTGGCATATTAACCCCGTTTACTATGTCCATAGATTTTAAGATCTCTTTTTCTATTGTTACTCCTGGTGCGGCGGTACCAGCGTAAAGTAATACTTTATTCTAACTGATTGTTCCATTATAATCTATATTCCATGAGTTGATCGGCAACTGTTAATATTCATTTTTGTTTTATAGAACCTAAAAACTCAAATTACCTGGATTTTTAAAGAGTAAATAATAATAATGAATTTGTAAATTGGAACCAATTGGCCTTCTTATTGGGCGAAAGCCCGGGAAGTTCGTTTCTCCTTTTCAGGGTCCGCTCATGGCCTGGCTGGCCTAACATGATTCGTAACTAGTTTCTCGTGAATTTTCGTGAATTTCGGCACTCTTCAAAGGGAGGGATACTGGCCATTCATAGTCGTCGTTTCTGGTGTTTATTAGCTTCTTGATTGAATTTTTGATATAATGGCCAGTATCAGAGGGTGGAGGACCCCAGACCATCGGGGTCAGGGTTCCACTACCATCGGGGGCCCGGGGCTGTACCTCTGAAAAGAGAGGTAGCGCGTTTTCCCTTTCCGGTTTTGTAGAATTTTCAATTTTTGGCTCCGTGCGTTGTCACGAGCACTGGGTCTGCTTAGTCAGCCCATGTTGCAGAGCCTGGGTGGTTTCCTTTACGGAACTATGCCCCCTTTTTGGGCCCTGGGTATATACCAGTTTGCGGCTACGAATTCATGACGGATGAATATCACGTAGCATCCCGTTTCTTCTGAGAGCAAACCATCCCCATTTTTCATGAACCCACCCCAGCCGCAGCGAGCTAGCAAAGCGGCACACCAGCATCCGTCGGGGTTGGTTAAAGGGTGCTCCGCTAATGCGGACGAGGGGCCTTCACGGCCATTTCTAGGGCACCCTGCTCTCGGGGCAATTCTTTTTTTTTTGTTTTGCCTCTTGGATGGCACTAGCCATTCCACCTTTTGACCTTAGCACTCTTGGTTCTGGACTTCGGTCTGGTTCTAAGTTGTGCTAAGGCCACACTCGCAACCACATTTTCGCTACAAATGGCGCCCAACATGGGGCCCGAAAACTTGTTTTTGGGCAACCCACAAAAGTGAGAAAAAGTTATGAGCTTCGACTCATACTCCCCTTAAGACTTTACGTCTTCAATCCCAAAAATTCCATTCTCACTAGCAGGTCTTAGAATCGTCTCCCTTGCGATTCAATATTACTTCGTTCGAGAGAACAAACCCCTTTTGTTAAGACCTGCATTGCTCGCTCTGTCCTTTAGCCGCAAACATCCTTCCCCTCCTATCCTTTTAAACTCATTCCTGTTTAGTTTACATCTTGGGCAGCTTCCTGTTGTGTTGTCTTCTGAGTTTTTTGACTCTGGGTGCAACCTGGAGGTAGGCCGCGGATAACAGGTTTTGGTGGTTTACCGCCATTCCTGTCCCGGTCATCCGAAGGGCCCCTGCCCCACTTTATGTTGGGAAGCTGACCCAAACTTTGATATCCTTGTTGTCTTGACCCAGCTTCGGCTTTTGGCTTGGGTTTGGTTCAAGCTGTAGTGGATTACGTGAGGTTGGCGTGGCGCCGCCTACACGTCCCTGCAGCTTGGCCAGACTTGAACCATTTGCTGAAGTTGAGTCAAGCAACAACATAGTTGTTTTTGATCCCTTGCTCCTCTCTTTTCGAGGAATATCGGGTGAGTGAACAGTCCCCCATACAGGGCGATTCCCTTCAGGAATCGACCTAGTTTCCTTTTTCCTACATAATCAAATTTCTCGCACTTAAACAAATTTTAACTTTCTACAATTTTTGCACTTAAAAATGTTTAACACTTCATTAAATTTTCCAATAACTAAAAATTTCAACTTTCTTGCGTTTGTTACAAAAGCCAGCCAGCCAGCGGACCTGAAATGGGGAAGAATGGATCGGGTTTAGCTCAATAAGAAGGCCGATCTTTTAAAAAGTAAATTTTGATTCTAATTTTGAAGAAAAAAAAAATTTAATTTAAAACTTTTGAATTTATCTTTTACAATTCTCTTTAATTAACTCTAGCCATCTGGCTTTGATATTTTGCTACAACTTAATTAGAGTTAGTCACACCACCGGGTGTGCGCCCACTTATTCTTGAATTCTGGCACTTTGGCCTATTAGCAATTAAGTTACTTATTGAAGAGAGTTAGACACACCACTTGGTGTGCACTTATTTTCAACTTTGGCACTAGAGCCTTTTAGCTGTTAAGTACTACTTTAGCCACTTTGGCTTAGACTAAGCTATTGAAAAGAGTTAGACACACAGTGTTGTGCACTTGGTTGCGGCCTGAATTCTCCGCAAACCAACTTTAGGTTAAGCGTATTAACTCGTCAGTCACGTTAACGTGCAAAACCCAAATTTGAATTTTTATCCTTCGTATTTTTTACAGACTGAACAATGCCACTGCGACACAGTAGTGAGGACCTGTCTGGCACCACAGTGGAGGCTCAGTGCTCCATATGCCAGCAGTCATTCGCTGCTGCCCAGGTCACGTACACCACAAAATGTGGATATACATTTCACGAAACGTGCCTGGAGCAATGGCTTAGAAACCATACGGATTGCCCGCTGTGCCGTGGACCACTGAGTCTCCCCTTAGGAGCCAGACAGGCCCCCACGGCAGCAGCATCTATGCCACGAGGGGCTCGGCCTAAATCGCAACGGCCGGGAGTAAAAACCCGAGGCATGCGATCTGAAGAAGTAGACATCCGGGACTTCGATCTGCAAGCCGAGTCGGGGGCGGAAGGTTTAATTCAGCCACCTGGCCCGTCATCGAAAGCGTCCCCAATATGTGACGTGACTGCTGAAGCCGCCGGAGTGCGCTCTATAGTGCACCAAGAATTAGGCGGACTTCAACAACAAATTTCTGATTTACAGAGCGGCATGCGTGCGATGCTGGAGCGCATGGCTCAGTTAAACCTTCCGTCCCGGACTGGGAATGTAGAGTCGCCGAGACTCAACCCTCGCGCGCAATCGTTCGTACCCGTGCAGCGTTCATACTCACCTCGCACCCCTCGTGGCAACAATGTCCAGTTTCACCACGATAAGGTGGCTAGTATCATTGGTGGGTGGGGCCTAAAATTCTCGGGTCGCGAATCTTCTATGCCCGTTGAAGTTTTCATTTACAGGGTAGCGGCTCTCACCAGAAATACACTGGGCGGAAATTTCAACATTCTATGCCAGCATATTCACCTGCTTTTGACTGGACCTGCCGCTGATTGGTTCTGGAGGTTCCATAGTACAAGACGAGACTTCAGTTGGAGAGATCTGGAGTCGGCCCTGAGCGATCATTTCGCTGATCGCTTCACGCAAATTCGGAATAGGAAACAGCGACCGAATGAAAATTTCGACGATTTCAGTGCGGCAATATACAAGTTAGTTGACCGCCTACAGCGCCCCGTTGCAGACGCTGACTTAGCAGACATGCTTAGGCGCAACTTGCTGCCCGATATTCGTCGTGGACTGCTTCAAATTCATCTTCCTTCCGTCCGTCTGCTCCGTCAGGCCGTCATCCGTGCGGAGAATTTCGAAATGGAGCTCGGAGGTCGACGCCGTCCTTCTCACTGGAGAAATGCCGTGGAAGAATTACGTGAAGAAGACTCGCTGGACCAGTTTGAAAATTCACCTGAAGAGCATGGAGTGGAAGCAGTCGCGGTCCTACCTACGTGCTGGAATTGTAGGAAGGTGGGACACCGTTTTGATGACTGCTTGGAGGCCAGAACCATTTTCTGTTATGGCTGCGGAAAGGCAGATACGTACAAGCCAAATTGTGCTAACTGCCAAACAAAAAACTTACAGCAGGGAGCGCGGAACAAGATCTCACGCCTCCCCCAGAGCAAACAGTCTCCCCCACGCTCCAGCAGGTAGACAGGACCGGTGATTTGCCACCAAATTCCGTTGGCCCAACCACCAATGATACTAGTATCCAGCCGTGTGGGGAATCCACCACCTTATCGATACCACACTTACAGGCTGAGCCTCCTACACCTTTGGCTTTTCTGCCATACCACCTAAGATGGCAGAAATATACGGCGGTCCGAGACCGAATATTTAATTCCGAAATTGCACGACCGAAACATGATCGTTCCAAAACCAAGCGCTCAACGCTGAGGATGAGAGCGTTCTATTCTCGCTTTCGGCATTATCGCTACCAGCTCAACTGTGCCACTCTGATGGACGTGCCTTCAGTTGACGTCCGTCCATACGCGCAGGTTCTGCTGTTTGACCAACCAACTGCAGGCTTGATCGACACGGGAGCTTCCGTGAGCGTGATGGCGGCTGACTTGGCAAAGTCATTCCTCGAGAGGAACGCTTTTCATTGGAAAAGAGCTTCTCTCGGGTTGAAGACTGCAGACGGCAAACAACATCAAGCCGTAGGCCGAGTGTCAGCCGACATCACGTTCAGGGGAGTTACCAAGTCCTTGACGCTCTGGATAATTCCCACTCTCAGCCAAAACTTATATCTGGGGGTGGATTTCGTGCGTCAATTCGCCTTAGCAGCAGACCTGTTCGCGCCATCCCAACAAGTCAACACCACTAGTAGCCTCGAACAACTCAACAATCACGCCCACCCTCTCACACCGGAGCAGCGTCGCAGACTTACGTCTGTGATTGCTAGCTTTCCGTCGTTCGCAGTAGAGGGTTTAGGAAAAACAGCGCTGATCGAGCACGAAATCGACACTGGCGGTATCACACAAAGTGATACCTCCGCATCTTAAGCACCAAGTGTTCGTATACTTGGATGACTTGTTGGTGATAACCGAGGCTTTCGACGAACACCTGAAGGTACTGCACCAGGTCGCATTCCATCTGCGACAAGCTGGCCTTACCATCAATGTGGAGAAGAGTAAGTTCCTCTTGCGCGAGGTAAAGTACCTTGGCCACATTGTTGGTAATGGGACGATCCGGACAGACCCCGACAAGGTGAGATCCATTATGGATTTCCCTCTTCCAACGACCACGAAGCAGCTGCGGAGATTTTTGGGAATCTGCGGCTGGTATCGACGCTTCGTCAGGGAATATGCGTCTTTGTCAACACCACTGACAGACATGCTTTCGAAGAGGACTCAATTTGTGTGGACCGACGAGAGGCTAAATGCTTTCAAGCAATTGAAAGTGAGCCTAGCTTCGGCTCCAGTGTTGCACAGCCCCGACTTCAACAAGCCCTTCTCCATCCAATGTGACGCGAGTCAACATGGAGTAGGTGCCGTGCTAGTGCAACGGACGGCAGAAGGAGACGAAGCCCCCGTCGCCTATATGTCCCACAAATTGAGTCCCGCTCAGAGAAATTACACCGTCACTGAGTAAGAATGTCTGGCAGCGGTGTTGGCAATCAAAAAGTTCCGTGCCTACGTGGAAGGTCACGAATTTGAAATCGTGACCGACCATGCTTCCCTAAAATGGCTAATGCTCCAACCGGATCTAAATGGTCGCTTAGCCCGGTGGGCCCTTAAACTTCAAGGGTTTAATTTTACCATCACCCACCGAAAGGGAAGCCAAAACGTAGTGCCGGACTCTTTGTCGCGCATGTTCTCTGCCGAGGCGTTGACGCCGGCGGAATGCGAGGAGACTCCAATGGAGCTAGATTTGACTTCGCCGCATTTCAAAAGTGCTTCTTATTTGGAGCTAGCGGCAAAAGTCCAGGCAGAACAACACCAACTGCCGGACCTAAAATTAGTAGACGGGTTCATATACAAGCGAACCGAATATGCGACCGGAAACGGACTACAAGACCAGTTGGCTTGGAAGTTGTGGGTGCCGTCAGAAATGACGGCAGAGTTAGTGAAGAGAGCTCATGACCCACCCTTGAGTGCGCATGGTGGCGTGGCCAAAACCCTCGGCCGATTACGGCAATGGTTTTACTGGCCACGAATGGCCGCTCAAGTCAGTGAATATGTGGGATCATGCCTCACATGCAAAACCACCAAAGGTGCTTCACACACCCTTCGACCACCAATGACGCTTCAGTCCGTACCCGAGCGCATATTCCAGCGCTTGTATATAGACATTATAGGCCCCTACCCTAGGTCCAAATCTGGCAACATAGGAGCCCTCGTCATCCTGGACCATCTCTCGCGGTTCCCATTTATCGAGCCGCTTCGAAAATGCACTGCGAAGGCAGTAGTAGACATCTTAAAGAAGAGGATCTTCCACCTTGTCGGAGTTCCAGAAACCATCGTGTCGGATAACGGCGTGCAGTTTCGGTCGCACATCTTTCAGGACGTACTGCAGGAATTCGGAATCGCTCACATTTACAACTGTGTATTCGCCACAGGCAAATGCTTCAGAGCGTCTAAACCGCTCAATCCTCTCTGCCATTAGAGCCTACATTGATCCCGCACAGACCACCTGGGACGACAAACTATCGGACATTACTAGTGTCCTACGCTCAGCACCTCACGCAACTATAGGGACTTCGCCCTATCAGGCAGTCTTCGGGCAACCAATGGTTACCCATGGCCGCATTTACCATCTATTGCGGCAACTCCATCTTCTGGATGACCCCGGAACGACCCTGCCACCTTCTGACCACCTGGCACTTCTACCCCAGACCATCCGCGAACTCACTACCCAGGCCCAGTCTCGCAATGCCAAGGCCTATAATCTTCGTTCCAGGTTGGTTGCATACCAGCCTGGCGAAGTGGTCTACAGGCGCAACTTCCGGCAAAGTGACGCAGCCGCGCACTACAATGCAAAGCTGGACCGGAAGTTCTTACCTAGTAAGGTAATAAAGAAGATCGGCGGTGCTTACTACCAGCTGGCCGATCAAAATGGACGATCAGTGGGCGTCTTTCACGCGAAAGACATCACTAAGTGATATACCCACTGAGTTCACCAGTTCACGATTTATGTCCAAATTTTATTTGGAGATCGTCCATTTGCGCCTATTTCAGGTGTCACTCCTGCCTCAATTAGAAAGTATCTAGAGATGTTCACCTAGTTCACCATTTCCTCTACCCAAAAGATACTTTCAGCATTAACTCAGTATACGTGTTCACGATATCTCCTTTATTTACATTTTTCCCTTTTTATTTGCTCACTAGTTCACGCAATATATATATAAAGGATTGGACAGTAAAAGACATGATCACCTGTTCACGTCATTGTCTTTCACATCTTACATCCATCCTTCAGCTCTTTCCACGCACTTGCCCTTGTGGAAAGACCTGTGTTGTAGCATCCAGTAATTTTTTTATTTTTTATTTATTCAAAAATTACTGGACACATATCTCCGACCCACACTGTATGTGATCGGAGACGCTACAACAATTTCAAATTGAAAAACAAATTTCAATTTGAACAATAATCAGGTACCGTACGTCCCCGTCGACCTTATTATTGTATTTGCACAGCAACGAAATTCCTAACGGGATTTTGTTTTGCTGTGCAATCGCGCATTGCGAGCTGCAGTGCTCAATATCGGGACAGTCGGATGAGATTCGTGGCCGAGGCCAGACGGTCTTGGGAGGATCGCTGTGGCGAGAAGTCGTTTTGGACGGTGGCGGTGATAAGAGTCACGGACGTGTCGCCTTTATCTCGTTCGCGGGTAGGAATAAATTGAAAAATGAAATCGTTAGTGATTCCTGTCGAACAAACTTTACCTTGGTGGAAAAAAGATCGTAGTGTAACGCGGTGCTTCTGGACTTAACTCGCGCGGAATCGGCGTGAATTCTCTATGGATTAGTGCGCGAATTTAAAGTGCTAACTTGGTGGAACATCTAGTGCAAGCAAATGCGCGAAATTGGGTTTGGATAACTGTACCTAGATTGAAGTGACGTGCATGGAAGTGTGTGTAATGTCGTTTCACGCGAGAAATAGCGAAACAATCATAACGTTGCGGAAAATTTTGGTGTGTCGGCTACGACTTGAAACCTTTTGAAGTGTCGTTCCGCATAAGTGCGAGCACGTGAAATCGAAGTACCGTTTTTTTTTTGGAGGTACAAACGGATTTATCTTACATCTCTAAAGTTGAAAGGAATTCTACAATTATATAAGTGAATAGATTAAATGTCGCATTGTGGCGGAAGCAGACTTAAACTCTTGAGAAAGGAAGCCAGGAAGCTGATACGGCACTATAGCAGGCTGGGCAAGTGGATACTTCAGGCAATCGGTGCAGCAATTCTCGACGAACACATAGCTGATCCGCAACATATTCATGGAATAAGTATACCTTCAAGACTTTTGTTACATACGTATTTTTTTTGGTCGAAGATCAATCTTAGCCCCGCATGGCCTAGGGCATATAATTTTTTTGGTATTGCTAATATTTTGTCCATGTCTGGTGGAAGCCCTGGCATTTCGGTTTCAGCGTTTTCGTTTGGGCACCTCGTAATGCAATTGCTGAAGCCCCGCTAATGGACCGCAACCTACGAAGGAGATAGATGAATTGATGCGAGTGCAGTGCAGATCCAAACTGACTAAGCCCATATGTGCAAATTGGAAGAAGTTGCTGAATGGGATTATACAAGTACATAAACCAGCGAGTACGGTCCGCATCTTAATTGGTTGGAGATCCGACGACACAGCAAGCAACATGCATGTACATGTATTTACGAGTATTTATTTCAATTCGGTTATTAGCCCTTTTCGCTTCGTATAATTAGATTACAAAGCACTACACTTTGAATATTGTCATTAATTATTATGTGTACATAAGAAACGAAGAAACAGAATGCTAGCGAATAGCGCACCGGGTCTGCTACTACCATACGATCAATATAATAATTGAGAATCAATTAAATGTCAATTTTTTACGCTGAAGGCGAGCATTGTGCTATGAAAAATTCAACTCCCGCGTGCTTATGGAACATTGTCCTAATGGAACTAAATTCAAAAATAAGTTTATGCCGAACGTTTCAATGCTAAGGATACCTGGCCCCGGTTGGAGTTTATTAGATACAAATTCATACAGTACATAGATGTATGTTTTATAAAAATTGATAGTTTCTTTTGGAAAAATAGCAACCATTCAGGGTTGATGGTGATAATTAGTCATTCTAATTAAGTATGCATTGTGTTATGTTGCTACAATATGTGTTCATATGAAAATAGAATGGAGATTCATAAGAAGATTATGAGGTAAAGACAGAAACATGGTTCTAGTTCGAGCAGAATCTTTGTAAATTATGGCGCCATAATACATCTAATCAATTTATATTCTATGTATATATTTACACATACTTACCTAATATTTATATATGTATAGTAACCATATTCATACATACTTAACTACGGTTTGCTCAACGAATTAGAGAAAAGAAAAAAATAATAACGAGGGGTTCGGTTGGCAATCACGGCCCTTGAATATAACTCCTGAACTATAATTGTAATCAAACAGGTTTTTTTTTGTTTCTGTTTGCATTTCCTCGAAGATCTTAAATTAATATTCTAAGAAATCAAAGAGAACCTTTTGGGTACAGTCGAAATTCAATTAAAATTTTTTTTTAATAATAATGAATTTGTAAAGACGGCCTGCTTGGCATATTAACCCCGTTTACTATGTCCATAGATTTTAAGATCTCTTTTTCTATTGTTACTCCTGGTGCGGCGGTACCAGCGTAAAGTAATACTTTATTCTAACTGATTGTTCCATTATAATCTATATTCCATGAGTTGATCGGCAACTGTTAATATTCATTTTTGTTTTATAGAACCTAAAAACTCAAATTACCTGGATTTTTAAAGAGTAAATAATAATAATGAATTTGTAAATTGGAACCAATTGGCCTTCTTATTGGGCGAAAGCCCGGGAAGTTCGTTTCTCCTTTTCAGGGTCCGCTCATGGCCTGGCTGGCCTAACATGATTCGTAACTAGTTTCTCGTGAATTTTCGTGAATTTCGGCACTCTTCAAAGGGAGGGATACTGGCCATTCATAGTCGTCGTTTCTGGTGTTTATTAGCTTCTTGATTGAATTTTTAATATAATGGCCAGTATCAGAGGGTGGAGGACCCCAGACCATCGGGGTCAGGGTTCCACTACCATCGGGGGCCCGGGGCTGTACCTCTGAAAAGAGAGGTAGCGCGTTTTCCCTTTCCGGTTTTGTAGAATTTTCAATTTTTGGCTCCGTGCGTTGTCACGAGCACTGGGTCTGCTTAGTCAGCCCATGTTGCAGAGCCTGGGTGGTTTCCTTTACGGAACTATGCCCCCTTTTTGGGCCCTGGGTATATACCAGTTTGCGGCTACGAATTCATGACGGATGAATATCACGTAGCATCCCGTTTCTTCTGAGAGCAAACCATCCCCATTTTTCATGAACCCACCCCAGCCGCAGCGAGCTAGCAAAGCGGCACACCAGCATCCGTCGGGGTTGGTTAAAGGGTGCTCCGCTAATGCGGACGAGGGGCCTTCACGGCCATTTCTAGGGCACCCTGCTCTCGGGGCAATTCTTTTTTTTTGTTTTGCATCTTGAATGGCACTAGCCATTCCACTCTCTGGACCTTAGCACTCTTGGTTCTGGACTTCGGTCTGGTTCTAAGTTGTGCTAAGGCCACACTCGCAACCACATTTTCGCTACATAGTGCTATGTTTTTAAATACTCAAATATTAAAGGAGTTTTTAGGGCAAAAGTAGCTGAAATCGGCCAATTTTTGGTTAGAGTGGTTTCGGACATAACGGGCTAAGACCTATTGCTGTGATACAAATATTTCGGTTTTGTAGGGGAGTAAGGGGTTTTTTGGCCATAGTTTGCCAAAAACTGCCTTTACGGCACTTTCAATGATTGAAAGTGGTCGGGGAGTGCAATAGTGATATTTTAAGGACGAACATTTTTTTTGATAGGGAACATTGGGCAAAAATGTCCAATTTTCGCAAGATATTTTTTTTGGTCTAGCATGAATTGGGGGACCTTTCTGAGTTGTTTTGAGCGAAATTTCCATACAAGTGTGGGAAAAAGCGGTCTAGTTTCGAAGATACGGCAAAAGTAGCTGAAATCGGCCAATTTTGGGTTAGAGTGGTTTCGGACATAACGGGCCAAGACCTATTGCTGTGTTACAAACATTTCGGTTTTGTAGGGGAGTAAGGAGTTTTTTGGCCATATTTTGGCGAAAAATTTCTTTACGGCGCTTTCGATGATTGAAAGTGGTCGGGGAGTGCAATAGTGGTATTTTAAGGACGAAAAAAAATTTTTGAAGGCAAACATGGGGCAAAAATGTCCAACTTTCACAAAAAAAATTGTTTGGTCTAACATGAATTTGGGGACCTTTCTGAGTTGTTTCGAGCGAAATTTCTATGCAAGTGTGGAAAAGGCGGCCTAGTTTCGAAGATACGGAAAAATGCACAGCCGGAGAAGCCAACTCTCGAACCAAAAAGGATCTGAACCTTTTCTTACTAAGCATTTTTAGAGCTACTTTCAATTTTTCCGGACGGTTTTCCGGCGGATATCATTTTGCCGTATCTTCGAAACTAGGCTGTGTTTTCCCAGACTTGTATGGAAATTTCGCCCAAAACTACTCAGAAAGGTCCCTGAATTCATGCTGGACCAAAAAATTTTTTTTGGGAAAATGACGTTTTTGCCCAATTTTCCCTCTCATAAATTTTTTCGTCCTTAAAATATCATTACTGTACTCCCCGACCACTTTCAATAATCGAAAGCGCCGTAAAGGCATTTTTCGCCAAACTATGGCCAAAAAACTCCTTACTCCCCTACAAAACCGAAATGTTTGTAACACAGCAATAGGTCTTGGCCCGTTATGTCCGAAACCACTCTAACCCAAAATTGGCCGATTTCAGCTACTTTTGCCGTATCTTCGAAACTAGGCCACTTTTTCCCACACTTGTATGGAAATTTCGCTCGATACAACTCAGAAAGGTCCCCCAATTCATGCTAGACCAAAAAAAAAATATCTTGCGAAAATTGGACATTTTTGCCCAATGTTCCCTATCAAAAAAATTTTTCGTCCTTAAAATATCACTATTGCACTCCCCGACCACTTTCAATCATCGAAAGCGCCGTAAAGGTAGTTTTTGGCAAACTATGGCCAAAAAACCCCTTACTCCCCTACGAAACCGAAATATTTGTATCACAGCAATAGCTCTTGGCCCGTTATGTCCGAAACCACTCTAACCAAAAATTGGCCGATTTCAGCTACTTTTGCCGTATCTTCGAAACTAGGCCGCTTTTTCCCACACTTGTATAGAAATTTCGCTCAAAACAACTCAGAAAGGTCCCCCAATTCATGCTAGACCAAAAAAAAATATCTTGCGAAAATTGGACAATTTTGCCCAATGTTCCCTATCAAAAAAAATGTTCGTCCTTAAAATATCACTATTGCACTCCCCGACCACTTTCAATCATCGAAAGCGCCGTAAAGGCAGTTTTTGGCAAACTATGGCCAAAAAACCCCTTACTCCCCTACAAAACCGAAATATTTGTATCACAGCAATAGGTCTTGGCCCGTTATGTCCGAAACCACTCTAACCAAAAATTGGCCGATTTCAGCTACTTTTGCCCTAAAAACTCCTTTAATATTTGAGTATTTAAAAACATAGCACTGCTTAGCATAAACCTTCTATCTGCAGCAGATCATTTTATCGCTATCGTTTTATCGTCGCAAGTTACGACAAAACCCTTCTATCTGCTCAAAACCTATTTTCAACAAATATTTTCAACGTGAAAGCATTTCTTCCAGATGTACAGCAAATAAACGTATTTGTATCTGTGTTTTAACTTGAAGACGTCCGCAGCATTTAGAAAAACACAAATCATCGGTCGTGTTCTCAAAATTAAAACTTTCACCCAGAAAATATACGAATAACAAATCTTATCTTCCTTTTTTTGTTCCCTAATTATCTCATTCATCGGCTAATGCATTCAATAGCTAATGCTTTCGAAACCGCAAAATGTGTACACATTCTGCAATGCAAACAACGCCTCGTTACCGAAACACATCATATTAATGGGCAAAATCAACGCCACTCGTACAGCATTCGTTCCCGTGAAGTGTACCTGCCAGTACAAGTGTGCCGGCAGTGTCAGTGTGTCGGCACTGTGTCAATGTGTCGGCACTGTGTCAGTGCGTCGGCCCTGTGTCAGTGTGTCGGCAGTGTCAGTGTGCCGGCAGTGTCAGTGTGTCGCCACTGTGTTAGTGTGTCGGCACTGTGTCAGTGTGCCGGCACTGTGTCAGTGTGTCGGCACTGTGTCAGTGTGTCAGTGTGCTGCCGACACACTTATAAAGTGCCGCACTCGCACAGCACACCGAAGTGTGCTAGCACACTGTGCTAAGCACGCACAGGTGCTGCCCATCACTATATGAATCGCAAAAGTTTATCCTTCAGTCACCTCAGCTTGTTATTTGATGTCTGCAAATGTGCGGAATCCTATCATATCGAATCATTGGGTAAAAGTATTTTTCGCGCAGAGAAATGCGTTTTCCACCTGTCGTTGTCATGTTTTCGCTTTAAAAAAAAACTTACCTATTCAAAATAAATCAGTTTCTCTTAGACTTCTATTTTATTTATTTTATTTATTACAACCAAATACAATATCTGATTCGCGGTTAAATACGATAAAATATATTTTGCTCTTAGAAAACAATAGTGGCGTACGAAAAAAGTATGTCAATATTGAAAATGTGTATAACATACAAGACATGCATAAGTTGTCGATTTCAACTGAGAACGTGTCTTTGTTTGCTAGACAGTTTTAAAATGAGGACAGATATCTTTCATTTAAAAGAAAAAAAAACTTCTTGCATTGACAAGTAAACAAGTGAATAGTTTCTCGCATTCACAAATAAACAAGTAAATACTTTGTTGCATTCGCGGACATATATTCCTCTGAGTGTAGCCAAACAAATCAAATGTTGTCAATCTATATTATTGACAATATTAATTTCTGCGCCCATGATCCATTTCCCTCCGGTGGCCATTCAAATGCTTATTTCTGTATCGATAAAGCATTTGCATATTGTGCGGTGTTAATAACACAATACAAATATTTTTTCGAACTGTACCAATATCTTCAAAATGCACCTCACAAATAAACTTAATCAACATAATTATTATACATCAATTAAATCATATGTATACACTTTGCGCATAATTAAACAACCCTAAATCCTCAATTGGCTCATCGGCATTGTCTTATATGCATTCACACATACACATATATCTCACTAAAGCATAATTTCTCAATGCATATTTACATCTATGACCCTCTCCGGTTGCATAAATCCGCATCTTAACATCAAATTTATTATTTTTCGCAAATTCCTTTCGGTGGACATTCAAATGCTTATTCCTGTGTCAATAAAGCATTTCCAGAATGTGCGATGCTAATAACAAAATGCCAATATTGTTTCAAACTGTTCCGATATTTTCAAAACGCAGCTAACAAAGAACCGCAATTAACATAATTATTATCTTTCAATCACATCATCATTTTTCAATGCAATGTTGCATGTATTACCCTTCCGAGCTGCATGAATCTGCAACTCAACATCGCACGTACATACAACTAGCATCGTACCCATAAAAAAACTCCAAATGATTCGTTGAAGTGAGTGCATTCAATATCTTATTGGGAAAAATAAGCTATTGAGTTTTTCATTATTGTGCTTTGTACAATAGCTTTTTCCTTGAGATTTTCTAGGGCATTTAAAAGCACAGACTAACCATTCAAACCTCATCATCAAAATCGAAATATCGCTCCATTAACACCCCAAACGCCCTCTTTGAGTTGCCCAATTTTACATTGGCTTAAAGGCAAATCACTCACAGTTGTCATCAGCGGAGAAAGTACGCATTTTGGTACTCGGAATAGACTACCTTGTTCTCATTGTATCATGCGGGACACTGTGGCTCTGTGTGATACTCTTGATTCCTGTTTATAGCAATGCCAACTAGCACTAAAAATTTGTTTGATCGATTTCAATATTTCTAGTTGCTTTGGTAATCGAACATGTCAGTTTTATTCAGAAAAATGGGGAGCAACAACGATATTTTCGCACTTATAACAGAAACGCAAAAAGAAATCAAAACACTATTTAATAATGAGCGGTACATAATTTGAACATTTTGCATTATTACATGTACTAAATGTTACCTATTTTTTCTTTTAGGAAAAATGGCTCCGAAATTACTACCGACTTTTTTCAAGTTTCAATCGACAACACAGAAAAGTGCAACGTACAACGATATTCGAGTGAACACAAGGGACTTAATCAAGAAATAAAGCGCTTACAGCAAGATCTTACAGAAAGTTACGACGCCATCATTAATGCTCGTAACAAACTAGATTCCATATCATTTCAAGGGATTGGCAATCGTATTCAAGATTTACATTTACCGATTAACAATGATCAAATAGAAGAGTCTAAACACAATAATGCTGTAAAAAAATCTTTGCATGATTTGGAAAAAATCATGAAAAAGCACATAGAAAGCTGTGATGACGATTTCGGTGGCATCCCCGAACTGCAAATTTTCTTCAAAGTTTGCTCACAATTGAAACACTACATGGATAATGTTTTGCAACACACCAGGCGATTCGAAGAGATAGACCAAAAACTAAAAACAGTATTGTATGAAACCCAATCAAAAGCGGAACGCATGAAATCAGTCGTCGGTGAACAAAATGCTAAACAAATTCTGTCCTATAAATAGGTATGGCGCGTATATAAATGTGCGTTAATTCAAAACAATTCTTCCTAAAATCAGATTAAATTTTTGACTGTGCGAATTGTCATCTTAGAACAAAACTTCTTTTATTGCCACTTATCTCCACTTTCTTCATCACTCAATCAAAATACACGTATCCTGTGCAAATTCTTTTTATCAGATTTGTCAATATCGCACTTACTATACAATTACTTGTTTCTATAAGGGTGACGCGTGGCTCTTCTTTTATTTGGTACGACGGTACGACTGCTGTGAAGATTCAGGTGATGGGAGAGAGGGAGCGGTGGGATTGTTAGAGGAGGATGGATGGGATGTTTGTATTTCTGCCATATTTTTCCCGCGCTCACTCTATCATTTTGTTGGACCGTGCTTTCCGTTTATGGCTTGCTGTTCCCTCCGCGGTCGTGTTCCTCACCGAACTTCAGATCTGTCGTGAGTGAATACATTGGGCCTTTTTAGACTTATATTCTTGAGTCCTATAACCGGTTTTCTGGGCAAGAGGTAGAAGAATCGAGGGGAAATCTCTACAAAAAGTGATGCACTTGGAGAGAATTTTCCATCACTTTTGAAACTGATGCAAATCACTAACACAACTATAAACATAGTTCACGGGTCAGGAATTTTTCATGAAACACTCGAGTCGAAATGAGAAAACAACAACACGCACACATTTATATGCATAATCGGTATATGAACGTTTCCGTTGCTGATGCACACCAAGTGTGGAAATGTTGATTGTTGTAAAACCAGTTTCAGGAGTGCATCCAGAATACAAGTGTAAAAAGGCCCATTCAGGACAACAGGAAATATCGCATCGTTAAACATAGGACCGCAGAGAGCCATCACAACACCGGAAAATGTCGAGGTATTTGAGCTGCAGTACAGCAATCTCCCAGACGCTCTGCTCGATAACAAGCAGTTATCTTGGCATTTCAAATCGTTTTCGTTTTCGTTTTCATTTACATCCCTATGAAATACTGGCGGTCCAACGACTTTCAGCACAAGATTGAACTTCATTCAGTTTACTTTGCCCAAATACAAATTGAAACTTTCTGAATAATTTACCCGGGTGTGCTTGTTAATTTTTTCCAACATTGTCGATAGCCGATTAGTGTTTCTGAAAAATTGCCAATGTTTTTTTTCTAATATAAAAATGCCGATGGAACATTCGACCCGTGAATTGCGCCAGAACATACGGAACATTCCGCAAGCGAGTAATTCCTCACCGGCAACATCAATTCGAAAGACGATATTTTTAATCGTATTGAGCAACGTTTACAAGCTCATTACGACGAGCTTAAGTCTTTAATCAATAGATCTGTTCCCGTACTACGATTAATTGCGATTAATCGCGATTATTGCAATGAAGTTCCCGTACTTCGTTTTACTGAAAACTGAAAATTTCCCCTCTTTCAGTAAGTACGATGAAATTTCAGTAGGGTCTGAGCTACTGAAAAATACTGAAAAGTGTCAAACGGAGTAAATATTTTCAAATGTGCGCGGCAAGCAACATATTTTTTGCGTAATGTTGCTATGTAGGTCGAATATTTTTGTGGGGATAATTTATTACCGCTTAGAATGACTTTATAATCACTATTGTTCTCCCAAAAACCCGAAAACTGACACTTTTGGTTGTCAGTTTTCAGGATATGCAATGAGAGCGTTCCCGCACTTTCATGAATTTCTCCTACCACATGATTCAGGAAAATGCATGAAAATTCAGTGACTGAAAGTACGGGAACAGACCTAATAACGTGAAAGTTATTGTTGAAGAGAAATTGAGAGAATTTCTTCATCAGTGAACGTATTGGCGGACCGAGTGGAAGCGCTTGAACAAGCAAAACCCATTTCAGTTGACTCGAACAGCCATCATGTAGGTAGAATTGACCAGCTAGAAAGAGAAGCGATTGCGACTGCTGTGATATTAGTCGGTGTACCATATCATTGTGAAGAAAATCTCCAAGTTATGAAAAATAGTGCTTTTCTGTCAAATGTGAGCCAACTTCAGTTTTGCGGGACATCTTTCGCCTGCGATTCGAGCAAGGGCAGAGCGAATCTCCGATTATCGTTCAATTTTCAAGGAAGACGGACAATCATCACTGATTAAAAAAGTAAACCTTAATTACAAAAGGCAAAATAGGCGCCTCTGTCTGAAAGATATTGGAATGGACTCTATGTATTCTATGTTAATGAAAATCTCACCAAACAGAATCATTCAATTTTGCGGAGATTTTCTGCTCTTAAACGGCAGAAAAAGTGGTTTCTGTTTTCACACGCAATGGGATGGTGTTTCCAAGCATGCCTTCGGATGAAATAAAACATTACCACAATTGAAAATTTGGATGATTTAACTGGCTGACAAGCGATGGTGATAGCTTATGATACTATTATTCTCATATCAGCGAGTCGCAGTTTAACTAGCGTTATCTTATTCTAATTTCTTATCTTAATTCTAATTTGCATTCTTTTATATTTTTATGTTATATTTCTTATTTACTTTCACTAGTTTTTTTTTATTTTGTAATTCGAGTTAACTCATATTATATAAATATTGTTGGCCATTTATCTCAATGCTGCCGCGAATACACGGTGATTACCTGCTTAGAATGATGGTTTTTAATAATGGTTAGTGTGGCAAATGATTTCGATTTGGACGAAAAGTTTTAAGTTATGTTGAATATTCTTTGTAATCGTAGTTCGGGATTGAAAATATACCACATAAAAGCTCAAAGCTTATATCCGAAGATCGACGAGTTCCGACACATTTTCGTCGCGTCAAATGTGAACATTATTTTGGTTTCCGATACATGGTTTAGGCGTGATGTTGCAGATAGTGTATACAGCTTATGTGGCTTTAAAGTGGTTCGCGGTGATAGATATGATAGAATGGTGGTAGTGCTGCTGTCTAGGTTCGGTACGGTATACGTTTTAAGCAGATACTTTTGTCACAATCTGATGATTTACTAAATTATTGCTTTTTTGAAGTGGGTAGTTCAAATAAATTACTTATAGGTATAGTTTATCGACCATCATACCATGTTGATGTCTCGCCATTTTAATCAGCTCTTGAGGTGTTAAGTCCATATAACGACATAGTTATAGGTGAATTTTTCTGATATTACTAGTATCTTATTGTATAACTTTTTTGTGAGTGCGAAGCAAAATATTTTATCTTATAGCTAATTGTCTGCATTTGCGTTTTCTAAACATAATTTGAACTTGCTAATTTTCAGGATTTTGAACATGATATTCAAGTAAACTGGCGACTAGTTTTTTTTATGACAAATTCAAATAAACAAGTTGAATATTTGCTAACTAATGTTACAAAATTATATGATGAACACGTACCGCTTGTAACACGTGTCGTGAAACTTTCCAGTAATACCTGGTTTACACCTTGAATTCAACAGCTTATAAATGTCCGTAACTTCGCTTATTCTCGGTGGAAGCGGTAAAAATTTTGCCCATGTACGATAATTTTTGTACCCTTCGAAATAAGGTTACTTCTGAAATTAAGAAAGTGATAAGAAGGTATTTTTCCAAACTCACTGCAAACTTCCTTCTAATATGTTATGGAAAAATTTGAAAGAGTTGCAAATAGTACCTAAAAACATTCAAACATTGATATACTTGATATTAATACTTTCAATGTAGAGTTTTTAAAAGCCAGCTGTCGATACAAACTATACACCCTATAGTTCGAGCACTCGGTGTTTTTATTTTGAGAGGTTCCCAGCTGAAGATAAACTTAAAGCCAACAGTAATATTAAATCCAAACATCTAGGCCTTGATGAGATCCACCCACAGTTTGCAAAGATTTTGCTTCCATATGATCTTCCCGTTCAGACTCATGTTTTTAATTACACTATTCTTACATCTTCCTTCCTTTTTATATGGAAGAAAGCTAAAAGTCTTTCAACAGAAAAAGCTACATCTTACAATTCTTCTCCTGAATACATACCTATTTCAATTCTACCATATACTAGAAAAATTATTACATCAACTAATTTCTAGATATTTACAGAAAACTAAACTTTTGTCCACTAAGCAATCAGGTTTTTAAACCTGGTCATAGTTGTGCTACTGCATGCTTAAAGTAACTAACGACGTTAGAGCCTCATTAATTGATGGTCAATTGTAATTTTTTTCCTTATTAGATTTTTTGATTCTGTAAATGACTCACAGCTCATTCTTAAATTGGAAAATAATTTCAACTTTACATCCAGTGCAGTAAAATTAATTTGGTCTTACTTGCGAGAGAGAGAGAGAGAGAGAGAGAGAGAGAGTACAGGCAGTAGTCGTTAACCAATAAATATTAACTTTTGGAAAAATTGTATCTGGAGTACCACAACGCTCTATACTTATTTTAGTGTTTTGTATGTATCCTGTCAAAAATCCTGGAGTATAGGATTAAACCGTTCGCGGAAGAAATCATTGGCAAGTATCAAGGCGGCTTCAGATCTGGTCGCTCCACAATCGACCAGCTCTGGGTGACCTGAAGCAGGGCGATGGAATAGCGCCCACGCTCCTCAACCTGGCACTTGAGTTCGCTATTCAGGCAATGAACCTGAACACCAGCGGCACGCGTCTTTTTAAGTCGATACAATTGCCAGCGTACGCGGATGACATTAACATCATGGCTCGAAAACTGGCCGATGCAGAAGAACTTCTGCTTAGACTTGACACCGGAGCAAAGAAAGTTGGGCTATGAATCAACGAGGATAAAAAGAAAGTTATGATGCAATCTAGGACAAGGTAAACTTCGCAGGTAAACTTCGTTTACCTGGGTAGCAACCTATCGAGTGACGCCAACGAAACTGACGAAATCAAGCGACGCATACAACTAGCAAATAAGACCTTCTTCTCGGTCCTCCCCATTATGAAATCGAAATATGTGCACAGAAAGACTAAGCTCCGCGTTTATAAAACTATCATAAGACCTGTGCTGTGATATGGTTGCGAAACATGGACTCTGACCCAAGCCTCCGAAAATATGATCGACACCTTCGAACGGAGAGTTCTACGGCGGATTTTCGGGGCTATTCGCGACCGAGATGGACGGCGCATCCGGTATAACAATGAGTTGTACGAACTTTACGATGAGCTGGAAGTCTCCAGAATCATCAAATTACAACGGTTACAGGGGCTGGGCACGTGCAACGCATGAATGACGATCGCATGCCAAAACGTGTTATGAACGCAAGACGAGCCGACGGAGCGAGGCCAAGAGGAAGACCAAGAGCTCGTTGAGAGAGCTCAGTGTATGCAGACGCCGAGCAACTATTGGGGCTCCAAGACTGGAGGACGCGGTCACGTAATCGAGACAATTGGAGGAGATCGATCCAGGCGGCCACGGCCCGACGTCGGGCTATTATGACACGGTGATGATGATGTATATTAATGAGTTACTCAGTAATATCCTAGACTCCTCCATTCATTTGTATGCCGATGATATACAATTGTAACCTACTTACAACTTGGGATTGATTGAAGATGGCACTCATAGGTTGAATAATGATCTGCAGCGTATTTTACATTGGGCTGATTGATACCAATTCCTTAAGTCGAAATGTATTAGATTGTTGATCAGCCTGGAAAGTTGGAAGAAATCGCATGGAACAGAAAGATATGTAAGATACGATTCGACAACTACATACTCCGGCTAGATTTTTCGCTGCTCACCTACGGCTCTATCGCAAAATATACTAGCACTAACTCTCAGGCTGCTTTGACAGGTAATGCATTGTGTAAATGAAGGCGCAATTTCAAGGCCAAAGTGTTTTTTTTTTTGGAATTTTTTTTTATTTATTTAACAATCCATTTACAGGCAAAAAGCCCAATTAAAAATAGAATAGCTTAGAAACAGAATATAGCAAATAGAAAATAAAAACAGAAACTAAAAATTCAGACAATTAAAAATATGCAATTCAAAGCCGCGAATGATAAAAAAGATAGATAAATTAATCAGCAGCAAATATTGAGTTAAGAACACTACTTTTAAAGGTGGCTATAGAGTGAGGAAGAGGACCAGGACGGAGGTCATTATGGGTACGTAATAAGCGTAAAACAGGAGAATGAAAGTAAGTAACTGTGCGTGCAAACGGTACATCAAAGACAACGGAGGACCTAATTTGCCTCTCTCACTGCCGTACATTAATCATGGATGCTATATATGGTCAGATATCCACGGTAAATTTTAAACAAAATGCATTCTTCAAAATGGACGGAGTTGGTCGGTGAATCAAAACATTGACTTTAAGTTAAAATTTCTTACAGACAATTTTGAAATTGTTCGGCGTGTACAGTGGAAACATAAATCTACGCGAGTGCGCGAAAATCTGTGTCGGTTTCCCGAATAAATTAGCGGTCGAAAATTCCAACATAGTGCGAGAATGAAGTGCCACGTTCCTTGCTGCAATAGTAACTACAGAAGTGCTTCGCGGGGGATATCATATTTCGGGTAAGTGAAAGTAACCTTTGGCATCAATTTCGTCTTCTTTTTGAGTGAAATCATAGTTAATTTCATTTAGAAAAAATATTTTAATCTTCACTCGCCGGTTGCCAAGAAATGGCGATCTCTCGTGCTTTTTACATTGACATGACTGCATAAACTAGAGATGAGGCGTATATACTGGAACAGGTATATGGAAAAGGTATTTTTTTGGAACAGCCAGTACCTAGTACGAAATTAAAAAATACTAGGTACGAGTATTTTTGTGGACTATACATGTAATCAAGAATTTACACAATAAATTTCGTCCATTTAATTCATTTCAATCAAACAGTGACGTAATAGTATCCTAATATTAATATAAACTCGTATTTCATACTTGCAAGTGCTTTCATACTCACGAGCATCTCGTACGCGAGACGAAAATATTTGCAAGTACGAAAATACTCGATACGAGTATATACTCGTATAGTTCCAAAATATTCGAATACGAATATACTCATATCGTTCCAAAATATTCGAATACGAATATACTCATATCGTTCCAAAATATTCGAATACGAATATACTCATATCGTTCCAAAATATTCGAATACGTAAATAACGTACCGTTCCAAAATATTCGAATACGAAAATAACGTATCGTTCCAAAATATTCGAATACGAAAACATCGTATCGTTCCAAAATATTCGAATACGAAAATAACGTATCGTTCCAAAATATTCGAATACGAAAATAACGTATCGTTCCAAAATATTCGAATACGAAAATAACGTATCGTGCCAAAATATTCGAATACGAATATACTCGTATCGTTCCAAAATATTCGATACGAGTATATACTCGTATCGAGTATTTTGGAACTTGCAAGTATTTTCGTATCGCATATTTTTGTATAGAGTATTTTCGTGCTTGCGAGTATTTTGGGACTTTAGGTTTAGGTTTTTAGGGCAAAAGTAGCTGAAATCGGACAAAATCGGCCAAGTTTGAGTTAGAGTTGTTTGGGACATAACGGGCCAAGACCTATTGCTGTGTTACAAAAATTTACGTTTTGTAGGGGAGTAAGGGTTTTTTTGGCCATAGTTTGGCGAAAACTGCCTTTACAGCGCTTTCGATGATTGAAAGTGGTCGGGAAGTATATTAGTGATATTTTAAGGACGAAAAAATTTTTGATAGGAGAAATTGGGAAAGTATTTTATTCAATTATTCAAAAAGTTTTTATGGCAAAAGTAGCTGAAATCGGACAAAATCGGCTAATTTTGGGTTAGTGTGGTTTGGGACATAACGAGCCAAGACCTATTGCTGTGATACAAAAATTTCGGTTTTGTAGGGGAGTAAGGGGTTTTTTGGCCACAGTTTGGCAAAAACTGCCTTTAAAGCGCTTTCGATGATTGAAAGTGATCGGGGAGTTCAATACTGATATTTTAAGGGCGAACAAATTTTTTTATAGGGGAAATTAGGCAAAAACGTCCATTTTTTCCAAAAAAAAAATTTTTTTGGTCTAGCATGAATTTGAGGATCTTTCTGAGTTGTTCCCATACAAATATGGGAAAAAGCGGCCTAGTTTCTAAGATACGGTAAAATGAAATCCGACGGGAAAACTGAAAGTAACACTAAAAATGTTTAGATCCTTTTTGGTTAGCCAGTTGGGTTCTCCGGCTGTGCTGAAGGTCTCCTCGTGACTGCACTCCAACCCTACCGGGGTTGTGACTTATGTCCAGCCTCACCGTAGAGGTTGGCCCCTAGTGGGTGCATGTTTAATAGACGTAATATTTTTTTTATCATTTCTTAATAAAATTTTCGACAAAATCATGCTTCAGTGAGGCGAAGTGGAAAACCGACTGTTTTAGATTAGCCAGGAAAAGTTTAGTATCAGGCATCGATCGATAAAAAGTCATATAGATGGCAACAGGATTAGCTGGTCCTATCATAGTAAATTTTTCGACACTGGTAGTTTGAACGAATACAGGAGGTGTTTTGTGCATATATTAAAATGAAAATCAAATTAAATTGATTGAATTTGCTTGTTTTCCCTTATATGGCTCCTAGATTGGAGAAACACTTGCCAAACAAGTGACCGACCATTGGATAGTTACGGACAAGCTGCACGGACTAATGGCTCGTATTCTTTCACGGTCAACTGCACCATCACCGTTCTAGCCTGGGAACTTTGTCTCTGGTGGATGGGGGAGGGCATATCATACCGTTTCATTACATCACTGCAAATCGCATGTACTTGTGTGTATATATGTACATACTTCAAAAAATACTAGCTAGTATTTTTGGAACAGGTATTTGGAACAGGTATTTTTTTGTACTCGTATTCGGAATACCTAGTATGTAAAAATCCGAGTACGACCCAACTCTAGCATGAACTGTGTAGAGCAACACACCCGTACCTCATTCTCACACTAATAAGCAGAAAGTCGAAAATTGGACCATTTCTCTGGTTCGATTTCTAATCCATTTTCTCTTATATCTGTGCTCAGGCCGGATCACTGGATTTTTGGTCCGTATACATATACGGAGTTGTACATATACGGAACTTCTTACGCTGTGGCAATGCAATAAGACGATAAGTGGTTTCAACAAGATGGTGCCACAGCGCACACATCGAGAGTTTCAGGAATACAGCGCACACATTGAGAGTTTATGGTATAAACTTTCCCTGGACGGATCATTTCTTTGAGCGGGGAACCTCAACTGGCCTTCACGCTCTCCTGATTTAACCTCTTGAGATTCTTTCCTGTGAGGCTCTCTAAAATCAAAGGTCTACATCAATCGTCTCCGAACCCAGGAAACACAACAGGACAAAATTCGGGCCGAAATAGCCGCTACAGAATGTTCCAAAACGTGCATGAAAACTTCAAAAAATGATTTGGCAAGTGTGTGGCCTATGAAGGACTGCCCGACCCACTTTTCATATGTTAATAATTTTAAATCTCCAATATTGTACTGTTTGGAAAAAAGAAAAAAAAGTATTTTGTGAAATGTTTTCAATTTTTCATATCCAAATAAGACAAGTGCCACGCGCCACCCTGTACTATTATTTTCCTGCATTATTTATTTGCATTTTACCAGGTCATGACTCCTATCTACAGACAAGTTTGAAAAAAATTAAGCTTACGTTGTTCATTACCTTCTAGCAACCATTGCTTACTTTTTCCCTTCAGAAGGCTATAAGCTCCTAAAGCAAACTGATAGTAAATTATGATAAATTACACATCAGCTTCAAACTACGAAGATGTGAGAATGATTCTTAATGGCAGTCATTAGAAACTTACTACTACTTTCGTACTATTATAATTCTTGAATCACATTGTTCCGATAATGCTTGGTTAAGCGCCACTATCGCTTTTGACCTGTCGTCAGACAGGTAGAACGAGATCAGCTGACCTCAATTACCTTTTCTTCAGACCAAAGACATTACTTAAGAACTATATATAGCTCGGAAAGTACGTGAATTGCGATACAATTTGCGATATTTCTCCACTGATTGCGAGAAGTAAATAGCAATATTCAAGTCCAAGTTGAAAAAAGACAGAAAGTACCCCACCAAGATAAAACACGACCCTATTATACTATCAGATACGTTTCTCATCCCACTAGGCAATATACATGTGCTTTGCCAAAGAGACTATTTTAACGAATGGCAATTTATGCAATTTATGCAATAAATTTCACGTGAAGCGGGCAACGAAAAAAATTCGAGGTTCTGGATTTCGTTCATATTGCGCATAATGATACTTCTAGAGGACAAGAACGTGGATACACAATTCTTGGTTTCTATGAGGTTTAGTTGCCGAGTTATAGGCGTCTGAAAAATGGATGAAATTGCTGAAAGGGTTTTTTGGAAGCGGATTCTCTGATTCAAAAAAAAAAAATTATTTGAAAAACATCAAAAATACTAATTGGTGTAGAAAACTAAGTGTTCTTTTTAATTTTGAAATTAGATTTGAAAACCGGGAGTCAAAATTTGTGTGAAACCAGAAGTAACAATCTCAACTCGTTTTTTGAATAACTTGAACCAGGTTAATTTTGTTTATGCTCTGCTTTGATAAGCTTTAAGACGATATACGTTGTTTATGCTGCTTTATAAACAAGAAGGGAACCATGGTCACAAATCAATAGCCTTTATGAGTAAATTATTTCGATGGATATAAGTCGGCGATGTTAAAATTTGTCACAACCAGCGTAAATCAAAATTAATAATTTCCAACTGCAAGTGGTCACATCAGCCAAGTATGCACTGTGTGCTGGTGTCTGATGAGAATCAGTGCACACTTTCGAAACCACTTTGTCAAAATAAAATTTTCAAAGTAAATAAATTTTTTTTTTCAATTTTAATCATCCCGCAAAAAAAAAAACAATTCCAATTTGATTCGGCTTCGGAGGCTTATTCCGCAAAACGATCGAGTTTCCCGTATCAATATTCTCTGCTTTGATAAGCTTTAGAGACGATATATGTTGTCTATGCTGATTTATAGACAAGAATGGAACCATGGTCAAAAATCAATAACCTTTATGAGTAAATTATTCAGAGTATTAAAATGGTAAGTGATAAGATAGTTAACTCAGAATACTACTTTCGATACCATTTGGCGAGTAAAAGGAATACTTCCGACACTTTAATGCAATCCACTACAGAGAATTTCGTTTGTTGCCAGCGAATGTTCACTGCGCTTACTGTTTCTTGATGGGATTATATGCACGGCAACTGACTCTCACCTATCAGCTAACACGGATAGATACATTCTTACCTGTCGTTTGAGAGTATGCTTTTCTCACTTTTGCATATGATAAAGTGAACTTATTTTGGTTTTGGTTCTTCTTCGGTACCAGCTGATGGTAAATCCTTCACTCTCTACCAATCTCTTCCATCAGGCAAATATCGTTCAAACACTTACTTTCAGTGCTATTTATTAGTATTTATGCTATGCCAAAGATCAACGACTCTTCGCACCCGGCTCTTGATTGCACAGTATTCAACTCACCAGAATTTGTATACCAGCTTCCCGAGTGTGTTGCACGTCTACTAGACATCTTACAATTTTCTACACAAAGTACACTCGCGGCAGACGAAACCAATCTCCAATTAGTAGCTAAACGGAAGCGCCAATTGCATAAAGAAACAATTCTCAGACCAAGTCCAACACAAGATCCACAGCTGTGTCAACGGCACTGAGATAGTAGAAATGGAGTGGGCATGCCCATAAGATATACATCAAAGACATAGAAGAAATGGATGAGAAATGTGAATTTCCGTGCGGCACCAGTTTATATTAGTATGCGGCATTCTTTAATACAAACACATGTAGCAAAGAACGTAGGTGATTTGAAATTTGTAATAAATTTGGGGACAGACAATAATCGCGCGAATTTGAATTGTCATTTTTATGATGAATTCATTTGATATATAATGTTGGTGGTAGCAATGCCTTCTAGAAGTACGGGCCGTAATGCAGAATGATGACGTCAAAGCATCGGGAAAAATGTCGCGAAAAACACACGTGTCGCGAAAAACACACAGACAGCCGCGTCGCAGTGTAACCAGGCGATGTCGTTGGCTGCGCTTGGTCACTGATGGCTGCGCCTCGCTGAGGGGATACATCGGCACTGCCTCGTGGAAATGTCAAAATTTCCTAAACTTATTACGTCACAGCAACAACGATTACGTAGCCTGACGGCCCGTACTTCTAGAAGGCATTGGTGATAACAAGCAATGCAGTAAATTTATTTTGGTTGACTGGCTAGGGTAGGTTAACTTAATTAAAAATATGGAAGAAAATCATCGGAATTGTTTTAATCAGTTCATGATGAAAGTCGACGAAAGAAAAAGTAAAATTTATAATGCATATTATATTGAAATGCGTTTCGCAAACTGGCAGGCGTACGCCACCAAGGAATGGGAATAATGTGAATAAGATTTGTTGCTGTAAATCATTTGAATTTTATCTCATTCTATCGTTAAAATTAATTCAAACGCTAATTACTTTAAGCAATGTGGTTCAATTTTTCCAGCTTATGTAATCAAATGCTTTAAATTTAAAGTCAATTCTGCCTTCAGAAGCTAAACATATTTCAATTTCTTAACAAATATCGATATTTCGACAGTCATCTACCGTCTTCTTCAGTGTCAATAATGCTCTCAGTGTTTACTTTCTCTGATAATTTCTTCCCAATATACCTCCCTTTTCTTTTAGCACTGGGCACAGCGTAATGAGTAGTTCCTAACCAGCGTACCAACTCCGTATATGTATACGGCCCAAAAATCCAGTGATCTAACGTGAGACTGTATTGTTGGTCAGCCTAGAAAGTTGGAAAAAATCGCATGGAGCAGAAAGAGATGCAATATACAATTCGGCAACTACATACTCAAGTTAGATTTTTCGCTGCTCACATACGGCCCACTCTCGCAAAATATTCCAACATAATCTCAGGCTGCTTTGACAGATAATGCATTGCGTAAATGGAGGCGCAATTTCAAGGTCAAAGTGTTTTTTTTGGGAAAGTGGAATAAGTTGGTACGCTGGTTGTTATTACGCTGTGCACTGGGTTTGGAACATACTTTAGCGGAGTTCAGGGTCTAATTTGAAAGCCCATCGTCTTGCTCGAAATCATAGAGACGTTGTGATTGTTTTCAAAGCATAAGACATATTTTTAATGCACTTTTTTCCACACGCTCCGTTGAAATTATATTTAATATTTATATTCTCGTAATATGTTTCCATTTGCAACCATAAACATGTATTCATTTTGATTTGAGAAAAAAATCATTCACATGTATTTGTGACACCCAACTACCCGCCTAATTGATGCGCCTTTGACGCTTCCTACTCTTAACGTGCGTTCACACTGCTCGATACTGCTGCCCGCAACTGTTTCGGGAAGGTGTTTCGCGTCGTGTGAACGTAGTCCGAAAATTCAAGCTTGTTTCGAAAAAATAGTTCGCAGCAAGCCGCGTCGTTGTCGGTTTTTGTGCGCGCATCAAAGGGACTCGGTGCAATTATTTCGTGTAGAGTGAACGGACATATTTGTTGTATGCAAAGCAAATTAGGAAAATTGTATCTGGGTGAGCAATATGTTCAAAAGAGATTCGTTTTTGGACTTATTTTTTTTTTTAGCTTAAATATATAAATGTCATTACAGCAAATGTGGGAGCGATATTCGGAGATACAACTAACGAACTTGATGGCGTATTTGTTTCACCCAAACTAATGGCTCGTCTGTTTCACATTTACTTTGCGCGCAGTGTAAACACCAAGGGTGAGCAAAAAGTTTCGCGAAACATCGTCTTAACGTTGTTTCGAGAAACAGTTTCGCACAGTTTGAACGCACGCTTAAAAATCTAAAGGTAGAACTATAATGCAATTAGGTGAACTTTAAGTAGCTTAAGTGACAGTACAGTTGAATAGAAAACAAGCGGCATACCCATAATGTACTTATCTGCCGTTTCGTTAAGTTTCGTTCAATTCGGGCCACTTAAGTGGCGTACGACTGGGACCGTACCTCAATTAAGTAAATTTGACAGGAGGTATGTGTAACGACTACGACCAATAGAAGGCACGTAAAATATTTGAATATGTTTTCGTGGATCGCTTGCTATTTTTGCAGGAGGTAGAAGTAATGATCGTTCGTATGCGGTATTGTAGAAGCAATAATAGCTATGTTAAATATTTGAATATTTTAGGTCTGTTCGCGTACTTTCAGTCACTGAATTTTCCTAAATCATGCGGTGGGGGAAATTCATGAAAAGTACGAAAACGCTCTCATTGCATTTCCTGAAAATTGACAAACATAAGTGTCAGTTGTCGGTATTCGGGAGAACAATGGTGATTATAAAGTCATCTTAAGCGGTGATAAATTATCGCCACCAAAATATTCGTCCTTCATAATAACATTACGCCAAAAACCATTTGACGGTTTTCAGTATTTTCCAGTAGCTCAGACCCCACTGAAATTTACTGAAAGAGGGGCATTTTTCAGTTTTCAGTAAAACGGAGTACAAAAACGGTTTCATTGCAATTAATCGTAGTACGCGAACAGACCTTTTATTTGTAAAGGTTATTCAATTGTGATTATGGTTCCCTTCTTGTCTATAAATCAGCATAGACAACGTATATCGTCTCTAAAGCTTATCAAAGCAGAGAATATCGATACGGGAAACTCGATCGTTTTGCGGAATAAACCTCCGAAGCCGAATCAAATTGGAATTGTTTTTGCGCGATGGTTAAAATTGAAATATTTTTTTTTTATTTACATTGAAAATTTTTATTTGACAAAGTGGTTTCGAAATTATGCACTGATTCTCATCAGACACCAGCACACAATGCATATTTGACTGATGTGACCACTTGCAGTTGGAAATCATTAACTTTTATTTACGCTTGATTCGGCTTCGGAGGCTTATTCCGCAAAACGATCGAGTTTCCCGTATCAATATTCTCTGCTTTGATAAGCTTTAGAGACGATATACGTTGTCTATGCTGATTTATAGACAAGAAGGGAACCATGATCAGAATTAAATAACCTTTACAAGTAAGTTATGTCGATGGATATACATAAGTCGGAGATGTTAAAATTTGTCACAACTAGCGTAAATAAAAATTAATGATTTCCAACTGCAAGTGGTCACTTCATCCGCGTGTTGGCTCTTGTGGTGGAAGGTTGTAGCTGGAGAATTGCTGAGAGATTTGCTTTTCTCCGAAGGACGGTCTTTCTCTGGAATTGACAATACGTGTATCAACGTGTCTTAAACTGCGGTTTCGTGTTCGTTGCGTTGTTTGAGTCACCTTTGTGTTTGTGTTGTCAAGTAATAAATTAAGGTCAAACCCACCATATACGGGTGTTGTCGAAACCGATGGCTGATGCGTTATCGTTATAAGCCAACCTAATCCTCGTCAAACAGGATATTGTACTACTAAAAAAAAAAAGTGGTCACTTCAGTCAAGTATGTTGAACAACATACGAAATAATAAATGAAAGTACATACGAAATAATAAATTATATAGTATTTTATTTATTTGTATCTTTAAATTACTTACTTTTTTAAAAAAAGTACATAAACTACTTAAAATGCCATCACACAGCTTTTTTCATTCAAAGAATAACCACACACCATGCTTCAGCTGTCCACTATTGAATTTTAATCTTCAGCAGCAAAGACCTTGTTGATGAAATATATTCCGGTCGCATACCAATATTGCTCAAAAAACATTTCTTTCGTACACTTATTTGAATATAAGTACAAATTAAGAGCCTGCAACAAGCCCATCTTTATAGATCTAATAATCTACAGCAAAGTGCCGAGTTTCAGCTCAGCAACAATTTTTTACGATTTCTTGCAACAGAGCTATCAAGCTATGAAGACAACTACATATATTTCAATTGCAGCAAAATCCTATTCAAATATATTGCACAAATGCAATATGCAAATTCAAATTCATATTCGCCACTCTGGCGGCAGCTTCATGAAGCTTCACTTAATTCTATTATGGGCAAATTAACCGATCGACTTCAATTGAGTGAATTTTCGTTCAGTTTCAGCGCTCACTTAAGTTCACTTAATTGCATTATAGTTCTACCTTAAGAACACTCATGTTGTCAAATTAGCTTTTCATCGATGTGCAGCGATCGTGCGCGTAGAACAGTACCCGCAAAAGAATGCAAATTGCGGCGTTAATTTTTCATTTCTCAGCTTAGTGGTGCGTTAATTCTATTCTCAGTTCAATTATTAATGCTGTGAGTTCAGTTTTGAACTGAAAATCGCCAATCCGATGGTATGAGAGCCGATTGTAGCTGCACAACTCTACCGTCCAGTTCATTTCCCAGTTTTGGTTGGATTTTTTCGATGTCGCTTTCCTTCTTGCCAAATTAAGTTAGTAATCACGTTCAAACTTTATCATTAACTGCTTTTGCGGCATAAAGGTTGAACTATAATGCAATTAAGTGAACTTTAATTAGCTTAAGGTCTGTTCCCGTACTTTCAGTAACTGAATTTTACTAAATTTTCCTGAATCATGTGGTGGGGAATTTCATGAAAAGTACGGGAACGCTCTCATTGTATTTCCTGAAAATTGGCAACCGAAAGTGTCAGTTTTCGGTTTTTGGGAGAACAATAGTGATTTTAAAAATCATTCTAAGCGGTAATAAATTATCGTCACAAAAATATTCGACCTTCATAGCAACATTACGCAAAAAATATGTTGCTTGCCGCGCACATTTGAAAATATTTACTCCGTTTGACACTTTTCAGTATTTTTCAGTAGCTCAGACCCTACTGAAATTTACTGAAAGAGGGAAAATTTTCCGTTTTCAGTAAAACGGAGTACGGGAACAGCTTCATTGCAATTAATCGCGATTAATCGCAATTAATCGTAGTACGGGAACAGACCTTTAATCGACAGTACGGTTGCATAGAAATATACTTATCTGCCGTTTCGTTAAGTTTCGTTCAATTCAGGCCACTTAAAGCATAGTACTGAATTCGATTTCACGTGAAATTTTCATACAAAATTTCACGTGAAATCCGTTTCGGCGAAAATTTAGCTTGAAAATAAGCAAGAGTTGTACTCTGTTCTTAGCATGAAAAGTTGCTTTGAAGTTGCTTTCGCGTTGAAAACGTAGATGGCACTAAAACATGTCTCCAATCATTTCACGCCAATTTAGTTTGTACAGTTCATTCTTTCGACCTGAGAAGTGACATTTGGTGTTTTAATTTGAAAACTGAGCAGTGCAAATGACTTTCCAATAAGAAAATCGATCGAAAATTTTGTCCGTCAAGAATGAGCAGTGTCTCTGCTTTTCTCCATTGCCAAAATTTTCGCTCGAAAGAATGACCAGATAATGGAGACATGTCAAAATTTAACTTCACGATTAGCTCAGTACCAGCCTTAACTCAGTACCAGCCTTAAGTGGCATATGACTGGGACCTAGGGATTCCAATCCCGAACCATATTTTCAATCCCGGGATTACGGGATTAAAAAATCTCAAATCCCGGGATCCCGGGATCCTGGGATTTGAAATTCATAATACAACACAACAAAATAAGTCAAGTTTCTAGTAAACAGATTATATTATTTGCCATCATTTCAAAACTACAACAATAAGTAAGCTCAAAACTGTATAAAAATTATTACTTTTTTATATTATTGATGCAAATAAAAACAATAATTTTAATTATCCAAAACGTTGACAGTATGAAGACAGATATTAAAAATTACATCTATTACAAATAACAACAACAAATCACGACCAAACCCCACAAAAACAAAACACAACTCTTAGAATTGAGATACATAATAAAGTAACATATAAAAAATTCGGCCAAAGTTCATTGGGTTTTTCGGAAGTAACACTGAAGCAATAGCAAAGCATCTAAAGTATCGTCTCCAAGCCTGCTTCTAAATTTATTCCCGATATTGGACACCACGGAAACGGTCGAGAAATATTGGTACGCCTGCTCCAAACTATGCAAGTGCCACCACTTTCGAAAAGATTCATTTCTTTTGCAATGGTTTTAATTAGATTAGTTTCTTGCGGCATTTCATGATTGATTATTTTCATACTTTTGCAGCTCTTCTTGCAGCGTTAATTGACGACTACCTTGTTCTGATTCAATATGGGTATCTACTGGATTCTCTTGATTTCTTTGGCTACCAAGGAAAGGGTTCCGCGTCTGGATCACTGAAGTAATTTTTATAAATATTTGCGTTGCTTGGTTTCAAAAATAGAGATTCTATTTCACTTGGTAAATTTTCGCTGGTACAATGTGGATTCTGGAGATAGCTTAGCATACTAGATAGCTCAGTACACTGACGCTCTTTTATTCGGTCCAATATTGCAATTTTCATAGCATTCAGAAGAATAGACCGTTTTTCTCCTAACAGCCTAAATACAAATCTTGATGAAGTATTAGCAGTGCATAAATTTGCAAGTCTGCGACTAAAGGCCGCCACAGCCAATTTTACAGGGAGTAAAACTTCAATAATTTTCTAAATCAAATCAAACTCTGTTGCTTCTAATTGCTCTGAGTATTGCAGGCCTATTAATGTATACTATTTTTCAAAATGGGAAACTATTCGAGCATTGTTAAGAGACTATTTCATCTTGTTTTACAATCCATTTAAAGGAGACAGTTAAATGCCTTGCTCGGATCCGACATAGTTTTAAAGATCGTTGTTATTTTTCGTTGGAGCTTTTTTAAAATATAAAACTACCTAACGAACTTTCTTTATGCATGCGCTGATGTCCTTCGTCTGATCTAGCGTGTCTTGCAAGCGACCGGTTTCAACGTAGTTAGCTGATTCAGGACCATCCAAATCTTCGTGGTCGTCGTTCAGACTATCGGGAAATCACTTTAATCTGGAATGGACCTCATATCGCAACATCGCAAACGAAACATTAAACTCATATCTAGGTAGTTTCCAGTTGTCATTGATATTCTTACTCCCACCAAGCTCCAGTATTAACTAAGTAGATGTTTATATATATATAGCGCCTATTTGCAGTCAAGGTCCATTCATCAAACATCAAACTGAACCGTTCACCTGAGATACTAGCCTGTTATATCTTATTTTTTATTATTTTCTTTATCCTGCTTGCATAGCCAACAACCTTTTTTCGATTGTTGTTAAGGATTTTGGTAAATCTGTGTATGCATTCGCTAGTATTAATTTCCTCAAATCATTCGATGTAACGAATGCACTAAATGCGAAACAGTCCATACTTATTTATTTACAAACCCCTTTGTATTCTCTTGTTAACTGTTACATTGGTTTATTTTGCTCTATTCTTTACGCATTTTGATGTGAGCTAATTGTTTTCTCATAAATATGGATTCTATTTGCACTTTTCGAGTCTTGCTGTAACTTGATTGCCGATAATGCTTGACTCCCGGCCCCGAAATCCCAGCCAATTTCTGATCCCGAAAATCCCGGGATTAGATATCATCAATCCCGGGATTTTCGGGACCAGAAATTGGCCGGGATCCCGGGATCCCGGGATTGGATTCGCTACTGGGACCGTACATTAGTGAAATTTGACAGGAAGTATGTGTAACGACTAGACCAATAGAAGGCATGTAAATATTTGAATATGTTTTATTTATTTATTTATTCACCAAAACAAGGTACAAAATCACATATAAAATATAAAATTAAAAATAAAATGGAAAAGTAAAGTAAAGTAAAGGAAAAAGTAAAAACAAACAAGTTAAATAAGTAATAAGCAAATTAAAAAAAGTTACAAATAAATTAATAAATAGCAATCAATAAATAAAACATTTACATATAAGTTATAGCTTACGGTTAAAGGTACGGATGGCTTGGAAAAGAAAGGATTTGAAGGATGATTTGGAAATCGTAGAAGAACATAAACTGCTTATGCTGTTGAATACTCTGCAGCATCTATTTGCTGGCTCATTAGCTCTGTATGTGGTCGAATGAGAATATTCTGTTAGGAAACGATTGGACCTGGCGTTCCTCACAGGGATATTTATCAAAATTTTATTATTCAGGAATCCTACATTAATAGCGCCTCTAATGACGTCGAATATGAAGCAGGCCGATATCACCATTTTTTTGGAGGCTAGTGTCGATAAGTTTAAATGACTCAGTCGAAACTCAAAAGGGGGTAGGCTATGAAAATCATAAGGGTTGTATACACAGAGATAGTATATAAATGGAGTTGACATGCCCATACGGAACATACTCGAGGGGAAGGTATCAAAATTTTTCTATTATAATGTCAATTTCCACAATTTCCCCTGCAGGACTACTACAGTGTCAAGCTGACAATCAAACGCGTCGCGAGTGCCGGGCAAGTCCAAAAGTAATTTGCCTTTTGTGAAGTGGTAAACTTAATTTATACAGTACAAATAGCTGAAACGCGTGTGATTTGCAAAGCTCAAACGAAAGTGTATAGTTTTTTTTTGTGACAATTTAGTGCGAAAGCAGGAAAGCAAAATGAAGTGCATAGTGCCGACCTGTGCAAATAGGATGAAGAATCGACAACCTGGACTTTCATTTCACAAGTAAGTGGTCAAAATAAAGCTTTTACAACAGTCTACTATCGTTATTTGCAAAAAATATTTCAATGTAATTGGTGCTTCATTAAAAAAATATATGATTTTAAAAGCCATAAAAGAATTGTTTACATTTTGTTTGCCATCATGACATTTAGTGTTTTGAAAAGTCAAAGTAGTGGCGTTCATTGTTAGCTTGGGGGCAGTTTATGGAATAGTAATATGGGTTAATTTTTTTTAGATTTCCTGAAAACGAATTGGAACAAATTATATGGAAAACTGCTATAAATATGCCGGAAGTTGCAATTACAAAGCTTACTCGTATTTGCTCGAAACATTTCGCTGAGCAACATTTAATCAAAGCCGGCCGGGCAACAAGACTTACTGCCCTTGCGATTCCGGTAGTTAATGAAGAGCATCCAATTAATTCATTTGTAGGTAATTTGAACGTTCGCATAGAGTTGAAACACAATATATTCCACTTTCAGAATAATCCTATGATAGTAAACTCGTGTGTGGAAAATGTGGATAATTGTATGGACACGGTAAGGTTTATATATATATTTATATGTCTACATGTATATATATATATATATATATATATATATATATATATATATATATATATATATATATATATATATATATATATATATATATATATATATATGTAAATATATAGGTAGGTATATACATACATATATATATATATATATATATATATATATATATATATATATATATATATATATATATATACAAATGTGTATATATATATATATATATATATATATATATATATATATATATATATATATATATATATATATATATATATATATATATATATATATATATATATATACGTTAAATATTATAAATTGTGATATTCAAAATATATTTTCTTATTCACAAATAGCACCATATTTTAAATTTTCACAGAATGATAGTGCAAGCCTCGAGCTTACATCAGTAACGAACAGCATCAGCGTTGATCCTTCCCCTGTAAGTCATGCACATCATTATTATTATAAAATGCATTAATTTCATTGCAGTCATAGTTTCATAATCCATAATTGTATTTTTAATAGGTAATCTGTAGAGCTGAAGAAATGGATTGTGGCAGTTTTTTCGTAAAAAATGTAAGCTTGCTTCATATAACTTTAAAAATTGCTTACATACTTTTATTTTTAGAAACATATTGAAAATATGGCGAGTGAGGGTGGCAGCACAAATATGAGCGCCAAGGAATTTGTGACACAGTGAGTTGTACATTAATTTATTTCGGCATGCGAAGGTTCTTTCGAAAGCTAAGGTTCAATTCAAAATGGTTTTTCTGAATTGGTCAGTAGATCATGATTTTGGATTTAGTGTTTTTTGGGGGTTAATACTCATGCATAGGTTTAAATGTATTTTAAAAATGCCAAATTTGGTTTAATTAACTTTTTTTACGTTCCGCGATTACGAAAAAAAATTTATTTGTTTATACTGCGAATATTTACATTTACGATGGCAGGTTTCATTTTTCATTACTATATAGCTTCACTACACTTTCGTGTAATTTAATTAATATTTTTAAGGGAATATACGGGGAACATTACAAAGAAAATTAGTAAATTTTTATATATTGAAAGAATAATTTTTATTAAAATGTTAAACCTGTCGTAGGCATCAAATACGCGTCCTGATGAAACGAATGCCTACATTAAGATGTTGGAAGCAAAAATGAAAAAACAGCAAGTAGTAATCAAACGAAAAAACCAAATTATCCATAATTTAAGACGGAAAGCCCATCGAAGAAATAGAAAACCCTATAGTATACAAGATCTTTTACAAGTTTTGAAAGAGAAAAACCTTATTTGCGAAAGCACATGTAAGCAACTTACTAATATTGGTGCCATAAACTTACACATGCTAGAAAGGCAACTAAAAGTCCATTCTTCCACTAACGCGAAAAATTCATACGACCCAGCGACGAAGGTGTTTGCTCTGAGTTTAAATTTTTTGTCTCCTCGAGCGACAAAAGAGCAACATTTAGTAATTTTCTTCCACACACCAGGACATTGAGAAGATGGTACGAGACAGTAAACTGTGAGCCTGGATTTATTAAAGAAGCTTTCCAATCAATTCGACATGTAGTTTCATCTGCACGAAATGGGGAAAAAATATTTGTAAATTTAGTTTTCGATGAAATGCACATAAGGCAGCATGTCGACTGGGATGGGAGAAAATCACACGGTTTTGTTGATTTCGGCGATGGGGTCAACAGTGACATTTTAGCCACACAAGTACTAGTTTTTTTAGCTCTTTGTATAAACAAACCGTGGAAAATACCTCTAGCTCATTTTCCTATCTCAAGCATTACTGCCGAGCAAAAATCTAACTTAATATCTCTTTGCGTCCAGCATTTGGCTGATACTGGCGTTCAAATAGTAGGAATTACTTTTGATGGAGCCACGACGAATCTTACTATGTCCAAATTACTTGGCTCGGATGTGCGTGATACCATGTCCCAAGGATTTGTGACATTCGAACAAAATGTAGACCAAATTGTACTCCATCCAGATCCATGCCATATGCTCAAACTTGTAAGAAATGCATTATCAGATTTGAAAGTTATCGTTGATGGTGAGGACAAACAAATAAAATGGGCATATTTTCAATCTCTGTTGGAGCTACAGGAAAAGGAGGGATTACATTTAGGAAATAAATTGCGAAAAGCGCATTTGTACTTTTGCAACCAAAAAATGAAAGTACGTCTTGCAGTTCAAACCTTAAGCAAGTCTGTAGCAGACGCACTGGATTTTTGTCGTGAAGTTTTGCAACTGAATGCGTTTTCGGGAAGTGAAGCAACATGCAAATTCATCCGTATTTTTAATGATTCATTTGATGTTATGAATAGCAGGAATCTTTCAAATTTTGAGCCCCTTAAAAAAGCGCTTTCTGAAGATAACGCTCACGCCATATTTAAATTTTCTCAAGAGGCCATTTGCTACATAAAACAGTTGAAGCTGCTATCGGGAAAACCTTTAGTAAATTCAAGACGAAGCGTAGGTTTCTTGGGCCTAATCGCTTCGCTACGGAATCTGAAAGTGCTGTATGATCGTTTTATAGCCACAAAAATTCTTAAATTTCTGCCGCTTTACAAAATCAACCAGGACCACATTGAACTTCTCTTTGGCTCAATACGGTCTGGTCTTGGAAACAATAACAACCCCACCGCTAGGCAAATCAGAAACTGCTTTAAAAAGTTGATGGTAAGATGCCAATTAAGAGAAGGGGGGATTGGAAATACAATACCACTAGAGCAGATTTCCATTTTGAATTCGAGTAAAGAAAGCACGGTGCAAAAGATAAATGAAACTTCTGCACGTAATGCCATGACAAAATCTATCGAAGAAAATACACTACATATCGATGATAAATTTCTTCATGAGCATAGCTATGCAACGGACCCAGGAAGAATTTCGCAATACACAAAGTATGTCGTCGAATACATAGCAGGATTTGTTGTATTTAAGCTTTGTGAAATTCTTCATTGTGATTGTTGCATTTCAGCCATTCAGGGTGCTCTTAATATAAAATCACTTATAAAATATAAAACTAGAGGATTTTTGAAAGTTCCATCTGAAAGTGTAGTAGCAATATGTCAAGAAACGGAGAAAAATATTCGAATATACCAGTACCGTGGCCACAACAATATTTTGTCTTCGAAGGCATATCAGTCGATAATTATCTCCGTCCAGAAACACTGTGTTGGCAAAAATTTATTTGAGGATCATTCTGACCACATGTCCAGCGGACAACACTATAGTCTGATCGTTAAATTAGTTTTTGAAAAATACTTAAAAACTAGATATAATTTCATGGCCAAGAAAATTAGCGAAAAAATTTCTATGCGGCAGTATTATAATAAGATGATACATTTTAAGGGAATGTAGACTAACATTTACTATAATATAAGAAGATATTTATGGACCTATTTCAAGATTTTTCAAGATTTTCAAGATATTTCAAGATTTTCAAGTTATTTTAAGATTATTCAAGATTACATTTATTACGAATTTATTTATTTTCTGCTACGAAGTTGGACGAAAGCCGTAATTTCGCCAAAGCCGTGTCCCAAGCCCGGTTGAAAAAGAAAGAGGGAGGCTCTTGTCCATTTCCAAGTTAATTTTAAAACTCCTCTTAAAATGCCTAATTATGTTTTCGCGTTTTATACTAAATTCCACGTATAATATCTTTTACCGGCTTTGATCGACAGCTTTATTTCAATATATGATTTATAGATTCTTATCTTATTCAAGAGAAAATGAATTATAGAACTTGAATTCTGGACACAATAATTGAAGATGGTATATACTTCAAAATTAAGGAAAAAACAAAAAAAAAGCAAAATCTAAAAAGAAAACCAAATTGTAGATTTCCATATATATTAGACTTTATAGAAAATTTCATATTTTTTAATAAATTAATGCTTAACATTTCATATTTTTCAATGAGTTCATGTTCCAAACACATTATAATACATCATATTCAAAGTTAATCAACTCATTCACCAAAGACAGAACACTTTTTAACTTTATTAAAAGTAGAAGCTTACATCATTATCGAACAGCATATGGTTTTGTTCTTCCCAGTAAGTTATATTCATTGTTATTATTACAAATGAATTAATTTCATTAAAGCCATAATTTTGAAATCCATAGTTTAATTTTTCATAGGCATGTGCGTAAACTGAATTATATATTCAAAGTCAAACATTAAGGTACGTTGAGCAGTTCAAACATTAAGTATTTTTGCATTTTATCGTAATAATAATAATATTTCACTAGAAATTTTACATACACATAGATTGCGACTTCAAGTATAGTACTTTGCATTTTCATATGCCACATGTTTTTCTCGACCCCTACGAAAAAATGAAAAATTGACATTGCATACGCCTTTGGATTGTCGATTTGCCGTCGGACGCGGGGGCTTTTGGTGGAAAGTGATACAGTCAATGTCGACTCCATTATATACTATCTCAGTGGTTGTATAGCTCTTGCAAGGCGAAAAGTAAAAATTGCTTCTGTATTGACTCGAGTCTGTCACTGTGGGTTTCAAAAGCAGGATTCCAGCTAATACAAGCGTATTCGAGAATAGGACGTACAAGTGAAGTGTATAAAGATCTTGTGACCCACAGGCTACGAAATTATTTGGCACGTTTTTTGATGAAGCCTACACTCAGAAAAATGTCACTTTTTTTAGAATCACTTTAAATCAAAAGTTGATATCACTTTGAAATAAAAAGCGAATCTTGTACGAATTCCACTTTATTATAAAAATTTTCTCTTCAAATCAAAATTTTTCATCATTGAATTAAAAAGAAAACGTATATGGCGCCAAATCATATTTGAAAATTTTTGAATCAAAAATGTTACCCTCGAAATATCGATATTTGTCACAAAATTCAATATATCTAGCTTCTAAAGGAAAAATCGGTTTTATTATTAAAATAGGGGAGAAAGTTTGTCGTATACTACCTTTTCGAAAAGTCTTGGAATCGAAGACAAAATGGCAATGCCCCTATAATTTTCAATACAGCGTTGATCACCATTCTTGAATATGGGTGGAAAAACTCCTGACGAAAGTGATCTATTAAAAAAATATGCAAGGGAGTTATAAGCTGCTCCACACACTTGCATAAAAAGATCGGAGGAAGAAGATCGGGCCCAGAAGTCAGTCGAGATCCAAAATAGCTTTACTTATTTCATCGCGAGAGATTTCTAAATGGTTGACAAAAGCCATTGGAGTTGAATCAGGGGAAGAAAGGTGTGAGTTTTTTGGGTCTGGTGCCTTAAAAACTCTTTGGAAACTATCTGCAAATAGGTCACATATCTCTTTAGGAGAAGAAGACATTATATTATTCAGAAACATCGACGATGGATAACCAGTAGTTTTTCGCTTCAAATTAACAAAATCGAAGAATTTTTTCGGGTCGCGGACTATATTTTCGCCGGTTGACCTAATGTATGTATCATAAGCCTCATGAGACTTTGCTAAAAATTGCTTAGCAACTTCATTATATTCTTCCTGAATAGCAAGACTAACATCAGTATTTTCTCTTATCAGCTCATAATGTTTGTTTCTACGATTTTGCAAATGCCTAAGGTCTCTATCAAGCCATGGCTCAGACAATTTTTACTAATGTTCGAAGAACAATAGTATTAAACTCGTTTCGCCGAAAATTCATATTTCTTTATATATATATATATATATATATATCAGCAAAATGATTAAGGGAGATAATCTCTGGAGTGGCCGATCCGATTGAGCTGAAATTTTCGGAGCACGTAGGTGTATATAGTAGGTACGTCCACAACTTTCTCAAATTCAGATATCCTAAACCTTTTGGCGGCGGCGAGCGTTTTAGTGAATTTTGAGGAACTCCTATATTTCCAAGCAGTGTAAATTTTTGTTAAAGAAAAGTATTGGGAATGAAAACTAATTATGTTCTTAGCTTGTTTATGATAAATAATCGGAAATTTTGAGCCGTGTGTGGGTGCAGAGTGCCTAAAAGTAGGCAAGGATTTTTTTTCAAATTTTGATTTGTCATTACTTGTAAGAAAAACAATGGATCATCATGAAAATTACAGAGCGTATTGATGTTGACTAAAATTTAGCACGTAGAGATTCTCAGCATAAAGTGGGTAACCCTGTAGCTGTGGCAGGGTGCTGAAAAAAAATCCTTCAAATCATTGACCTTCCTGAAAAATTTTTGATTTTTGACAAAAAATTCAAATCTTTGATAAATTTTATCCTTTGTCCTTCATCTCAAGATAAAATTTTCAAAATTCCGTTTTGCACAAGAACGGCAACCCATCACCAAATTACCTCTATTTTCAGCACTCAAAAGTTCTGTTCACGAGAACTGACGACCGGATAATCCGATCATAATCAAATTTACAGGATATGTTGGTATTATCTAGGACCAGGTCTGATAGAAGCTATTTTGAAATGCGGGCAACCCTGTGGCAGTGGTGCCATCTTGAAAAATAGGTGAGAAAAAAAACTGGTTTTAGGCCTATAACTTCCGATTCAGCCATCAGATTTGGACAAGATTCATACAGTACTTGGATCTTACCTTAGGTAACATTTGATAAAAATTTGGTTGAAAAATTAGAATAGAGTTGCCAGCTATGGTGATTTTTGTCTCCTAAATCTTGCAACTTTGCTCAGCAAAATAAAGCTTTTTTCCCTATAACTTCCGGTCCAGTGCAGAAATAAAAACGAAGATCACGCAGTAAATGGACCTTAACGTGAACCAAATGTCGTAGAAATTTCGTACCAAAATCATGAAAGGGCTGCCAGCTATGATCATTTTTGTAATTTTGTGAAATTTCTTTACAGAGCGATTATGTCATTAGATTTGCAAAAGGAAATGATCCTGCAATGATAATTAACCACAAATATTAACGCTTTAAAAATTTGAAAAGTTTTGAGGGTGGTAACCCTAAAATTCTTTTCACCCGTATAACTTCCAGCGCAGTGATTCAATCGAAACGAAATTTACTGGTTGGGTTTAACTTAACTTAAAGCAGATTTTGTATGTATTTTGCTTTGCTGCTGACACAGGCTAACCAGCATTAGCCATTTCCGTAAATATTGCACCAACAAATGCTTCAAATTACGTTCTCATATGCAAAGCATTTGCAATAAAAATAAGGAATCAATTTTTAAATTTTCCGAGTTTTGAACGTTTTTCGGATGGCAGCCTCAAACAACGTTTAACCGTTGAAACTTTCGAAGAAATCCTGCGATGAGAACGAAATTCAAAGGATAAGTTGATTTGAGTATGAGCTTGTTATGGTAAACTTATTACTGCTTCGTTCGGAAAGTGTTGCCAGCACTGAACATTTACATCATTTGTGTTAGAGTTGAGTTTTGTTGCTTTGGATAAGGAATGGTTGACATGATTCTACAAAACAGTGTATTACGTCTTTCCACACTTTTTTGTCACTCAAAGACAATTTCTTCGAAAATTAGTTTTCTAGCGGTTCAGGTGCGCTAGAGTTTTTTTTTTAACTTTGGTACATATCTATCAATGGCGTCAAAAATTTTATTGTAACAAGAGGAAATGGCTGTCTCGAGATCTTGAGTTGAAAGAATATTCGTCCAAGAAGTAGTATCAAGAACATGTTTGATGCTTTCACAATCAGCATTAGGGAAGTCAAATACAATTGAATTATTGTAAGTTTTTAAGTAGGTGGAATCAGGAGTGGAAATTTCGACTGACAGCGCTGTATGGTGTAAACTGTTGCAAAAAAGATGCTCAGCGTCATTAGTTGGACTAACCATGCTATGTATTTAAAGACTGATCGTTTAATAACTAAACAATTTAATTCGATATAAAAATTTAACAAAGGTTAAGATAGCAATGTGGGTATGACGACCGGAAGATGACTGACGTTCAATGATGAGGATGAGTCCAGTTCAACTTGAAGTTTGTCAAGCTCCGATCTCCGATGTTCGACTTCAGGTGGCGCTATGCGCAGTTGGTGGTGCATACATAACATTTCCTCCCTCGTTTCAAAAGTGATAATATTTAGGGGCTGTATCTATCAGGCTGTCGATGAGTTCTCGTTGACCTTCGCGGCGTGATTACATCTTGTTGACTTGCAGTAGATACATGTCTCTGTTGGTGGGTATTCTCAGAGGATTCCATAGGTACTGAATGCGATGCGTCTGAAAATGCTTCGAGACCTTCCAATTCAGTAGATGTTGCTGGCTGCTAGGTGTTTAGTAACGCACTCTCGGAGTTGCTGGAATGACGTCTTGATCTCTCAGGTCAGAGTTCGATAAACAAGATTTTATTTGGTCGATGTGACGTTTAAACTGTCTACCTTGATGGATTATTTTGTAATGAATATCACCAAGTCTGCTAGCTATCTTGCCAACAATCCATTTATCCATTTTGGGGTTATTAGACGTGAAGTAGACTATTTCATCTACATTGAATTCCCTGAATGACGGGTCGAATGATCCTCTTTGTTTGTCACTTATTTTTGTGTAGACATCGTCCGGTTTAAGAAGATCAAATTTGGTTCGGATATTACGTCCCAAGAAAAGGCTTGAAGGGGATTGATCCGTTGTAGAATGTGGTGCTCTTCGATAGTGCTGTAGAAAAACGTTGAGATCTGATTTCAATGTAGCTGACGTTGTGGCTAAGCTGTGCAATGCATTTTTGACCGTACCCACATTGCGTTCAGCTTGACCATTAGTTGATGGGTGATAAGGTGCCGTTAGCTTATGATATTTGACTCCTGCAGATTTTAAGTAGGACCGAAATTCGTCGGAAGTAAACTGAGTACCATTGTCAGTAACCACTGTGACAGGAACACCATAAGCTGCAAATAACTTGTCGAGTATTTCTATTGTAGCAGAAGATGTAGTTGACTTCGTGATGGCTACTTCTAGCCATTTGCTATATGCATCAACGATAATGAGCAGCATAGAACCGGCAATTGGTCCAGCATAATCCAAGTGTATGCGTTCCCATGGAGCTTTCAGATACTCCCAGTGGTGATTGCGAAATTTCGCAGGAAGATGTGCAGTTTTCGCACACTGAGAACATGATTTTGCTATTTGCTCGATGTCTGCGTCAATACCTGGCCAATAAACAAATGATTTGGCGATTCCTTTCATTTTGACGATCCCTAGATGCACAGCATGAAGATCTTGGAGAATATTACTTTGTAAGGTTTTTGGAACAACTACCCGATGCTCAAATACCAAGCAGCCTCCTGCCAGGGTGTAGTTGACTTCGGGTGCTTTGTGCCCGCATCTCCTAAGGTCTTGTCCAGATTCAAGCTGTTGAACAATTTTTCCTAAACACGCGTCTTGTCTAGTTTCTCTGGCAATCCTCTCGGCACGAACTGGTAGCTGACTAAGGTGGTGTAACATGAAATCGTCGAAGTCATCATTATTACTTCCCTCCTTGTTACAGTTCCAAATACTATTGACGGACTCAGAAGTAACAGGCGCACGAGAGCAGTAGTCAGCGTTAGTATTCTCCTTTGTAGGTCTAAAGATTACTTCATAGTCGAAGTGAGAGAGGTAATCGGCATAGTTTGCCATACGATACGACTTATGCACAAAACAGGTAAGGATTTGGTTGGATGTAAGATCTGCGTTAGCGGCTTATGATCAGTAATTAAAACGAAGTGACGTGCGTAAACATAATGGAAGAACTTTTGAACAGCCCATACAATAGCTAGTGCTTCCTTGTCAATCTGAGGATAACGTTGTTCCGTAGTTGACATTGTGCGGCTTGCGTAGGCGATTGGGCGTTCAGTTCCGTTCGGTAGACGATGCGACAGAACCGCCCCGATACCCGTTTTGCTGGCGTCTGTTGCGAGCAACAATTGTAAAGCTGGATCATACGGCATTAGAACTTGTGGTGAAATAAGGATTTTTTTTATGGTATCATACGCTCGTTCAGCAGAAGGACTCCAAGTAAATTTCTCCGTTTGTAGCATGTCACGAAGCGGTCGAGCTATGGATGAAAGGTTAGGTATAAACGAACTATAATAAACTGCTTTTCCCAAAAATAGTTGCAGTTCATCGAAATCGGATGGTTTTGCGGCATCCGGGTTTGCTTTGATATGAGTGTCCGATTTATGGATTCCGTTAGAGTCAATACGATGACCTAGAAATTCTATAAATGGTGATATAAATGTACATTTGGTACGATTGAGTTTAAGACCATGCAACTCCAATCGACAAAGAACTTCTTCTAAAACGACTAAGATGTCCTCGAAATCTTCACCAAAAGCAACGATATCATCAAGAAATACGCGGACCTTCTTTAAATCTCGGACGACTTCTTCAATACGTCGCTGCCACACTGCAGGTATATTGGCTGCACCATAAACAGCTCTTTTAGGTCGTATCAATCCATGCGTTGGTGTATTCAGTGTCAAGGCGTGACTGAAAATCTCATCCACTGGCAAATGAGAATATGCATCCACAATGTCCAAATGACAGAAGAACCGAGCTTTCTTCATTCCGTTGAATACATGTTCTGCTTTCGGAATAGGATGCTCGTCGATAACTATTTGTGGATTTAATGTTGGCTTGTAGTTGCCAGTTATGCGAATATTTGCATTCTTTTTTGCGACTACGAGCGCCGTGGAAGCCCACTCGGAATGATCCACTTTTTCATATAGTCCTGACGCAAGTTTAGCCTCAATTTCTTGCGCATACTTGTCCCGTAGTGCATATGGGATTTCGCTAGCCCGCGCGAGTACTGGTTTCGCCCCATTCTTAAAATGCACACTAACAGGTGGTCCTGTGAGTTTACCGGGTTTGTCTCTAAACACTTTGTCATGACGAGACAAAACTAGGTTAAGTGTGTTAATTTGTTCGGCAGATAAACTTGGCACTGAAGTTTTCAGCGAACGAATGTTACCAACGAACATTTCTTTGAAATTAATGCCTGACACGAAGTGCGAGATCCATTCGCGACCGAATAACGATTCGAAATTGCCTTTCACTACATATACATCCAGTTTCTTCGTGTTTTGACCGAATAACTTCTAAATTGTCTATCAGACCTCTTTTTTTGCACTCATGACACGTTACGTCTTTATAGGGACATTCCCTGCGAGCATGCTTTCCTCCACATCCATTACAACTGAGATTATTGCCTGTGCCACACTTAAATGACTTTTGACGTTGACTGCGTATATTTGGCGATGGTTTGCTGAATACACGATGGCTGGTCCGTTTGAACTGAGGCGGAGCATATCCCAATTTATTTGTTGGCTCTGGTGATGATTTATCAGGGATTTTCACTTGGGTTGCCGTGTTCCTTGTGGCTTCCAGGGTATTCGCGATGTCAAACGCTTCCTGGAATTGTTTCGGAGACTTGGCGATGATCTCATCACATATGCTTCTCGACTCGAGTCCGTCCAGTAATTGTTCGATCAACATGCGATCGAGGAATTCCCCGTACTCACAATATGCAGCGCCTTGCTTGAGTCTCAGGGCAAATTTTGAGATAGGCTCACCTGATGATTGACAAATGGTTCGGAATCGAATACTTTCGGCGTACTTATTCCTTTGAGAATCAAAATGATCGGTCAATGTTTTCCTGATTGTCTCGTAAGAGACGTCTTCTGGGAGCTGGGGAGATAATAGGAATTTTAGAGCCTTATTGAGTTCGGATCCCATGTGGACACGTGCGTAGCTGGCGTGTAAGTTTTCAGGAATCTTAGAAAGCTGCAAAGCCCAGTCGAATCGCTTGAAGTAATCGCTGATAGTTGTGCCATCTGAAGATTTATACTCTTGCATGGCAAAAGGTGGTGGCTTTGAATCCGCTCCAGAGTTGTCGCCTGACCTTTGGAATGCAGCGGTGATGGCTGCTGTAAGGTTTTCCAAAAACTTTTCCGGAAAGTCTGTCATCCCAATTCTGACACCAAAATTTGCTATGCATTTAAAGACTGATAGTTTAATAACTTAACAATTTAATTCGATATAAAAATTTAACAAAGGTTAAGATAGCAATGTGGGTATGACGACCGGAAGATGACTGACGTTCAATGATGAGGATGAGTCCAGTTCAACTTGAAGTTTGTCAAGCTCCAATCTCCGATGTTCGACTTCAGGTGGCGCTATGCGCAGTTGGTGGTGCATACATAACAAACCACTACTTCGTCATAAGCATTTGTGAATACTAGATCTAACCAATTTCCATTTTGGTTAGCAGTTTGGGAAACCTGCTGCAAATCATTACCATAAAAGGCACTCGCAAGATTGAAATCGTAGGTGTCTACAAGGTTTACGGGGAGAAGGTAAGAGTCATTTTCATCTGGAACAAAGCAAAGATTCGGACGATTGAAATCACCCAAAACTATTATTTTGTCTTTTTCGCTCAGTGATGTTGCTAATGAAGATATTGTGTCACAAAAATTGCTGTAGATGGATTCGTCAGATCTAGGGGGGATGTAGACAACAGCGATGTAAATTGAGTTGTTATTAAAGAAGATCCGAACAATTAAATATTGGAAGAAAGCATTTGGGGTGGTATCTACGAGCTCACTTGAAAATGTGTTGCTAACAGCAAGTAAGACACCACCTCCTTGTGACTGACCCGTAGAACAATAATCACGGTCGCTTCTGTAAATGGTCCAAGCACTATCAAGAATCTCCTCATTTTTTATGAGAGGCATTAAGCCAAGTTTCCGTGATGGCAAGTAAATTAAAGTGGCACGATTTGGCGTCAAGGAATAATTTACTTAGCTTGCCTCTCATACCACCACAGTTGTAATAAGAAAGTTTGAGGCTTATCTGAGTTTGGTTAGGAAAAATGCCTAACAGGGTTGACTGATCTTCGAAGAGATTCAGATGTCATATTGCTATCTATGCCTATGTTTGCGGCAGCCTGATTGGAAACCTTGGAGCAGATTTTATTAGCTACGTTAGTATACCTGCTTGAGGGAAAAGATGACGCGTCAAATGCTGGGGGTATAAATGCATTATTATTATTACGAGTAAATGCATTACGAGTAAAAGCATCAGTTAACGAAGAATTATATGTTGTCACTAGAGGCTGAGACTGAGTAGCTGATGAGAGAGTCTTATGGGTGGAAGAAAGTGGGAAAGGTGTGGCTAGGGATACAATTTTTTTTACAATTTTTTGTTTCTTATTCCTAGTTTTGCCGGCAATGTTTCTCCAGGGGCTAAATGTCATTCCCTTCCAGTTGGTGTTGCCGTTGTTTCCACTCCAGCACGTAAAAAGCCACGCATATTTTTACGGAACAAAAACTTTACACCGTCTGGAGGATTTATGTTTGGACTGGGGTAATAATTTCACTTCGTCATCTTTTATGTGAAAATCAGCTTCGAGTATCATTCCCAACCATTTGTCGTCAGCAGAAGAAGGAATCCCTTTCACGAATAATGCACTTTTGATTGATTAAGTTGTTAATTTGGTGGATGTGTGTTTATTTGGAAGAATTTCGTTGTTTTTTTTTTTATTTTTTGTAAACGATTCTGCCAATCATTATGGGACCAAAAAGTACCGAATTTGTAAATTGGGGTTTCACACTGAAAAAAATCCACATAGCGCCCAGAGCCATGTAACATAGCGCATTATTTATGGCCCCATACGCCATGTACATAGTACTCTGAGCCATGCAATATGGCTCCCAGCGCCATAATGTCAGAATCTACATAGCGCGTGGTCCCATGTTACATGGCGCAACATTTATGGTACCACACGCTATGTACATAGTACCCTGAGCCATGCAGTATAGCTCCCAGCGCCATAATTACATGGCGCAGAAATTATGGCCCCACACGCCATATTACATAGTGCCATGAGCCATGTAATATGGCTCATGGAGTAGCTCTTGATGGAGTGTTACATCGTTCATTAATAAGTTTTCGTCTGCATCATTTGTTGAAGCTTCGAATTGACGGTCTAAATCCTGCAATTTTCTGCTGATATCAGCTAACTTTAGTTGTTGCTCGGACAAAGCGTCTGTGAGCCTGTCGGTTTGCATTTTTAACGTTGGTGATACATTTTCAAACTTTTCAAGCGTATCTTTGGTGTTTGATTGGCAAGCATAATTAGCATTATTACAAGTGGACAAATTCGAAGACAAGGAATCCACTTTATTAATAAGTGCCTCCGCACACGGGTCGACATTCAATCGACTCGACTGCGACTCGAACTCGAAACGTCATAGGCGTCACACTCAAAGTAGACAATTGCATCCGCACACGGGTCGACATGCAATCGAAGCGACTGCGACTCGAACTCGAAACGGGTCGTTTTCGACGGGAAGTTTTGACAAACAAAATATATTATTTCTTTACATATTTATTTTACGAAACAAGGCAACATACACAACAAGAAAACATAATATGAATCTAAAATACAATTAATCATTATAAATATAAAATAAAAATTGTCCGTAAAACATATTTCAATACATCACAAATTTTGTAGCAGTTACTCTACATTATTTTAATTAAATTTAGGCTAATAACGATGGAAGTTAAGCGGGTTCGGATGTGGAATGGGCTTTGGACCAGTTATTTTTGAAGTTTGTTTGGTAATCCCCGAAGAGTAGTGGCTGCTTATAGAATTGAATATTCCACAGCACCTATTAATGGGCTCATTATATGATAAGTAGTGTGATGAATGAAACACTTTCATATATTTCGAAAAAAAATATCACGCGTCTTGCTCGACTTTTCCCGTTCCAAACACTACGAGCGAGACGAGTGCCTGTCGAGTCGCAGTCGCACCGAGTCCGAGTCGAGCACAAGTCGACCCGTGTGCGGGTCTCCATTCATTTACATTGGAAATCGCAAGGAGTTCGAGTTCGAGTCGCAGTCGAGTCGATTGAATGTCGCCCCGTGTGCGGACGCTCTAAGAGAATCCATTCTCTTCCCAAGCGTGTCAAAATATTTTTCGTGACTCATGCTGTTCGATGCTTGTGCTTTGTTTACATAGACAAAAAAATTTGATATGGTATAACGGGCACGCCTGGTAACCCTTGCCCAATTTACCAATATTTTTAGCATCAAAAACTTCTGTTCACGGAAACTCACGATCCGATTAGCAGAATTAATTGAAATTTACAGAGTGTCTTAAATAGGACCAGGTCTGATAGAAGTGATTTTGAAATGCGGGCGATTCTGTGCCAGTGGTGCCATCTTGAAAAATCACTAAAAAAGATAACTGCTTTTAGCCCTATAAATTCTGATTCAATCGTTCGATTTTGACAGTAGCTGAACCTTACTTCAAACCACGTTTGGTAGATATTTGGTCGAAAAATTCGGTTGGAGCTACCAGCTATGATAATTTTGGTGTCTTAAATTTGAAAATATAAAAATTTGGAAGTAAAAACATTCAAACCATCGAATATCCTAAAAAATGTCCGTTTCTTACAATAAAACCAATCTGTATACAAATCGTATGCTTTATCTACACGTTCAAAGTAAAACTTTGGAAATTTCATGTCGGACAAGAACGGTAACCCTTTCCCAGTTAACCTATATTTTTAGCATCAAAAACTTCTGTTCACGGGAACTCACGAATCAATAATCAGATACAATTGAAATTTACAGAATGCATTGGACTTAAGTAGGTCTGATAAAAGCGATTTTGAATTGTAGGCACCTCTGTGCCAGTGGTGCCATCTTGAAAAATTACAAAGAAAAAAACTGCTTTTTGCCCTATGAAATGTGAATAAGTTACCAGATTTTCATGAAATTGACACAGTAGCTGAACCTTACTCTAAACTCTGTTTGATAGAAATTCAGTTTAAAAATTCGATTGGTGCTGCCAGCTATGGTAATTTTTGTGTGTTTGGTTTTGAAAATTCGCCCAGGAAAATAAAACTTTTTGCCCTATAACTTCCAGTGCAGTCATGAAATCAATACGAATTTCATACAATCAATGGAACCTATTATAAACATTATTCAGGCCAAATTTGGTTGAAAAGCCACGATAGGGTTGCCAGCTATTGTTGGTTTTGTGTTTGTTTGCAATATCTTTATTAAGCGGTTTTATCGTAGAATTTTCAATTGATAATGATATTGTAGTGACAATAAACAGCAAATATTAAGCTTTCGATTATTTGAAAAAACTCGCTGCAAGTAACCCTAAATTTCTTTATACTCCTATAACTTCGAATGTAATATAATAGCCCGTTCACACTACACTCTAAATCAGGCAATTCATAAGAGCGAGAGTAGATTTGAATGAAATGTCATTCGAATTTCGTCCTAAAATAGCAAAATTTGAATAAAAAAGGAAAATGTGAGTTCTACAAAGTGAAAAGAAAACGTTCTTGCATGTTCCTGCACCATTTTCAACAACTTTCACGCAAAAAAGATTGTACACATAAATTCGAATGACATTTCTCACTCTAAATCTCCTCATTCTAAATCACTTCAGGTAGTGTGAACGCTTACCTGATTAACTTTGACAGCTTCTAAATCTACTTGATTTAGAGTGTAGTGTGAACGGCTTATAACAACGTGAAGCAGATGTGATATATTCTTGGCTTTGATACTGGCGAAAGGTTGCCAGCACGAGTCGGTTGTGCTACTTTTGTATCAATAAATGCTTATAGTTAGTATTCATACCGGAAACATTTACAATGAAAATAAATAACCGATGTTTCAATTCCCAAAGTTCTGCGAATTTTTCGGATCGCAGCCCCAAACACCAACTTCAGTTACAGTGCTGCAGGCACTGAGCATTTTCTTTATTAATGTTATATGAGATGCTGCTTTCAAAATTTTGTGAAAGAAGCAACTGATAACGAATATAATTAACCCGTGTTTTGCTCTCATAAACGTTGAAATTCATGCCAGTGGTAATATCTGAAACCTTCTACCATATGAGTTATAATGCATTCCTGAGATCAAAGTAAAACAAGGCATTTGAAACAGTTTGGCCGTAATAAACAGCCCATGTGGTGGAATATGCACTCAAAACCTGCACGATTCTTCTACTGTTCTTCGAACATTAGTGATTCTAGCGGTTCAGGTGCGCTAGAGTTTTTTTCCTTTTATACCTATGTTAGGTAGCACATGAAGCTTACTTAGCCGCGTGGGTAGATCACTAGCTTCTTGTGTGTTTAGTCTCTGGTTTGAATCCAGGTTCGGACGGAAGACCGTACAACGAGCTTTGAGTTCACTAAGCTCTAAATAGGTACCCGATTTAAAGCAGATGGAAACTAAGTCGTGGAACTAATCAATATGCACTCATACTCGTATTCACATCAGTGGCGAGGGGTGAAATATCCATGGAGGGAAGCCGAATAGCTATCCACCATTTTATATACAGGGTGGCCAATGGAGGTAGTAGACAATGGAGTGGCCCTTCACATTTGAAATGTATTGGAGGGGACGAAACCAAGAGCTAAGGGATATGCGATATTTTGTCTGCCTCTTGCACATCTATCTCATTTGGAATCATACGTCATATGATCACCACGTGGAAAATATCTTGTCAAGTTGATAGATGGGACGCTTGGCGAAAGTTGCAGGGGTAGAAGCAAAGCAGTTGTATCACATGGGCGACTCTACTATTTTATCTCTATGGGGTGGCCCAAAAGTTTCTCCCCACCTATTTAAGTAAACGCATTATTCATTACCCGTTGCCAAAATTTATCCCTTCTCAGTTTATCACAAACCCTAAGCGGAGGTCAAATATCAACTCTTCAGCTATCGTGAGAATCATATGGTGCTTAGCTACGACAGGGTCAACATCAATAATAGCTGAGCAAAGCGATATAGTGCATTTCCAGGAAAAAATTTTAAACAGCATTTGTCCCTATAGTCAGGTACAGAGACGTACCCTTTATAAAGCTAATTTGAATTACTCGGGTAATTAAGGGTCTTTCTGCGAACCTACCTGTGAAGTTTTATTGCTCCTGTCTTCAAGGATCCTTTTTCATTGCCGTGTTTATCTTAAGTTGTGATTTTTCTTAGAAAAATTTTTACACGCTACCTGAAAAATAATTATTTTTTTAAAATCTATCCTAGAGGACTTTTGTGCTTCTTCATTATGGCTTCGAATAGGATACAAACAAGGATTCAAATTCAAACTCTTGGCGAAATAGGAAAATCCGTTTCCGAAATATCAAGGACACTAGGCGTCGACAGGAAGACCCTACGGTTTTGGCTAGAAAGGAGGAAAGGCGATATACAGGACAAAGGACGTTCCGGTAGACCGACAGCTCTTTCACCTACAACAAATATAAAAATCAGGAAGATGACGGGAAAAAAGCCTGGCATTGGAACAAGGACAGCGACCAAAAGGATAAATCAATCCGAAAATTACCAACAACGGCGAAAGACAAAGTCTCGATCAACGGTACATTAAATCGACTAATAGGAGAAAACATGCCAACAAGCAGTGGCGTATCTAGGATTTTCGTTCGGGGGGGGCCCAGTCGCTTCAAACGATTTTTTTCGCAGGCGCAAGGGGAGGGAGAGAGCAGTTGTCTAAAAATTATATAAGGAAAGCTGTTGATTATCTGGGACATGATATTGTGAATACGAATAACCTTCGTTAGAAAAGAGAAACGATTATAGATTATTTGGACTAAGTTTTTTTCTTTTAAAAAACATAGGCAATTTTTGCTAGTATATTTATTTTTTCTTTTATATATTACTGTAGTATCACACTTATAGCACATCAACGAGTTTCACGCAACAAGCTCTACAACAAAACTATTCTACGTGACTTCTTAGCAAACATGTCAAAAAAAACTGGTATATTCCGATGTATAGTCATGAGAGCCAAGCCTGTAAGACGCTCCTCACTTGTTTGGTTACGAAGATAAGTCTTCACGCGCTTTAAGGTTGAAAAACTTCGCTTCACAGATGCAGTCGAGACAGGAAGGGTCGCTAAGAGTGTAAGCAGGATATGCACGTTTGGAAAGACTTCATTATCGCACAGTTTCAGTGCGCTATTTGCACACTTCGTTATCTCTTGCTGATCATGAGTCCATCTCATCGACCACATATCCCATTCGCCTCGAAGAATAGCTTCATTTGAATGTTTCAGATCATCTTTGTAGAATTCTATTGCTGGCTTTAAATCTTCGAATGTAAACTTACGAGTATTCACGTTTGCTGGTACGAGACACTGGAGTCCAATAATTTTTTTCTTGTCAGATAAAAATCTTTCGCTCAGAGAAGATCCGAGTTCATCGAGGTACGGTATGAACAGGATTCGTCTGTAATATTCTTCAGGCGTATCTGCGGGATGATTAGATCGGTATCTGGATGTACCACTGCGTCGTTGAATCGACGGCGTTACTCCTAAAGGCTCACAAATGTCTGAGGCTCTTTTGTGAAGTTTAGCGAACTCCTTGTCCGCACTGGCCCTGATATCCGTTACTTTTTTGCCCACGAGCTCGACTTCCGCCATAGCTCTACTTAGATCAAGTGATTTGCTTTGCAAGTATTCTGAGAGTGTGTGTGTTAAACCTAACATTTTTTTGCACACAATAAGAGCAACTACGCAATCAAATCGGCATAGGGTATTATGAAGGCACTGTGCCTTTGCAGCATCGTCTTTTTTTGCCTCCACCAAGTCTTCCAGGGATTCGATCACAAAGGGCAAAGCATCCACGAAGAGAGCAACAGCGTCATGCCGCTCTACCCACCGAGTCTCGCAATACCTCATAAGCCCGGAAGAAGCGACAGACGACTTTTCTACTTTATCTTTGAGTACCGCACTACGTCGTGCAGTCTTTGAAGAACGTGCACTTCGGAAATTACGAGGAAGCAATGACGGAGGGTACCACTTTGGAAGCATCATTGAGGCAGAGTTTTAGGCGATGTGCTGAGCAGTGTGTATATACTGCCTTCGGATATTCATTTTGAATTATAGCTTGAACACCATGAAATTCTCTTCTCATAGCAGATGCCCCATCATAACCTTGACTTCTCATCGCGTTTAAATCGAAGCCAAGGACTGTAAGTCGTTCTTTAATGGTTTTCGCCAACCCAACTCCAGACATATCGTAAACTGGAACAAACTCCAGAAAATCTTCACGCAGAGTCATAATCGACGTATCTGACACAAAGCGAGAACTGTTCTATTCGTTGAATGTCAGTTGTCTCGTCGGCAAGAACAGTAAAAAAATTTGCTTTCGATGTTCGAACTATTATTGCTTGCTGGATGGTTTTTGCAATGAGTTCAACGATCTCATTTTGAATAATTGGACTCGTATACATTGCGTTGCTACCCGATTTCTCGATATGGTCTAGTAGAATCTTATCGCCACTTGTAGCACGGTAACGTAGAAGGGTCCTTAAGTTCCCATCGTTGTGTTCTGGCTCGTTTAGTGATAAGCGTCCATAATCAACGTGACCTCTAAGTGCTATCTCTTGTCGTCCACAGAGAAGAATAGTTTCGACAATGGCAAACAATTTTTTTCTATTCTCAAAAAATTTTCTTTTCGCTTGTTGATTCAATTGAAGAGCAACTTCGTCTTGCTTCCCATCATATACAGCGAGAAAGTTAGCGGCATCGATTGCCGCAGCTTTGTGAGAATTGAGACGTGAGTGATTTTCAAATGCTTCAACAGCACTCTTCCAATTAATAAATGTCGATTGTACTAATGATCCCACTTGATGGGAACCTTTGCCGACGCCGATATCACGATCAGAGTTAGGTCCAAAAAGCACGCAATATTTGCATAATGCTCCCTTCAAAACGTCAGAATAAGATAACCACGGAAACCTCTCTAGCCACTTCAGTTGAAACGTTCGTTTCTTCCCCGCTATACATTGCGGCTCGAATTTGTGCGATCCATCTGGTTTCCACGTTTTCCTTAGTAATTGTGCCTTTTCCTCAACCTTCAGATGCCGATTAGTCTCGACGTAATTCCCGACATCATATTTATTCACCGTAGCAGACTGTGATGTTTGCGATGTATCGGGCAGTTGCTTATTTTGCACATCAGAACCAGGTTGTGACAAAACCGTGTTCACTTTAGACTCTGTCGACACGAGTTCTCTTTCTCCCAAATTGAGTTTCGAAACATTCGTAATCAGCTGAGAATAAAAATACACATATGGTTGAATCGCAAGCTTTCAAAATACCATAAAATTTTAAAGGTTGGATCGATTCCTACTAAGTTCATAATGCTATCAGCCTATTCGTATATAACTATTTAGCCCAATATCACAAGAATTGTAAATTCTAGAGTGCAAGCCGATATTTTTGATGAAATTTAAAAGCACGTAAAATCTTAATGGCTGTATAAATGTAATTAAAATTTAGAGTAAAAATTCGGAGTTGATGTGTTTATTTGTGTGAGAAAGGTTTGAGTTTTCAGAGCTAGTAAGCTACACATACCACCAAGTACATACAGACATTTTTTCAAAATGGGTTCTGAACGTTTTGAAACATTTTGAACATACTGCCATGAAAATCTGCATGATGAAGCAAAAAATTAAGTAAACGAAAGCTTTTTACGTACCTTTTGTATGCCTGCCTGGTTCGCGATCGCATCTGTATCGCATTTTTTCGGAACTTTGGTGAAAAAAGAGGTGATGGGAGGTGTTTCTGTCTTCCTTTTTGCACTCATTATTATACGTTACCCGAGAGTGCTTGAACTTTAAAACAGTTTACAAAATTCAGCGTGCTTGCTGTTCGCTGTCGATGATGTTTTGATGAACTGAGATGGTAAGGGCAAAGATTGCGAGCATTTAAGAAAAAGCTCTATGGCTCGAACGCGCTAAGAAATATAGAGATGCATGTATGCATGCTCAGTGTTAGAGTACGGCCGCGTAGCGTGCGCATATATAATATACAAAATACCTAATAATGCCGCTCATCGCTATATCATAGGCGAATGACACACTCGGCGGTTCTACCGAAGCGTTTCCTCAAAAAGAAACGGATAAGCAAAGTAAATAATAAATAATTTCATATAAGTAAAGTGCTCATAGACGAAATATAACTCAGTATCCAGTGTTCCAGTTCAGTTAATACTTAATCTGTTTTTCAGAAGAAAAAAACTTTGGCGAGGTTTCGGGGGGGGGCCCGGGCCCGCGGGCCCGGAAAGTCGATACTTCATGTTGTTGAGCAAAAACACAACCGTAGATGGATCCTATTGCCGGAACAACATTTTACCAGCTTACGCAGCATGTCAGGATGACAGAAGACAATGTCCACATAAAAATTTGGTAATTCTTATGCAGGATGGGGCACGAGCGCATACAGCAAAGCCAACATTGACACTGGCAAAATCGATGTTTCCAACTGTTTGGGAAGATTGGCCTGGAAACTCTCCTGATCTTAACCCAATCGAACACGTTTGGACTAAACTTCAAGAGAGTGTTTTTAAACATCCGATGCCGAAGAATAGACGACAATTAATGGCAAGAGTACAGCAAGAATGGAGAAGCTGCACCGAGGCCGAATTAGAACATTTATGTGATAGTTTTGGACGACGTATTTTAGAATGTATAGATAATAACGGTAGACATACGCATTATTAGTAATAAGAATAAGAATCTGTATTATGTCAGCATTACAAATAAATTTGAATTTCTAAATTATGTTTGTGGTTTGCTTTTTATAACAAAAAGTTTGTGGGGAGAAACTTTTGGGCCACTCTGTATAATAGTGATGTTTGGCATGCTGATGTTTGTCATACTTACTAATCTCTATTTGATTCTCGTCACGCTTACAGATAGTATGAAAAATCATAATTCAAAAACAAATCAGAGAGCAGGTTGTATGGGGTTACCTTCAATATAAAATACTGAGTATAAAAAAGAGGCCTTGAAAAACCGCCGTTCCGAGACCATAGAACGCTAAATGGAAAAAATTACAGCTATTTTTCTTCTTTTATATTTTAAAAATATCTTGGAAATAAAACAGTTGAAATTCAAAATTTGGCGAACCCCTAAGACCAAAACGTATAGAAAATTCTTAACTGTGTTAACGTCTATACATACTTTAAGCAAACATATTAAAAGTATCAAGTTTCAGGTTTCCCACAGCAAAACATTTTATGTACAAATTTTTATTTTCTTTTCTGCCCCCTGCTTTTTATTAAATATTATTAATACTAATTAGAAAGATACAAAATAATGTTAAGCATAACATCTATCATAAAAGAATTTATCGCAAAACAGGAATTCATTTCTAAAAACTAACATAAGACAAATTTTAGTTTTTAAATACCGAGCAAATTTCATATCTCAAATATATTATCTTCGCCTGCTGCTTATTCTGTGAGCAATACAACTGTCTATCAAAAGTAATCCTCACATGAAATTAGCACAACGGCAATACTGACTGAACCAATCGAAACTTTATTCCATTCTCGAACCATTCATAAGCCGATCCGTCACGGCTTATTTTCACCTATTGAAGCGAGACGATGCTAGCATTTCAGGGAGGAACGAAAAGAGAAAAACACAAGACAATACACATTTGGCCAAAACCCCTCTAGTGACTCACGAATAAGAATTTGCAAGCCGGAAAATTTCGGCTTATGAATGGGAATTTTTATGTCATCTTATTATTATAACTAGATCACCTCCTCGCGGTGCATCCTAGGTAACGCTTAATGATCTAGACTCTTTACGACCGCTTTCGTCTTTGGACTTTTCTCGATTTACGATTCGTTTGTTGCACTTGGGCTGGTGATCGTAGCATTCTGGACCTAGTCATCTTCAGGCGCGGTAGCGACGGAGTGAAATCCGCTTCGTCAACGGCTCCGGGTTAATACGATCATCTCCGTTCCGTTAAAACCCTGGCAAGCCTCAGAGTACGTTCTCAGGTTTGTCGCCATTAAGTTGGTGGTGTAGGTTCAGTTGAGGTGAACTCCTGATTAACACCGATCCGGCTCTGACTACTTGTCCCCATAAGGGCTAGTGGCAACCCTCGCATGGCTTCCCTGCTTTGCATAGATAACCATGGGATCATTAAGGTGACTACAGATTCGGACTTGAGATAGCGGCTCTAAGTGGGGACCTTATAGCATGAAAAAGACACAAACCAAACCTAAACTCGTCAGGCACAAGCCTGGCAATCAACCGTACTCATCCTTTAAGGTAGAGGGAGGGGCTAAGTTAGCTGCGCCGTTGGTTGCAGCTAAAGTTTCAGGAAGTGGAGACATGGTGAATAAACCAGCTCTGCGGATTTTGGTAAAGGCTGCAGGGGTTCGTGGAGACATGGCGATCAAGTCAGCTCCACTGACCACTGCCACAGCAGCTAAGCAAGGCTGTGGAGACATGACGAGTGGGTCAGCTCCAGTGCCTTTAAAATCTTCCTCAACCCCTATTTCAGGCGGTTCCGGGGCTGAGGCCACCAAGCCTGGCCATGCGAATACCAAGAAGTCCGTTTGTGGCCATTATGATGGGAAGGTTACGGTAAATGAGCAGGCCCGACCATCAACAAGCGCTACTTCCGGTGCCGCTTCCTCTTCAGGCACACAAAGCTCCTCCGCTAATAAATCTTGGGCTTATGGATCTAGAAGGGCAGCCTTCAAAGTTCTGAGGAAGTTTGAAAATGTCCCCCCTGACACTATGTCCGATAAGGACAAAAAGTCCCTTCAGTGGCCAAAATCACAAATTGGGGAGCACCCTAATCCGCTCCCTCTACACCCTGGAGCTTCAGCTCAGAAACGACAAAGCTTGGCTGAGCAGATGAATCAGGGCAGGCAAGACTGTAAAAAGCAGAAAGTAGTGACGGCTCCTACAGGAATAGCTCGGCCGTTTAGTGAAATGGCCAAAGAGTGCCTGGCTTGAGCCATGATTGATGCCAGCAAGGGAGATGAAACCATCTCCCCCGAAAACTGGCTTAAGATCAAGCAGGCTTTATTTGAGTCTGCTACAGACTGCAGAAGGCCAGCCCGGGTCCACCACCTACGGTGAACGACGCGACAGAGAATGAGCTGATTCTAATCCAGGAACCATGGGTTGCCAAAAACCGGGTTTGCAGGTTACGCACCGATGGATACAGACTAGTGGTACCCAATGGCTTACATGAGTCACGTGTCTGCATTCTTGTCAAGAAAACCATAAACGTCCTTGTACTACACAATTCTAGTGGCAGGGATAACATGGCTGTTGCAGTGGAAATCGACCAGAGATCATGCTGGTTTGTTTCTTGCTACATGGCACATGATCATGGCGATAGCCCAACTTGCGACATTGTCAAGGGTGTTGTGGCTGAAGCCACAAAGATTGGTGTGCCTTTTACTCTAGGGGCTGACTCCAACGCTCATAACGAAGTATGGGGTAGCTCCAACACTAATGGCCGAAGTGAGGAACTTTTTGACTTCATCCTGGCCCACGACCTTTTCGTCAATATTGGTAGCGAACCAACCTTCCTTACCTCAAACCTCAGGGAAGTTCTTGATGTTACTTTGATTAGTGGGCGACACTCGCCTCTTCTCCGTGACTGGAGGGTTCTACAAGAGTGCTCATTCTCTGATCATAGGTACATATCGTATAACGTGGCTGGCCACAACTCTGCTGTGCAGGCAGCCTTTATCAACAGAAAGAGGACAGACTGGACGCTATTTAATTCTCTGGTACGATCCTCACTGGAAACTGCTCCTAGGAGCATTGACTGCTACCATGAATTGGATCGGGCGATTGACAGCCTTACTAGTTCTCTCAACTCTACGTCTAGGGAAGCATGTAAGCCACCCTCGGCCAGAGGCAATCCTAAGCCTCCCTGGTGGAGTATGGAAATCAGCGTCCTGCGGAGAGAATGTAGGAGGGAGTTTAATAGCTCAAAAAGATCTAATGACTGGTTGGTGTATAAAACGAAGCCGAAGGCTTTTAAGTATGACATACGCAAGACTAAGAGGTTCTCATGGAGATCTTTCTGTGGAAATGTAGAGAGTCTCAGCGAGACAAATCGCCTTCGTAAGGTCTTAAACACGACACCAAAGGCTATGGGGTGCATCATGAACCCTGAAGGCATATGAACTAGTTCGAGTGCAGATACTCTGAACGTTCTTATGGACGCACAATTCCCGGGCAATTATTGACCTATAGGGATAGTGCACCAAACGGAACTAAATTACGGTAGAGCGCCGCCTCTCAGAATACCAAACTCTCAGCTGAGGTAGGCTATTAACTCCTTGGAGACGTTTAAATCCCCGGGCCTTGATGGCGTGTTTGTGGCTGACGTTCAGCAGTCCATGGAAATATCGCTACCATGGCTCAGGGAGATTAATAACGCTTGCCTACGCTTCTCGTATGTTCCCACCAGATGGCGGTAAACTAGAGTTGTGTTTATTCCGAAAGCAGGAAAAGTCTCTCATGTTAAGCCAAAGGACTATCGTCCAATAAGTCTTAACTCAGTCCTGCTTAAGATTTTGGAAAGGATCATTGATTACCATATTAAAAGATCAATCGATCCTATGTTGAACTCGCAGTCACAACACGCGTATACCAAAGGCAAGTCTGTGGGGACTGCTCTCCACGTCCTTATTGAGCAAGTTGAGAAATCCCTTGCTCTTAAGGAATTTACGCTTGCCGCCTTCTTGGACATCGAGGGGGCCTTCAACAACGTAAATTCTAACGCAATTGTTGAGGCTCTCTCGTTGCTGCATGTGGACGAGCGGCTGATTGCTTTTATTGTACAGCTTCTCAAAAGTAGAGTGGTTATCTCTTCCTGGGGAGTGCCAGCGTAAGACGAGGAATCAGTATGGGCACACCTCAGCGTGGAGTCCTCTCTCCCCTGCTGTGGAGCATCACGGTGAATACTCTTCTAATGAGGCTGGACCGTGCAGGCCGCAAAGTGATTGCTTATGCAGACGACATAGCTGTAGCAGTGTCGGGAAAGTATTTATCTACTTTATCGGAGAGGCTAAATCACTCTCTTGACATACTTTCACGTTGGAGTCGTGAATGCGGCTTGAATGTGAATCATAATAAAACGGAACTAGTGCTGTTTACAAGGATGTACAAAGATCCTGGTTTTGAGCTATCCAAAGTGAGTGGGGTCTCCATTAACTTGAGCCAGAGGATCAGGTACCTAGGGCTGATACTTGACTTGAAATTGCTATGGACTTACAATGTAGCAGAAAGAGCTCGGAAGGCTTTCAATGCACTTTTCAGCTGCAAAAGAGCCATAGGAGCGAATTGGGGACTACAACCTCGTACTATTGCTTGGCTTCACACTGCTGTGGTTGAGCCAATTCTACTGTTTGGGGTGGCGTTCTGGTGGTAGGTTGCTCTTAAGGCTAGCTGCAAATAGCAGCTTGAAAAAGTGCGGAAAATGGTTGCACTACTCGCAACTGGTGCGCTCTGCACCACCCCTACTAAGGCACTATTCTTGTTACTTCACTGGCTGCCAACCAATCTACTTATCTTACAGTAAGCTAATCTTGCTGCTGTGAGACTGAATTGTATCTCGGCATGGAATAGATAAGAATTCGGCCATGCGAGGATTTTGGTCGAGGGAGTTCCCGCTCCAGCGGGTGTTGACTACATCGCTCCGCAGTGCCTACTAGATTTAGAGTTCACAACTTGCATTCCTGGTAGGGATGAATGGCGTGATGGTGTCGCCCTCGAAAGTGGGCTTATCCATGTATACACTGACGGCTCAAAGCTAAACAATAGAGTCGGAGGTAGTGTATACTCAGATGAGCTGAATCTCAAGCTGTCCTTCCGTCTACCAGACCATTAAAGTGTCTTTCAGGCGGAGGTTGTGGCTATTTTACAGACAATCGACTGGCTTCTGTGTAATCGAATATTCGGGGTTAATATTGGCATTTTTACAGATAGCCAAGCGGCTATTAAATTCCTCCCTGGTCCTTGTATAGTGTCCATGATTGTTGCTGAATGCCGTGCATCTCTTAGGGAGATGTCGAGACATTCGGCTGTACCATTGATTTTGGTACCTGGACATAGGGGTTTTCAGGGCAACTGTGAGGCCGATGAGCTAGCAAGGCTTGGAACCTTGTTACCAGAGGTCTCCTGCTCCCTCTCAATAGGTATACCGATGAGATCGGTCAAACTGGCCATCAGGCAAAAAGATCTCGAGGATGCTAGGAGGTCCTGGGCGGATGAATCATCCTGTGCAATAGCAAGGCAGTCCTGGGTATCCATGAATGCGCATCGCACCAGGCAGCTTTTAGGCTCACCTCGAAGTGCTCTACGCTGCACTGTGGGAGTTCTTACGGGCCACTGCCTCAAAGGACGACATGCACAACGATTGGGAGTGCAGTTTAACGATTTCTGTCGGAGTTGTGGTCATGAGGATGAGGAGGAGTCCGTCCTCCACCTCTTGTGTCAGCGCCCGGCGTTGGCAAGGAGAAGGTTAGTGGCAATTGGTGCTCCCTTTCTCTCAAACCTGACCGAGTTGTCCCTGGTTAATCTAAAAGGGATAACGCGATTTGTCAAGGGAAGCAGATGATTTCCCGAATTCAGTGAGTAGGAGAGAGTCACAAATTATTGTGGCATCACAACGGACCTCTCTTGTGCCTATGTGTGCTGGTCGGTGGACCTCTCTGGACCAGCAGCCACTTTAACCTAACCTATTATAGAAAAGATAGTATGATATTTAGTCAATTGAAATGTTATGTACGTGGTAAGATGCATACATGTTGGGATGCTTCGCCACTGATTCACATTGATTATAAATTTAAGAATGAAGCTTTCTACCAGCTTCAACCCCTAGACCTAACAAGAGGTTGTCGTGCGATTACTTTACTTTAGGTAACACATACAGCATATTAATCAGGCTAGCGAGTAACAGGTAAAATGGATAAAGAACGAGTTAAAGAATAATCGATTATGAGCACAAGAGTGAGAAAGAAAGGCAATTACAAGTTAAACAAGGGAAGAAGTAATTAGTGGCAATCTAAAGTAATGAAAAAAAACAAATATTTTACAGTAAATTTCTTTAGTATATAATGCCAAATGTTCATTCGTTAATTGTTGCTTTGTTCTTACATTAAATCATTTAAAATAATGTCTAGAATTCACCATATTTATTTGGTTTTGTTTGTCGGAACTTTACACCATGCTAAAAGATCGAAGAAGTTTTTGTCACGGTTATTGGAAGCATATCGTTTATACTGTTGTGTTCTACCGTTAAACACCTTCCGTGGGTTCGATATTCTTCACATTCGTGAAATAAAACAATTTTTCTTTATCAACACTAATTACACTTTTATTCACACAAATATTTATAACACTAAATTCCATACACTTTACTGATCGCACTATTATAAATTCTTTATCAATTTAATTATCGCACTATAATTACTCGCACTTTATCGCTTTTAATTAATCGCGCCCGGATACACTAGAATCGCTGTATCGCTTTTCAAAGTAACAGCCTTATCGCTGTCTTCGCCATCTACTGAGTCTCGCGTGTACTCGCGTGTACTGTATTTCACTCTTAACTCTGTACAATCTATCGCATTGTACCAAAACTCACTATCAACTGATTCCGAAGACTTCTCGCGGCGATATTTATATCCGGTCTGGTGAGATAAATTACTATTGCCTACATCTAGGCCTTTCTAGAAATGTGTCTTGGGTTCTCGATCCGACTTCGAAAAGACTATTGGGAATTTCCGTTGCCATGTGAAATCTGATGGTTTTGGGCTCTGGAATGTTCCGCTTCTGCCTTCTAGAGGGCTCTATTGCGTCTTTGTCTGTAGATTGTTATTGTTGTTTGAAATACATGTATGAGATACATGTATGAGATAAATATCGAGTATTTCCTCGCCGTTTCTAGTATTTTCTGGCGACGCTACAACGTTATACGATTCGTTTCGCGTGCATGCAACACTACCCCCTCCTTAGACCTGTTCTTCTCGAACAGATTCGTCGTCAACCAATGTGTAAGCCAGATTTATAGCTTTCATTCTCGATCGGTGCTTTCGATGCATCCGCCAGCCACCCTCGTCACGCCGTTCGTCGTACGATCCTTCTCATTCCAGTTGTACGTTTCAGACCAAAACATTTATCGGAAATCGAAGCAAACTCGCTCTCAAATTGTACAGCTTCGTTTCCGCTTTCTTCACTGCTTGGCGAACAGAGTCTAGTCGTTGACGTTGCCATCGCTTTGAAACGTACTTCGTCGTTGTTTTGTGGTCTTCCGGTGATTTCTTGAATGGATACGACCGTATAATTTCTTAGTTTTCGATCCAATATGCAGTCTTCGAGAAATATTGTCCATCACACATTTCCGCTCAGATCCGGATGCAAATTTCTTCGTTGTTTCGCTGCATTTTATGTCGCCCTGCGATACTTCTAACGGTTTTCCTTCTTTTTCCGCCAAAACGCCTAATCGTCTCGCAGCTACGCATATGTGGTCATCTTGTCGTCGAAATAGATTGCAAGCAGCATCATAACATTTTCCTCATTGCACACGAAAACGCACGGATCCGACTCACTGGCCACAAAATTGAATTTGCCAATGAACGATGTGAATTTCTTATTCCAGCAACGCGACGCCTGTTTCAAGCCGTACAAGCTCTTGAATAACTTGCATACTCGTCCGCTGCCATCGTCGTATCCAATCGGTTGATTCATGTAGATGTTCTCTTTCAAATTGCCATTCAAAAATGCCGTTTTAACGTCGAACTGTTGTAGTTTCATTCGTTTTGACGCCGCAAGCGCCAATATTGCTCGAATTGATGTAAACTTGACCACGGGGCTGAATGTCTCTTGATTCAGATTCACTGATTCAGTGCATACTTTCGAAACCACTTTGTCAAATAAAGTTTTCTTTATAAATACAATTTTTTTCAATTTTGATCATCCCGCAAAAACAATTCCAATTTGATTCGGCTTCGGAGGCTTATTCCGCAAAACGATCGAGTTTCCTGTATCAATATTCTCTGCTTTGATAAGCTTCAGAGACGATATACGTTGCCTATGCTGATTTATAGACAAGAAGGGAACCATGATCACAAATCAATAACCTTTTTGAGTAAATTATTTCGATGAATATAAGTCGGAGATGTTAAAATTTGTCACAACTAGCATAAATAAAAATTAATGATTTCCAACTGCAAGGGGTCACATCAGTCAAGTATGCACGGTGTGCTGGTGTCTGATGAAAATCAGTGCATACTTTCGAAACCACTTTGTCAAATAAAATTTTCTATGTAAATAAATTTTTTTTCAATTTTAATCATCCCGCAAAAACAATTCCAATTCAATTAATTGCCATCAAATCTTAAAGCTTGTACTAAGTTATTCGTGAAGCTAATGTTATACCCTTAAAATTGAGGCGCAATTCTATAAATGAATTACGCAATAATGATGATATTAACGCGCATAACCTTGAATCAGAAGAAACAATATTCTAAAATAATCAATTTCGCAGCTGCACAACTCAATCATCAGAATTCAATAATAGCCACTCGATACAGATCCACTCATTGTAAACAATAGACATTCGATCTCATCTAAAGCATAGTACTGAGTTCGATTTCACGTGAAATTTTCATACAAAATTTCACGTGAAATTGGTTTCGGCGAAAACTTAGCTTGAAAATAAGCAAGTTTGGTACTGTGTTCTTAGCATGAAAAGTTGCTTCGAAGTTTCTTTCGCTTCGAAAATATAGATGGCACTGAAACATGTCTCCAATCATTTCACGCCAATTTAGTTTGTGCAGTTCATTCTTTCGAGCTAAAAAGTGACATTTGGTGTTTCAATTTGAAAATGGAGCAGTGCAAATGTCTTTCCAATAAGAAAATCGATCGAAAAGTGAAATTCTTGACATTTTATCCGTCAGAAATGAGCAGTGTCTCTGCTTTTCTCCATTGCCAAAATTATCGCTCGAAAGAATGACCAGAAAATGGAGACATGTCAAAATTAAGTTTAACGGTTAACTCAGTACCAGCCTTAACGCGTGACAATTCCGAAATAAGATAAACATTAAAAGTTCGATGCGTGGATATCGGTCCTCCAACGCATAAACAATTTCGGCATGATACATAAACACTAAAAGATAAAGTATAAACAATAACCGTTCGATTTGTGACCAATAGTTCTAATTGATCGCGAATTCAATTGAAATTTTTAATAAACAAATTTGTGATATTGCCACCTGGAGTAAATTAAACAAATGCACGTGTGCAAAAATACGCAAATCAAAAATACTATAAAAGGGCTTGCATCTTTGAAAGATCATCATTGTTATTTTTCAATCAGTCAGTCATAGTCAGTCAGTCAATTTTTAAAAGTGTAAAACAATCGAAATCAAAAATATAATGAAAGTAAAATATAATACACAAAAAGTGAAATTAAAAGAAAGAAAAGGAAATACTGTAAATCTAAAATTGAGAAAGTTCCCCGTTATTATAAACTATTTCGGAAAACTTCTAGTGCTGTATAAAGATTGCTATTTTTATAATAATAAACAATTTTTATATACAAAAAAATAAAGTTCAAACAAAAATTTCAAAAGTGATGTTTTAGTTACATATAATTGGCGCAGTCGGTAGGATGTGTCAAGTGAAGTTCAATAGTGAATAAACTTTGAATTTTCGCGTGAGTTTCAACTCTTAGTGACACTAAAAAATAAAAAGTGAAACACCGATAAAGGTTTTCGCGAAAATACTTTCTTAAGCCCTGAAATGTATTCGACGCGAAACGGAACGAAGTGTCAAATCCCATGCAAAATCAGCCTGGCGCGGAATATCGTTTCGTTTGGTTTTGCTCGTCAGTAATGTGTTCGAAGGCGTATAAGAGTCTTCGAAGACAACGCAATGACTCGCTCTGAGATGGCGCTGCACAATGTATAAGTTAAATTTCGCGGCCATTTAATGAACCAGGACCTTAAATTGATGCGAAAAATGTGACAGCTCATAATTTCACTCGAGTTTGCGGATATTTTATTGAAAAATTGGTGAAAACGGATGGATGAACCGCGCATCCTTGCAACAATAGTTTTTGTTTTGCCGATATTATCATTTTTGATGCCGGTTAGTTAAATTTATATGCACCGAATTCAAATGTAATGCACTTGTTAAATGTCATCAGTGGTAATTTATACTGCCCCCGGTGTCGGGGTGCGGAACTTTACTTCGCTCGATTCCGCACAGACGTTTTCGCTGTATTTCGTTCGTCGAATACATTACTAGGCTTTATCCGGTCTTACTTACGTGTATAAGTGAAAATTATCCGCGGTAAATTCCGGAGAAAGACACAAACATTTTTTTTTTAAAGGTTTCAAATCCGATCAAGGAAATTAAAACCGATATTTGAAACATACTTTTGAAACACACTTATAATAAAATAATAACAATAATAATACAACATCACTATACCAATAAAACTAAAAGTGCAAAAAGCATCCATTGTTCCAGAGATCCTGTGTTCTAGTACTCCAGCCAAAATGACAGAACCAAAATTACCAGGTAATTCATTATCGTTACCCAAATTGACTGTTACCTTGGACCCGGTGAAACATGCCTCTCGAATACCAACATTTGATGGCAGCCGAGACCAACTTAAAAATTTTACTGATATGGTTGACATCATGGTCCCGACATTGCAGACATACGATGCCGTTTCACAACATATTATTAGCAGTATAATTAAGAGTAGAATAGTTGGGAGAGCCAAATTAATTTTAGACGCTAGCCCTCACATTGTAAAATGGGACGACCTTAAAAAAATACTCTATGCAAACTTTTCCGATCAAAGAAATAGTTCACAACTGTTAAATGAATTGCGTTCAACCGAATATAGAGGTTCAATGATGGACTTCATAAATATTATTCAAAAACAATTAACAAATTTAAACCTAAAAGTAGAACAGGAAAATAATTCAAATTATACTCAAATCATACTTGATAACCAGAAAATTGCATTAGATGTTTTAAAGAAAAATACTCCCGAACCAGTCAGAACAATTTTATTTTGTAGAAATCCTGACACAATTGAAGCAGCAATTTTCATATTAACAGAAACCGGTTACCTCTATCATAAAAGAGAGCAAAAAGACAATAAACACAAAAATAAAAATAAACCATTTAAAACTAATCAGCAGAATCATCCACAACAAAACCAAAACCAAAATAATCCCTATCAAAACAATCCCTATCAAAATAATCCCTATCAAAATAACCCTAATCAGAATTACCAATACCAATATAATCAGCCCCAAAATTTTAATCCTTTCCAACAACAATACCAATTTAATAAAAACCCATATTACCGAAACTCAGTCCAGAGCCGCATTCGTAAATACGGAGCTCCTCAACCAATGGAAGTAGACCAATCAGCCCAAGTAATTCATAATAACCAAGATGAAAATTTTCAACAAATAGACTCGGAACTACAAGAACAACCCCCGGTTTGCCCTATATCCGAATAGACTCCTATGGAACTCCTTTCCGATTTCTAATTGATACTGGAGCAGCAATGAGCATAATCGAACCTGGATTATGCGATCCAAAATTAAGAGTACCAAACCCTAATACAAGTATATTTACTCTAAATTCTCACGTACCATTTACATATACAATTCAAATTAAACCATTCAAGGAAATTGGTGGAAACGATAAGTTTACCTTTATTGAACATAAGTTTAGTAATTTCTTTAATGGAATCATTGGGAATAATATTTTTGATAAGTATAATGTTATAATTGACTTAAATAATAAGTTTATAAAATTTAATGATAAGCATTTGAAAATCTTCTTCTCAAAAGACGAAGAAGAAATTGAAGAATATATTAATCATGTATACATACCCGATATATGTCGAAAAACCGATCCACTCCAATCATTGAGAACGGATCATTTAAATGAAGAAGAGGAAAAAACCCTCAAAACTCTATTAAAAAATTATAGAGATATATTTTTTCAAGAAGGCGAAAATTTGACCTTCACCCATAAAATAAAACATGAAATAAAAACTACTAATAATACAGCCGTATATACAAAGTCCTACAGGTATCCATTTATACATCCAGATGAGGTGGAAACGCAAATCAATGAAATGCTTATACAGGGGATTATACGACCAAGTAAATCTCCATATTCATCACCTATTTGGGTTGTGCCGAAAAAGGCCGACGCTTCAGGGAAAATGAAGTGGCGAATAGTGGTGGATTATCGTAAATTAAACAGCATTACCATTGATGACAAGTTTCCTATACCTAACATTGATGATATTTTGGATAAGCTGGGGAAATGTATGTATTTTACCACCCTAGATTTAGCAAATGGATTTCATCAGATTGAAATCGAAGAAGAAGATATTCCTAAGACCACTTTTTCTACAGACAAGGGACATTACGAGTTTACAAGAATGCCCTTTGGTTTAAAAAATGCACCCGCAACTTTTCAAAGACTAATGAATGATATTTTACAAGAATACATTGGCAAAATTTGCTACGTTTACATTATAATATTCAGTACCTCATTACAAGAACACATAAATTCACTCAGGAAAATACTCGATACTCTAAAAAAGGCAAATCTAAAAATCCAAATAGATAAAAGCGAATTTCTAAAAAAAGAAACAGAATTTCTAGGACACATAATAACAACTGATGGCATCAAACCTAACCCAAAAAAGATAGAAGCAGTTCGAAACTTTCCAATTCCAAAAACTACTAAACAGATAAAATCATTTTTAGGTCTAACAGGATTCTATAGAAAATTCATCAAAGACTTTTCTAAAGTTGCAAAGCCACTAACTCTTCGTTTGAAGAAAAATGCAAAAATTAATCCCACAGATAAAGACTACGTCGACGCATTTGAGAAACTAAAACAACTAATAATATCAGATCCTATACTCATATATCCTGATTTCAATAAAAAATTCACTTTAACTACTGATGCTTCAAACTTCGCACTCGGAGCAGTTTTATCTCAAGAAAACCATCCAATTTGCTTCGCATCACGTACCCTAAACGAACATGAGCTAAATTATTCCACAATAGAAAAAGAATTATTAGCCATAGTATGGGCAACAAAATATTTCAGACCATACCTATACGGCAGGAAATTCACCATTAAATCTGATCATAAACCTTTATCCTGGATAGCGAACCTAAAAGAACCAAATCCTAAACTACAACGTTGGAAATCGAAATTAGAAGAGTTTAACTACGATATTGAATATGTAAAAGGAAAAGATAACCTCGTAGCGGACGCGTTGTCTCGACCATATGTAAATGTTAACCAAACTGATAATGAAAATGATAATAATGAAAATTTCAATGAAAATGATTCAATCGCCACATGTCATAGTGCAACTGAAGATAATATCGAATACATACCAATTTCTGAAAGCCCTTTAAATATATTTAAAAATCAATTAATAATCAAACAAGAGAAAATAAAATAGAAAAGAAAAAATACTTCGGCAAAACTAGAACGATCTGCATATCAAAACAACTTGATGGTAAATACTTTCAATATATACTCAATAACCACACACCTCAAAAAGGATTAATCGCAGTATATATGCCAGACCTTAGATCATATCGTCGCTGTGAAATCAAACCGGCATATCTGCAAAATGCACATTTTTCACTAGAGCGCTTTAAAGTTTTCGCCTGTGGGCTATTTCCGCGTGAATGCAAAGCGGCAAAGCACCATTAGACGGGTTTTTATTGAACTATATACGATATGCCGGTGCGACATAAAAATAGACGGGAAAATAAGGAATTTTTTGATACCAAAAACTCAAAAACTCAATTTTTGCACATATGCCGGTTTGATTTAACAGCGACGATATGTAGAATTTCAAAATGAATATGTAAAATGGAGAAACCCACATACAAAAATTAAATTTATTAAATGTAATCACATATTATTTGACTGTACCGAAAAAGGACATATACAAGAAGAAATTTTGAAAATACATAAACAAAACAGCCACAGAGGGATCGATGAAGTTTATAAAGAAATCAAATCAAAATATTATTATCCTAACTTAAAAACAGAAGTAGCTAAAGTTATTAACAACTGCAACATTTGTCAACTAAGTAAATATGAACGAAACCCAACTAAACTACCATTTCAAAAACCTACAATTCCAGATAATCCTCATGAAATAATACATATGGATATTTGGTTACTAGACAAAACTCATTTCTATCTAACCTTAATAGATAAATTCTCAAAATTTGCAGAAGCTATAGTTCTACAATCTAGAAACTGGATGGATATCAAATCCGCTTTAAATCAACATTTTGCAAACTGTGGTAAACCTAAACTCATTATAACTGATAATGAAACTGCATTAACCAATAACCTAGAAAATTTCCTTAATAATGAAGGAGTTAATTTACACTTTACTACTCCCGGAATAAAAACCGGTAACTCAGACATTGAAAGATTCCACAATACCCTAAATGAACATATTCGTTTAAAAATTACCGAATCTAAACTACCCCCAACAGCTATTGACATACAGGAAATAATGAAATATTATAATAACACTATTCACTCATCCACGAATCAAAAACCCATTGAAATCCATATAGGAATAATACCATGTACAGAGTATCCTAAAATTAAAACCCTAATCATAAAAAACCAAGAAAGAAGCATAAAATACCAAAACAAACACCGTAAAGAAGAAGAAATAAACCCGAAATATATGAAAAATATACGGAAACATAAAAAACTAGATAGACCATTCATCATATCACGAAAAAATAAATCACAGAACAAAAAACTTTTTATGAAATTAAAACATTTTCAAAAACCAACTATCCTGCAGGTATCCTCATCACCATAATAATAACAATTATATCCGGACAACATATAGAAGTGACCGAAGTTCCTCAAGGAAATGGATACACACTCATACGTCAAGAACAAATACCAATAATTCATAACTATTCACAAGTATTACATATAATCGATCTGCAGATATACGAAAATATGGTAGCCACCATCGAAAATACAACCTCTCCCGAATTACTCAAAAAATCTCATAATGTTAACGCACTAATACAAAAAATAAAACGAAGATTATTTGCCCTAGAACCTCATAGATTCAGACGAACAATTTTTAGTCCTTACGGTTCATTCTTAAAATGGTTTGGCGGAGTTATGGATGATACTGACAGAGAATACATAGAACGAGATTTTAATAAAATAGAAACAAATATGAAATCTTTCATTGACAACAATGAAAAACAAATAAAAATTAATAATCAAATAAACGAAAACATTCAAAATTTAGCAAAACATGTTAACAAACAACAAAAAATAGTATTATCAAAAGTAAATCAATTAAATGCAGAAAATAACGCAATCAAAAAACAACTTCTAGATGTTGAATGTTACCAAAAGATAAAAGAAAATTTACAAACTATTCTAGAATCTTTAACAGATGTAGAAGAAATAGTTTTATTAGCAAGACTCGAAATTTTAAGCAGAGATATTCTTACCGTTGACGAAATAAAAAATTATAAAATTGACATTGAAAAATTAAAAAACATTAGAATTTCAATAGCTCAAAAAGCCAAAACAATACTGATTGTCATATTAATTCCTAACTTTTCAGAAAAACAATTTTATAAAACAAGAATCGTTCCCATTCCTAACAAAAACAATTTAGAATTAGTCACACCATACTCAGAAATTTTATCAACAACCGACAAAGTATTCTTGTATAATAAGATAAATGAAGAAAATAAATTAATACCAATAAGAGATATATGTATAAATAAAATTTTAAGCGAACCAGTAAATTGTACAATGCGTAAAAGTGAAAAAATAAGTATCGAAAGAATAACTGAAAATATTATTATTACAAAGAATTTACAAAAAACAAAAATTTTTCATATTTGTAATGATCAAAACATATACATACAAAACCATAATATTATTAAATTTGCAGATTGCAAAATAACTATAAGCAACAAAACTTTTATCAATAAGCAAGATATAATTAGAAATAATCTAGTATTACCAAACGTAATCAAAAACATTACTTATAAAGAAGAAAATAATTTGACTCTGGAAGAGATACAAGCCCAAAATATTGGAAACTTAGATCACATAAAATATTTAGAATTGGAACATCTTAAAAACACGTGGACAAGCATTACGACCGATATTTTAATAATGATTATCATACTTACCGTTGGAATAATAATTTACTGTAAATTTTTCTTTAAAGTTAAAATTAATTCAATGCGCGAGGACACGCATCTTAAGGGGGGAAGTGTTATACCCTTAAAATCGAGGCGCAATTCTATAAATGAATTACGCAATAATGATGATATTAACGCGCATAACCTTGAATCAGAAGAAACAATATTCTAAAATAATCAATTTCGCAGCTGCACAACTCAATCATCAGAATTCAATAATAGCCACTCGATACAGATCCACTCATTGTAAACAATAGACATTCGATCTCATCTAAAGCATAGTACTGAGTTCGATTTCACGTGAAATTTTCATACAAAATTTCACGTGAAATGTGTTTCGGCGAAAATTTAGCTTGAAAATAAGCAAGTTTGGTACTGTGTTCTTAGCATGAAAAGTTGCTTTGAAGTTGCTTTCGCTTTGAAAACATAGATGGCACTGAAACATGTTGTCAATCATTTCACGCCAATTTAGTTTGTGCAGTTCATTCTTTCGAGCGAAAAAGTGACATTTAGTGTTTCAATTTGAAAATTGAGCAGTGCAAATGACTTTCCAATAAGAAAATCGATCGAAAAGTGAAATTCTTGACATTTTATCCGTCAAGAATGAGCAGTGTCTCTGCTTTTCTCCGTTGTCAAAATTTTCGCTCGAAAGAATGACCAGATAATGGAAACATGTCAAAATTTCACATGAACTCGAACTCAGTACCAGCCTTAAAGCATAGTACTGAGTTCCATTTCACGTGAAATTTTCATACAATTCACGTGAAATTTTCATACAAAATTTCACGTGAAATCTGTTTCGGCGAAAATTTAGCTTGAAAATAAGCAAGTTTGGTACTGTGTTCTTAGCATGAAAAGTTGCTTTGAAGTTGCTTTCGCTTCCAAAACATAGATGGCACTAAAACATGTTGTCAATCATTTCACGCCAATTTAGTTTGTGCAGTTCATTCTTTCGAGCTAAAAAGTGACATTTAGTGTTTGAATTTGAAAATTGAGCAGTGCAAATGACTTTCCAATAAGAAAATCGATCGAAAATTGAAATTCTTGACATTTTATCCGTCAAGAATGAGCATTGTCTCTGCTTTTCTCTGTTGTCAAAATTTTCGCTCGAAAGAATGGCCAGGGGCAAGCACGCCTACTGGGCAGCCGGACCGTCGAGGACTAGCGCGACCACTGCACTTATTAGAAGATCATCATTACCATACCTTTAATAAACTCCTTAACGGAAAAAAAGAAAAAAAAGAAGAAAACAAAAAAAAAAAAGAAGATCACGCCAATTTAGTTTGTGCAGTTCATTCTTTCGAGCGAAAAAGTGACATTTAGTGTTTCAATTTGAAAATTGAGCAGTGCAAATGACTTTCCAATAAGAAAATCGATCGAAAAGTGAAATTCTTGACATTTTATCCGTCAAGAATGAGCAGTGTCTCTGCTTTTCTCCGTTGTCAAAATTTTCGCTCGAAAGAATGACCAGATAATGGAAACATGTCAAAATTTCACGTGAACTCGAACTCAGTACCAGCCTTAAAGCATAGTACTGATTACCGCGGTCGATCACCATGGGTACTACCTGCCTGGACGCGGATTGTTCTTCTTGAGTCATGACCCAAAGAGGAGGATCTCTGATTACCGCGGTCGATCACCATGGGTACTACCTGCCTGGACTGCTAATTCTAATGGAGATTCTAATGGACCAAGTTATCATAAATCAAACTGCTAACGTCCCGCAACAATCCGCGTCCAGGCAGGTAGTACCCATGGTGATCGACCGCGGTAATCAGAGATCCTCCTCTTTGGGTCATGACTCAAGAAGAACTATTCGATGGACTTGGTCCATTAGAATAGCCTTCGAATCATTATACCAACAAGGGGGAGCGATAAGAAACCCCGATTTGCCAGCCATATGTAGTACCCCGGTCAGCAAGAAAGACGAAGAACAATTAGCTATCTGCAGCCATTCGCTTTGTAAATCAAACTGCTAACGTCCCGCAACAATCCGCGTCCAGGCAGGTAGTACCCATGGTGATCGACCGCGGTAATCAGAGATCCTCCTCTTTGGGTCATGACTCAAGAAGAACTATTCGATGGACTTGGTCCATTAGAATAGCCTTCGAATCATTATACCAACAAGGGGGAGCGATAAGAAACCCCGATTTGCCAGCCATATGTAGTACCCCGGTCAGCAAGAAAGACGAAGAACAATTAGCTATCTGCAGCCATTTGCTTTCACATAGTTAATGTGGTGATTTGCTGAATGGTGTAAAGTCCTAATTGAGCGATATCATTGTTTTTCTTAAGATATGTGTAAATGTCGGTTGAGTAAACCAGTTGTGTTTTGTTTTCCGTTAAGAATTTTTTTAAAAAATATGTATAAATGTCGGTTGAGTAAACCAGTTGTTTTTTTTTCCGTTAAGGAGTTTATTAAAGGTATGGTAATGATGACCCTCTAATAAGTGCAGTGGTCGCGCTAGTCCTCGACGGTCCGGCTGCCCAGTAGGCGTGCTTGCCCCTAAAAGGATCCAGCGGCCACCAGTCTCCTTATGAATTTCATCTCACCATGTATAATCTCACAATTATTTAAGATTTTTTTGATTGGACAAAATCAAGAGAAGTATTTGATGAGTTTAGGCTGTCAATTCTATTTTGAGTTTAGTATATCAATAGAGGGGAGAAAAACCACGAACCATAAATGAAGAGCCCTTAGATAGTTTTCCGCTTAGCATATGTGTATGACCTGTGTGCTGATGAGTTTGGATTTTCCGTAAAGGATTTTTTTGTTTTTTGAATTTTCTTTTCTGAAGAATTTGCTGAAGAATTTGGAGTATTTTTTTGATGGTGGTGCCTTAATGATGCCCTAATGATGCTTATTTTGTGGATGGGATTTTCTTTCTATATCTGTATATGGTTGGATGGGTTTTATGGTGAAAAATAACAAGACTTTCGATGTAATTTAATATGTAAAAGATATATTTTGTTTATTCCATTATATAAGTATTTCATATGTAAAAGATATATTTTGTTTATTCCATTATATAAGTATTTTTAATATGTAAGTCTAAATTTGAAAATGAATTTTTAACATATAAGTCTAAATAATATTTTGTTTATTTTATTATATAAGTATTTTTTAACATGTAAGTCTAAATTTGAAAATGAATTTATTTTTTGTAAATGAATTAATTTTTTGTAATTTCTGTTTTGGTGATGCTGCTACTGAATATCTAATTTTATTTTTTTGTTGTTGTTGTGTTTGCTTTTGTGGTGTCTTTTCTTTTTTCGTTTTGTATTAGCTTCTGTTGTTGCTGTTGTTGGTTCTTTAGCTACGGCGGGCTCCTGCTGATGTTGCTGCTGCTGTTGCGGAACGGCCTCTTGTTTATGCTGCGGCGGGACGGACGGTGCGGTCTCTTCGGTTGTTTCGGGCAATGCGTTCTCTTCGGTTGTTTCGGGCAATGCGTTCTCTTCGGTTATTTCGGACGTTTCAATTGTTTGGGGCCAATCTGGCCAAACTGATTTCTCGATTCCGCTGTCCACGATAGTTCTACTGATGCTAATTGTTCTTCGTCTTTCTTGCTGACCGGGGTACTACATATGGTACTGCAGATTCGAATATAATGATTATATGCTATTTGTAAATCAAACTGCTAACGTCCCGCAACAATCCGCGTCCAGGCAGGTAGTACCCATGGTGATCGACCGCGGTAATCAGAGATCCTCCTCTTTGGGTCATGACTCAAGAAGAACTATTCGATGGACTTGGTCCATTAGAATAGCCTTCGAATCATTATACCAACAAGGGGGAGCGATAAGAAACCCCGATTTGCCAGCCATATGTAGTACCCCGGTCAGCAAGAAAGACGAAGAACAATTAGCTATCTGCAGCCATTCGCTTTCACATAGTTAATGTGGTGATTTGCTGAATGGTGTAAAGTCCTAATTGAGCGATATCATTGTTTTTCTTAAGATATGTGTAAATGTCGGTTGAGTAAAATGTCAAAACTTCACGTGAACTCGAACTCAGTACCAGCCTTAACGCGTGACAATTCCGAAATAAGATAAACATTAAAAGATCGATGCGTGGATATCGGTCCTCCAACGCATAAACAATTTCGGCATGATACATAAACACTAAAAGATAAAGTATAAACAATAACCGTTCGATTTGTGACCAATAGTTCTAATTGATCGCGAATTCAATTGAAATTTTTAATAAACAAATTTGTGATATTGCCACCTGGAGTAAATTAAACAAATGCACGTGTGCAAAAATACGCAAATCAAAAATACTATAAAAGGGCTTGCATCTTTGAAAGATCATCATTGTTATTTTTCAATCAGTCAGTCATAGTCAGTCAGTCAATTTTTAAAAGTGTAAAACAATCGAAATCAAAAATATAATGAAAGTAAAATATAATACACAAAAAGTGAAATTAAAAGAAAGAAAAGGAAATACTGTAAATCTAAAATTGAGAAAGTTCCCCGTTATTATAAACTATTTCGGAAAACTTCTAGTGCTGTATAAAGATTGCTATTTTTATAATAATAAACAATTTTTATATACAAAAAAATAAAGTTCAAACAAAAATTTCAAAAGTGATGTTTTAGTTACATATAATTCTAAATTTTGGCACATTTCCATTATCTGGTCATTCTTTCGAGCGAAAATTTTGACACTGCTTATTTCTGACTGATAAAACGCCAAGAATTTCAATTTTCGATCGATTTTGTTACTGAAAAGACTTTTGCAAAACTCAATTTTCAAATCCAAACACCAAATACCACTTTTTAGCTCAAAAGAATGAATTGCACATACTACATTGGCGTGAAATGATTGGAGACATGTGTTAATGCCATCTGCATTTTTAAAGCGAAAGCAACTTCCAAGCAAATTTTCATGCTAAGAAGTGAGTACAACTCTTGCTTATTTTCAAGATAAATTTTCGCTGAAACAAATCGAAGATAGTACTAAGCTTTTATCCCGAGAGGACAACACAATTTTTGCTAATACCTTAATACCTGTCAGATTGCGCAAGTCGCAAACGACCTTCTACATAAAGGCCAGCATCAAACGCATCAGATATGAATGTTAAACAGCACCTGTCAAACAAAAGCAGTTCAGTGCGATGTAAACGCACTTTCCTGAATTAAAAAGCAGGAACCATAATAACATGATTATAGTTGTGATGTAAACAGGCTATAAAATATGGAATATAATAATAAATTTGCGTATGATTGTATTATAAATTAATAAATAGATATTATATTAAAAATGAATAAAAAGTTTTTATAAAAATATGAAAAACAAAGTTAGAAAAGAGAGAAAGTAGAAAATAATAGATAAAAGAGAGAAGAGAAAAAATAAGTTATGTGGATTCAGCAACAAGCTATTTGAGTTTCTTCATGTAGCAATATTCATCAGCCACCCTGTATATACATGCACAAATGTTAAGGTCCAACAACAATTCTGTTTAAAGCTACCTAACTAGCATAAATACTAAGCCAAAGATGCAAAACATTTATTTTACTATGAAAACATGAGTCTTAAACGAATGTATACGCACATGAAAAACGAACAATGTTACATGAGCAATTCATTAAGGAGGTAAATCAACTACGCCTTCTTCTAAAATAGCAAACTCCGAAGAATTCGAGTCCACATCTGGTGAGAATATGATGTCCATAATTCGAATAGCTGCCCTGTATGTCGATTGGTCCGATTTTCTTACTAACTCTTTTTGCGTCTTCGTAATTCTAAGGCGTGTTCGGACTAAATTAGCCCAAGCAAGTCCGAGACAGGGTGATGGGTGGTTCATGGAATCATTGCTCGCAACTGATGTTACCTTAAAATAAAATGGTTATCGATCTGAATATCAAAACAATTTTCAGTCAAGGGTATGAGTGTGTGTCAAGAAAAAAATGACAATTTGAAATATTTGAGCGTTAAGTAGTAAAAAGTATTTTGATTCTTGTTAGAGTTACACAGCTAACATTTGTCAACATAACACAACTGTTCATTAGAATTGTTTTTTTTTTTTTAGATACAAGAGGGAGTCAGTTTGACAAATATTGACAGCATATGTACAATGATGTATTTTTATATGACATTATTCATAAGAGGGGTAGATAAGTTCGCGGCCTAAGGTATTTAATGAAAAAATTGTTTTATATTTTTTTATTTTTCAATGTAATCTCCCTCAAGTGAAATACACTTTTTATAAAAACCAATAAAAAATTTATAAAAAACTTAAACCAACCAAATTTAATTTGTCATAACGTCAGACGTGCGTGAAGCAGTCCCCGTCGGAATTAAATTAAATTTCCGTATATTTTTAAACCATAATCAATTATATTGTTTACTTATCTGTGTATTTACTCTGTGCCGACGCGCTGATTTTATGTGCGGTGCTAACGTGGGTGCCTTCTTTCTTGGCAATACAATTTTTACCCTTCTTCTTTTCCCTGTGAGCAACCAGTTAGAAAACAAGGTCGCGTAACGTCGCGTCGTCCTCTAAATCGCGTCAACAGTAAAACTCTGAGGGGTCGACCCGGTTTTCTGTTGTATATATACCTTGGACAATTCAGTGAAGATCATTTAGTTTAATTCTATTAACATGTTTCCCTTTTTTCATGTTCCTCATAAGTGAAAGTGTATAAATCGAATCACCTATAACGGAAAGTGCGAACAAAGAAGTAAATTTCACATATGTTAACAGAACATTTGTTTTAGTAATTAATCCTACTTCTAAATTTGGTTTTTATGTTATTTTATCAACAAAGCTCAGTGACATTGTTGCAAGCTCTTGACCACTGGAGTGCGAGTTCAATTCCACGTCAGTACAACAGCTTTTTGTAAGTTTCAACATATTGGGAAAAATAAATCACTTTGATTTCAAGTAAAAACAATTTAAATGATAAAATAGCACTTTCAATTTGAAACAATTTGAAACAATTATAAATCAAATACAAATGCAATATAATAAACACACATAACATTTTTAAATTAACTTCACTGGCCGAGCTTTTGAAAAGTTAAATTGACATTATAATCCCATAACTTATCAGTTTTGGTAGCAACGTTACATTAGCAACCGCTTAGCGATCTGACGATCAAATCCACACGACGATCGAATCCACACGGCGCCGAATTTTAGCCCGCATTTTTGACAAAAAATATATATAAATATTCCACTTATCTATGATACCAAGTCTAAATAATTGCATACTTTCGGGCACTTATCATATTGGATACTTCTAAGCATCGAATCGACAAATTCATTAATTAATCATGAGCTTCAAGTGCAGCCTCGAAAATTGCTTTGCCTTCGACAACACGATGAAATTTGTGATATACAAAGCTTTCTGCAATAGGAAGTTGCACGGTGCCTGCATGGGTGCTCCCAGAGATTGGTTCCACCCGTATCTCGAGAGTCATTTTATCTGTACAGATTGCCAAAATATTGAAAGACTTTTAAAAATTATGTACGACAACTTAATTAGCTATATTGGGACACTTATTTCGAAAAAAGACAATATCCAAGCATCTTGCACAAGCGCGAGCAAATGAAGAATTCCTGTCGGAAATATCAAATCATTTCGATGGTCTGGCGTCTACCTTTTCTAAATCGAACAGTATTAGCCACGGAAAGTCTTTTGACACGCTTGGGAAGAAAATGGATACTCTAATTGATAAAATGGGTTCCATTGCATCGAATTTGTCCACTTTCAATAACGTTAATGATACTTGCCAAGCAAACAACAAAAGTACGCTTGTAAATTTTGAACAATTTTCACGAACGTTAAAAATGCAAACTGACAGACTTACAGACGCTTTTTCTGAGCAACAACTAAAATTAGCTGATATCAGCAGAAAATTAGAGGATTTAGACCGTCATTGTAAAACCTCAAGAAATGATGCAGACAAAGATTTATTAGCGAACGAGATAACACTCCATCAGGAGCTCCTTAACACAACGTTGGAAATAAATAATAACACAAATTAACGACTTCAGTAAACAAAAATGCATTCTTTGTGAAAGGGATTCCTTATTCTGCTGACGACGAATGGTTGGGAAAGATTCTCGAAGCTGATTTTCATATAAACGACTACGAAGTGAAATTTTTATCCCAGCGTAAACATATATCCTCAAGACGGTGTAAGGTCTTCATCCCATCAAAATATGCCTGGCTTTTTACTTGCTTGAGTGGAAACAACAGCTCCATCAATTGGAAAGGAGTGACATTAAGCCCCTGGAGAAACATCACCGACAAAACTAGGTATAAGAAAAAACAAAAAATTGTAAGAAAAAATTGTATCCCTAGTCACACCTTTACCCAATTTCCTTCCACGCATAAAAGTCGCTCATCACGCACTCAGTCCCAATTTTCAATGACAACAGATAATTCTACCTTATCTGACTGTTCCAATGCTTTTACTCATAATAATAGTAATGCACTGATACCCCCAGCAGTTAACACGGCATCTTCTCCCTCAAGCAGGTGTACCAACGTTGTTAATATACACTCCTCCAAGGTTTCCAGTCAGGCCGCCGTAAACTTAGCTCCTTCTACGAGCAATATAAATTATTCTTCTAATGGTAGTAATATGACATCTGAATCTCTTCGAAGATCAGGCAACCCTTTTAGGCATTTTTCCTAACCGATCTCAGACAAGCCTCAAACTTTTTTACCACAATTGTGGTGGTATGAGAGGCAAACTAAGTAAATTATACCTTGACGCCAAATCGTGCCATTTTAATTTACTCGCCATCACCGAAACTTGGCTTAATGCCTCTCATAAGAATGAGGAGATTCTTGATAGTAGTTGGACTATTTACAGAAGCGACCGTGATTATTGTTCTACGGGTCAGTCGCGAGGAGCTGGTGTCTTACTTTCTGTTAGCAACACACTTTCAAGTGAGCTTGTAGATACCACCCCAAATGTTTTCTTCCAATGTATAATTGTTCGGATCTCCACTAATAACAACTCAATTTACATCGCTGTTGTCTGCATCCCCCCTAGATCTGACGAATCCATCTATAGCAATTTTTGTGACACAATATCTTCACTAGCGACATCACTTAGCGAAAAAGATAAAATAATAGCTTTGGGTGATTTCAATCGTTCGAATCTATGCTTTGTTCCGGATGAAAATGACTCTTACCTTCTCCCTGTAAACCTTGTAAACACCAACGATTTCAATCTTGCGAGTGCCTTTTATGGTAATGATTTGCAGCAGGTTTCCCAAACTCCTAACCAAAATGGTAATTGGTTAGATCTTGTTTTCACAAATGCTTATGACGAAGTAGTGGTTAGTCCACGTTCGGACTGTAGGTTGGGTGGCCAATTTCTGTGAATTCCGTAGCTTTCAAGGCATCCCTCGCAACCTGAGCAGTGTGAATGGGCGCGTTGTCTTACAGAAACAGCACTCCGCGTGCCAATTGACCCCGTCTCTTTTGTACGACTGCCTCACGTGCCTGACCTGGTAAATTAGTGTGCTACCGGCCGTTCATTGTAGTTCCTTTAGGCAAGTAATCAATTAATTAAATTCCCTTGCTATGCCAGAAAATGGTAGCCATAATCTTCGACGTCGACTTTTCCACTTTGAAATCTTTGGTGACATTTTGCTCTTTTTTATCTACTGCATCGATTCTTGTTTGGACTCGAGATCATACTGACGAATTCAGGTTTTATCAAATGTCAAATACAAATGCAAATTTCATCCAAATCAACCTGATACAACTTCAGAAAATAATTACAACTCTCCACACATCGCTGCTTGTCGATCGGTGTGAGCATTCACGGTACCCAATGTGCACAATTTTTTTCATGTGCCAATGTTCATTTAAAATCTCTCCAGCTCATTATTTGCTCATCAGTAGTTCTACTGCCGTCTGCCACAACTTAATTGTACTAATTTTTCGACTATTTGAACATTTTCTTCGGTCACGACCGTCACTGGGCGGCCCGGGCGTGAGTTGTCTTCAAAGATCTTTATTCCTTGTTGAAATAGCTTAGCCCATTTTTTACCATCATATATGAAGATGCAGGATCCTGAAGAACCCATGACATCGCTTCAAAAATTAAGTTCGGCTTATTTCCTTTTTTAATAAGGAGTTTAATCACAGCGCGATGCTCCAAATTGCGAGAATTTCTAGTTTCCGTTGACATGATGTTGTTTCTTGTTCCAGGAATGAAGTGTTAATGAACAAAATATAAAAATACGTGAGATTTATACTAACAACGAGTCACACAATTAGTGTTATCAGTAACGAGATTATGAGTCATCGCTAAGTACCTTAGGCCGCGAATTTATCAGCCGCCCCCCGTACATCTGCATTCCCAAGGTATCGGAGGAAAAGATTGAAACAAAAACGATATCGTATGCACCACATTCAAAAAGTTTAAGCGTCTAAACCTAAAACAAAATACTCTAGCGCATAGAAACTTTCTAGCAAGACCGAGTTTCGAAGAAAAGTAAAGTAATTTTGTAAATTTTGAATACAAGTTCAACCTAACGTGCCCCTTATTGCAACCAACCTGTATCGAAGGTCAATTATAACTTTGATCCCATGACTGCCTCGAAAGCCATAGAGTCGAAAGAATTCCAGGGTTATTACTCGCCTGACTTTCAAAATTTAGGTAAGATGTAAGATACTTAGTATATAAAAATTTGATGGCAGCAGCTCCTAGTACAAAAATGATGAGTACTGGCAGCACTTTTCCAGAACTGCAACCTTAGGTGTATCACTATTGCTTCAAGTCAAGAATAACGGCCTCAGTAAATTTTGTTTTGATTCGAAGCCCGCATTGGAAGTTACAGGGGTGGACAGATATTTGGGGTCGTCATCCGAAAATATTTCAACACTTAAATTTTAACATTTTTGACTTATTTTCATTGTAGATGTTTTTCATATGAAATGTTGATGGTAGCATCTAATGGCATGCAAATAAAAATTTTTCTAGTGCTGGCAATCATTTGCTAACCCGACACCAAAAATTATACCAAATCTGCTTCGCGCTGATGCCAACCCACATTGTGAGTATCCACCACTGCCAGCATATTCATGTAACATCTATCTGATTTGGTTCTACTTAAGACCAATACATTCTGTTAATATCAAATGGATCTGATTATCAAGTCGTAAGTTCTCGCGAACACGAATTTTGCGTTAAAAAATAGGTTATTCGATGAAGGGTTACTATAACCCAAAGATATAGCAGAAATGGATGGGCGGTATACACGTACATGAGCGTACGTGTATGGCACCAGCTCTTCTTGCAGAATGCTATCCCCTCTCCGCTTTGACAAAACTCATGTTGTCAAATAAATGTAAACAAAGTCCGATTACATATGATTGCCGAATGGATCTAGTCGAATTGCGGCCCATTAACAACATTCTTATGCCTTAAAAAAGGTTCATGATAAAGTTTGAACATGATTACTTACTTTATTGGGCAAGAAGTAAAACGGCATCGAAAAAATCTAACCAAAACTGAGAAATGAACTGAATGGTAGAGAGTTGTGCAACTACAATCGGCTCTCATACCATCGGATTTGCGATTTTCGGTCGAAAAACGAATTCACAACACTATAAATTAAACTTAGAATAGGACTAGTGAGACAGTAAATCCATAGTTTAAAAATTACCGCCGCAATTGGTAATCTTTTGCGGATACCGTACTACGCGCGCGATCACTGACAACCTAGTTTGACAACCTGAGTTTTCTTAAATTTTTATGAGTTGGGAGCGTCAGAGGCGTACCAAATAGTTTGATTGTTGGGAGTCACAAATATTTTTGAATATTTTTTTCCAAATTAAGATGAATACATGTTTGTGGGTGAAAATAAAAACAGATAACGATAATATAATTATGAAATATAATTTGAACGCAGAGTGTGGAACGAAGGAGGTGCATTGACAAATGTATTATTATATGAACTTGTATACTTGTATATTTTTGCGTCTCTATGACCCCAAGCAATATGATGGGCTTTCAAGTTAGAGCTTTAATTCGACCGAAGCCAGTCCCAAGCCCGGTTTTAAAGGAAATCTACAGTTCCAATCCACTTCTTCTATATCTTTGCTATAACCAGTGAGGTAGTAGAAATGGAGTGGACATGCCTATAAGATTTACATTGAAGGGGATGGTAGTAATTTTTTAGCTACTCATTGTCAAATCGAGCTAGCTGTGAAAAACCCTTGCTATACGTTAGCTTCATATCCTTCGTACCTTGTAAATAGCGTAATATTTGCTTCACTCAGTGAGGTAGTCGAAATGGAGTGGACATGCCCATAAGATTTACATTGAAGGGGATGGTAGTAATTTTTTGGCTGCTCATTGTCAAATCGGGTCAAATCCAAGTAGTTCCCCTCCAATTTGACAATTAGATCATAATGGCGGAAAGGCAACTTTAACATGCTTTGTGCGCGAGAGGATTGAAGGGGCTAGTGGTGGAAAGTTATACCGTCCGTGTCCACGAGCTGGCTTCACTGCCAGCCACTGTGACATCTCAGGGTTTTTGTTAAAACGACTTACATTATTAATGGCAAATGCGATATCTGGTCTAGTTGCTTGAGCCAAATACAAAATACTGCCTACCGCTTCCTGAAATGACACACCTTTCATTTTTGCAATATCGTCAGCACTTTTGGGTGACATTTCCTTGGTTAATTTTTGTTTTAGATCTACAGGTGTTGCTATTGGTTTACAATCAGCCAGTCCAAATTTCGATAAAATCTCCATAATATATTTCTTCTGGTCCAACTCTATTTTATTATTCGCCTTGTCGATTGTGAAATGAATTCTAATGCAGCTTTCAGCTTTACCAATATTTTTCATTTTAAATTCGCTCATCAGGGTCGATTCCAGTTCATTTTTTAGTTTAATATCATTCCAAAAAAGCAGCAGATTATCCACATATATCGTAATGAATATCATTGATTTACCATCAATGTGAAAGTAAACACAAGAACCCACTTTTGATTGCTTGAATTTAGCTTTGAGTAACGATTTGCTAAGCTTCTCATTCCACTGTCGACTCGCCTGTTTCAACCCATATATTGATTTTGATAATTTGCAAACTCGTCCGGAATTATCATCAAATGCTTCTGGCTGATACATATAAATTTCTTCCTCCAAATCACCCTGAAGAAAGGCTGTAATCGCTTCCATTTGTGTTATTTCCAAATTGTACTGGACTCCGATTGACATTAAATATCGTATGGATGTGTATCTTACAACTGGAGAGTAAGTTTCATCATAGTCAATACCTTTTCTCTGCGCACAGCCCTTTGCAACAAGTCTTACCTTAAACTCTTTGAATATATCCTTCGTTGCTCGTTCTTGCTTTAAAAATCCATTTATTTCGAATCGCTTGTTAATCCTTCGGCAAATTACACAAATCCCAGGTTCGGTTCTCTAACAAAGAACTCATTTCACGTTGCATAGTTTTTCTCCATTCATTTCCATCTACACCTTCTAACGCTTCCTTAACTGTAATTGGATCACACTTACTTTCAACGTCTGTAGCCATGTGTGTATCAGCCCACTCAATAATACGTTGTTTTGGCAGTCGTTCTGATCGACGTAACTGAATCAAAGTATCATCATTATATACGTTATTATTATTATTAACTTTAGTTGGAGTGGAGTTAAGATCATCCTTGCAAATATTGAATATAGTTACACTATCGTTGATTTGTGTGTTGTCAATTGCCCCACTGAAACAGGATCAATTTTCATTTTCATTTCATCATTCGTATCTTTTGTTTGTGTATGTGATGGTTTCTGTAATTCAATCCCTAATTGCGACGCTTCCGCCATGTTTTGTTCCATAAAGACTAAATCTCGACTAAAAGTTAGTTTTAGGGTATTTGGATCTATCAGCCGATAACTCTTCTTGTATTCATCCAAACCCACCAAAATTTTTTTTTTTTATTTTTTATCTCACTTCGTCCTGTTCTGCTTTGGAACATGCACCATGGCTTGAGATCCAAAAACACGAAGATGTCCAACGTTTGGCTTCTTTCCTTTCCACACTTCATATGGTGTTTTATTTTTCAAGTTTGAACATGGTGACCGATTATTTAAATATACTGCATTGTTTACAGCTTCCGCCCAGAACTTCACGTCTAATTTTGCATCGAAGAGCATGCACCTGGCTTTCTCTACCACGGTCCGATTCATCCGTTATGATAGTCCATTTTGCTCGGGTGTGTAAAGATTCGACGTTTGATTTATAATTCCACCTAGTTTCAGAAAACTATTAAATTCATCATCACAGAATTCTCCACCGTTATCCGTACGTAGAATCTCAATCTTTCGTTCTAGTTGATTTTCCACTTTTGTTTCGAATTCTTTGAAACAATCTAATGTTTCATCCTTCTTTCTCAAAAAGTAAACAAACGCTTTACGCCTGCAATCATCTGTAAAAAGTAAATAATAAACTAGACTAGACTTGTTTTTCATGGGACCGCATAAATCAGCATGCACCTACCTCACTGGCATGCACTATATCCAGAAGCGAGTCCGAACGTGAACTAGTCTTCGGAAACGAATGTCTTGGTTGTTTTCCTTCACAGCAGACGACGCATTTATTCCTATTGTCAATTTTATCACTAATCTTGATACTTTTTACAATTCCGTTAGTCATTTTCGACATATCAGTATCATTTATGTGTCCCAGACGACGATGCCAAATACTTGACGAAATTGACGATGGCGTAAAAAAACATTCAACCTGATTTACATTTAATCGGTACATTATGTTTATTAGTTCACCTGTTGCGATGTCAATCTGGCTATTCATAATACTGCAACCAATATAATTGAATACAACTGTATATCCATTTCTAGTTAGCTGGCTAACAGACAGCAAATTTGTTGCAAGCTCTGGGACATATAACACATCTTTCACCAGTACATCATAAATTTTCCCTACATCACCACTACAATTAATTGGTACATGCATATCATTTGCAACTTTAATTTCACCAGTGTGTGTATTGCTTATATTTGTTAGCCAGTTTTGGTTTACTGTTAAATGATCTGATGCACCGGGATCTACATATGTACCAGTTGCTTTTGTCGAATTTGCCTACTAAAAACAAAGCACTAAATGCTTGCACATTATTTTTTGACTTAGCCGTCTTTTCTGAATTTTGCTTGAATCTGCTAGCACAGTGAAACTTTTTATGGCCCAATTGACCGCACTCGTAGCACTTCATAGGTTTTTTACCTTTATTTTTAAATCCGTTCTTGATGACAAATGCGATGGATCCATGCTCATTTTGCTCAGTTTCGGAATCGAGTAATTTTGTCCTGATCAAGTCTGCCGAAATTGTGACCCCTGAGTGTTCAATTGCCATTATCATGGGCGTGAATTTCGGTGTTGGCAATCCAGCCAGCAACAACGATCCTATTCACTCGTCATCAATTTTGAATCCGGTACCCTGCAATTTCTGAGCAGTTTCCATGATGTGAGTGACATATGATTCCATTGAATCGAAATCCGCCAATCGCGAAGATATTAATGTTCGAAGCAATCCGATGCGACGTATAAAGCCTGTGTCATCGAACATATTTTCAGTGTGCTCCAGATGTCCTACGCGGACTCCGCCATCCTAATGTGAACGTATAACGACGGGTCGATAGACAGCACCAGCTTCGATTTCGCCTCCGCATTCTTACTATTCGCCGTTTCGGTCCCGATGATGGTCTTTTCCAGACTATCCAATACTAAATAATTTTCGACCGCGAACGACCAATCTGAATAATTTGCACGACCTTTCAACTTCGGAATACTCGTCAAAAAATTAGCCATTGCTAATCCAGATAAAAATGTTTAAAATGCGTTATCTTCGCGACAATGGGTGACTGGACCCATAACCTGTTGATTAAAACGCAGTTGACTTTAGAGCGATTAGAGACAGACTGGATTATTTCAAGTTACTTGCAGGTATATACAATAGAATAAGTATTGAACTTATTATATTATGTACATAAGGTCATGAGAGTGTATTTTATGTTCCAACAGTGTTCATGACAGCAAGGACAAGCCCTAGCTTATACTTCAATGCTAGGTCATGCTCACCAAAAAATCACTCGAGGACGCGAGTAGGAGAGATAGTGTCAAAGTTTAAGATGTTAGCGCTAAACACGGGCTCCACGCCAACATACCGAAGGCCCGGCAAATTCATTCCCGTTGTCACTATGACATCGGAAAGACTGGCGATCCTCGTGATTGATTAGAGGGTGATAGAGGACTACACACATCGTTGAGAGCAGACACAGGCAACACCGCTCATTCTGAAGGACACTTCGTTGGAATGCACCCTTGCTAAACAGAGGTGAGATAGTTACCTTCAAAATTCAGGTAAAGCTAGTAACAGTCATAAAATTATCAAAAATAAAAATTGTAATTTAACCACAACTCCAATCAGTTCCCTTTCCAATCCTGACAACGGTGAGAATATTGATTCCATAAATCTGAATCCCAAACCGAACAAATCTCGAGTAATTAATCCTATTCACATTGACTGCAATGTTGCTGATTTTAATCTCCAAGCACTTTCCAACACTGAACCATTCACAGCCCCTAGCATCAGTTCCAAACCAGTCTCATCCCCGTACAAGAATTTTATTCAGAGAATTAAAAGAAAAATTTCCCCAAAGCAAAAAGTCTCTCTTAAACTAGAAATACAGAAATACTAGAAATACTAGAAACACTAGAAATCTCGATTGCTTTCCGAATACTGTTGCCAAAAAATCATCTGATCTCGTTAACACCGTCTCTAAACCCGTGCAATACCCTAATTTTTGTTCGTGGCGAAGTTCAAACCTCCTCCATTACCCCTGGTATAATAGTTATTGCCAATCCTTCGTGTGAACCAGTGATAACTGCGCGTAAGTTCCTTGACCCACTAGTGCCTCCTATAGTTAAAGCCACAATCAACTCCAGTGCTGATCTCGAAAGTAGGTATCTGCTTTCTCGGCTAAAGGATAAGAAAATCTATGAAAACGTTGGCCTCTACCTTGCATACATGCACAAAGCCACTGACTCTGCTTGTTTCGAGGGTAAAACGAAGACTCATCTGAAAGTCATGATTCAACAGGAAGGTCTTCCCATAGATTTTCAGGCTCTTCATACTGTTTTTGTTCGGTATCATGAGTAACTTGGCATAACAGCTGACCAAGTGAAAAAAGAGCTAAGCACATTTGCCTCACATGTCTCAGCTAAGTATATTTCCTCCCTTCAAAAATCAAGGAATGATTTTAAAAACTATCATTCCTAACAGCCTCAAACTTTTAACACCTGTTAAACAGCCTCAAACTTTTTTACCACAACTGTGGTGGTATGAGAGGCAAACTGAATAGACTCTTTCTTGACTCAAAATCTTGCCAATTTAATGTACTGACGTTCACGGAAACCTGGTTAAACAGTTCGCACACAAACGCAGAAATATTAGATGGTAAGTGGACTATTTACAGGAAGGACCGAAACTATCTTTCTACTGGCCAAACTCGAGGTGGTGGTGTTTTAGTAGCAGTTCGTAACTCGCTATTAAGCGAACTAGTCGAAAGCAGCTCACATAATCTATGCGTAGTGATTTCTACCCTAGTTTCATCTCTTAATGAGGAAGATAAAATTATAATACTCAGTGATTTCAATCGCCCAAATTTAAAATTTACGGCTGATGAAACTGATAATAATCTCATTCCTTTTAATCTTCTGGACTCCAGCGATTTCAATATAGCTAGTACATTTTATGGCAATAATTTGCAGCAAATAGCTCCGACACCTAACCAAAATGGAAATTGGTTAGATCTCATATTTACTAATAGCTAAGACGATGTAGTGGCTAACTCAACTGTTGATGCAGAAAACTTTTTTGGCAACACCCTTCACCACTCTGCGTTCACAGTTGAGTTGTTATCTACATCTGATATGTTCACTTCCCTATCTTACAATAACTCTATTGTATATGACTTTCGCAATGCTGATTATAAGAGCATTACAGATTGTCTTCTCAGAGTCGACTGGGCTAGTAATTTTTCAACGCTAGAATTAGATGACGCTGTATGATTATTCTGAGTTGGTTTTTGACGCCGTTGAAAAGTTCACCCCAAAGATCAAGAGTATAAGATAAAAGTATCTGAAATATGGCTTGATAGCAATCTAAGGTATTTGCGGAATCAAAGAAATAAACTTTACAAAGTAATTACAACCAGCACTGATGTCAGAGATGATATCAAGGATAAACATAATGAATTAGCTCAAGAATTCCTGACGAAATCCCGTAAAGCGTATGAGCGCTATGTTAATATCATGGGTGAAAATATAATTCATGACCCTAAAAAGTTTTTTGATTTCGTGAACACCAAACAGAAAACTTCGGGCTACCCTACTTCGATGTACAAAAACAACTTTTGTTCGTCATGCCCTCACGAAGTTTGTGACCTGTTCGCTGAGCATTTCCAGGAAGAATTTTGTTCATGTACAAGCATGTCTAACATTCTTTTCCCTCAAACAAACCCACCAAATATCATCTGTGAAATGTATTTAACTAGAGACGAGATGGCAAAGGCCATCAAAGATCTTAATGTCAACAAGGGTCCTGGTCCTGACTTGCTACCTCCTAGTTTCATACTCGAATGCATGGAGTCACTTATCTTACCCGTGTATTTAATTTTCAACAAATCACTTTCTCGCGGGGTTTCCCCTTCCGTCTGGAAATCATCCCACCTGACCCCGATTTTTAAATGTGGTGATAGGCGGTCAATTGATAGTTACAGAGGTATTGCAATACTATCAGCATTGCCTAAACTATTTGAAAAAATTGTCTGTGATAAGCTCACTGCTCTAATAGAACCTCTTCTAAATGAACAACAACATGGTTTTAGAAAAGGCAGGTCAACTTCTACCAACCTCGTGATTCTCGTCTCAGATGTTCTCTGTGGCATGGAAAAAGGGCATCAAATTGATACCATCTACACAGACTTCAGCAAAGTCTTTGATCGTGTTGATCATGATATTCTTCGAATCAAACTACAGAAATTTGGTATCTCGGGTCTCTTATTAAACTGGTTAGACTCTTATCTTCGAAATAGGACGCAGTACGTTAAGTTTTAGGGTATCCTATCCAAAAAAAATTGAAGTTTTATCAGGTGTACCACAAGGTAGTCACTTAGGGCCTATTTTATTCAATATTTTCGTATCGGATCTTTCTGAAGCTTCAGCAGACATCCCTCACCTTTTTTATGCAGATGATCTGAAAATGTACCACACAATTAAATCGAAATTTGACTCAGTTTTCCTTCAATCGAAACTGCTTTCTCTTGAGCAGTGGTGCAAACAAAATAATCTCGACATTAATGTCAGTAAATGTCAAGTCATTAGTTTTTCCCGCAAAACCAGTAATATAAATTTTGATTACCGCCTCAATAATGTTGCAATCAATAATGTTGACAATGTCATCGACCTCGGGGTTACTTTGGATAAAAAGCTGCGTTTTAATTTACACTATGACTAAGTCTTAAGCAAGGCTAATAAGCAGCTTGGATTCATCAAAAGACGTGCGAAGAAATTCAAAAACCTATGGGTCACGAAGTCTTTATACATAGATCTAGTTCGGCCATTGCTCGAATATGCATGTATTGTCTGGCACCCTACCTTTGATATCCATAGCGATAGGCTCGAATCGGTGCAGAAGCAGACCTTGCTATTTGCTTTGAGAGACCTGTATAATCCTTCCGAATTTGATAATCTACCTTCATACAGATACAGGCTAAATATCTTAAATCTATCAAGTCTATCTTTACGGAGAATAGTTACATGCTCCTGCTTTACTTTTGATGTTATTAGGGGCTTGATCAATGTTGTGTCCCTGTCCAATAAGATCACCTTCAACGAATCAGTAAGGCAGACGAGGCACACACGTTTACTGAATGAATACCGACACCACACAGTTTACGCCAACAATGAGCCAATCAATAGATGTTGCAAAATAGCTTCTCAAAACACTATTCCCCAACCATTTCCCGACCTAGGTTTAAAACTGCTCTGATTAAGGTGCTCACGTCATGAATAACCTATCCAATTCCCTACCAAAGATGGTTATATTTTTAAAATTCGTTCATTATTGTTTATTGTACAAATTTATATAAATTGTTAAATATTAATTGTAAGTGTTTTTTTTTGTACGCCTTGTTTGACTGAAATAAATAAACCTGAGCCTGGAGGAAGAAACTCAGTGAAGCAATCGAAGACCCTTGAAGCAGTCCAGGGTTGTGGCAATCCTGGAGCGCATCGTCGGCTCGCTGTTCCTGGCGCATCCACGAAGGACGGATGGTACCATCATTATCCACTGAGGAGTCGTTCCTCTCTTTAAAAAGAAGGAGCTGATTGCCGCGGTATCTAAAATGAAAAGAAAACCCCGGGTGCTGATATAGTGCCGATCGCACCACTTGAAGTTGTAGTGTAGAGTCAACCGCGGCTACTACTGGATTTATATAATTCATGTTTAGTGGCGAGAGTCTTTCTATCGTGATGGAGAATTGCCCAATTGGCGCATCGATAGGAGAAAGGAAAAATATTGAGGAGATAGGAGAAATGATAGGAGAAAAAAGACTGAGCTCGCTGTTTGAAAATTAAAATCTACTGAATTGGATTCAGCTGCCCACAACACTGGGTCGGTGCATTTCCGTAAGATTCAGTGTAATTAAATTTTCTGAATACTTAAAAAACTGGTTTTGTCTTTGGGATTGCATTTGATCTTAATCAAAACAAATACAGTAGATGTCATCTAAGCACCAAAAGTACTCTCCATGGACGAAAGATCTGACAGGCTCCGATTACCATCTAATATGCAATGAACGTACTCGACCGCAGCACGCTGTTGCCTTAACGCAATTATCTAAAATACCTATTTTATATTTGCAAATCCCGAATAATAAGATGATATTCTTATGTACACATTGCAATAAAAAAGAGACAGAGTGGGAAAATCTCTTCGAGTTGGCGAATAAACTCAGAGAAGAAGTCGATGTATTGAAGGAATCTGATATACAATATGGAAAATGTGTAATGAGTCAATTACTCAAATATACATACACGTAAGACAAGGCAAAAATTAATTAACTTTCAAGACACCTAATCTTCATAAGCACAGACTACATCCATATTCCACTATAGCATTGATGTGTATAAGACATTTGTCCTGGTTTGGACATATTCTATGTGGTTTATGTATATGATGTATGTCTTGGTTTGATGTGTGTTGTCTTGACCTGGAACTTGGATGATGTATATGATGAGACTATGTAGATGCCTGTCACGTGTAGTCAATTATGGACTAGAAAACTTTATATGGGAAAAACATAGTAAGCAACTCACATGAATTAAGTCATGAGTTTATGCATGGGAACTAATTGAGTAATGGTTATGCATTGTCGATGGGTAAGAATAGCGTAAGCAGAGATTTAGTATAAATAGAATGTAAGAATGATATGAAAATCTTATCATTAGACATTTACCATCAAAATGTCAGAGGCCTTGTAAAGACAAGATCACGACAACCTAACTTCAGCTAATGGGAAAAGAGCGGTCGTTTTAACTACTGTTCACACAAATTTTACATAAGAACTTATTCCATGCCATAAACAGGATTTTGACCAACTATTTGTCATCATTCACTTAAACTCAACGAAAGTTATGGTCTTCGCCGTATATTGGCCACCCGATTCACATTCAGATATTTTACGGATCTAAGTCTTATACCAGCAGCTGCGAAAAATCTTCGCAAGTAGTCTACAGCCCCTGGCCATCGAATTAGGGCCACACATAAAAATTGGGTTTTTCCGTTATTCACATTGTAATACGAACAGCAGACAATCCTTAAATACAGATAGCTTACGGCAGTAGAAGAACAATTCTGTATGCACAGTAATTAGTAAATGTGTTTCGGTTTTTCCTGTTTTTTGCCTGCATATAAAGACGAAACCAAATTTTCGTCATGTACCGGTATTATTATTAGCTCGGTACGTTGTATATAAATGGTTGTAATTTGAAATGCTACATCATTCGTTTGTTGATTTTAGAGGAAACTAAAGGCAAGTGAACCAACTTGTGAGCCTTTAAAGGTTATGTCATGTTTCTTTTTTTGTTGGATTTTTTTTTTGCAGACAAGCTTACGGAAACGGAAAAATTGCAAATGGGCAAGGAAAGACATTTCGAGGGAGAAAAAAGACATTTCGAGGGAGAAAAAAGCTTATATTTCTGGGCTAATCAAAAGCGGCAAGTACTCTTTCCGAGAAATAGCGAGAAACGAAGGAATTTCGCATGAACCAGTTTCAAGGATAGCCAAGCATATTAAAGAGTATATTCCGTGGAATTTCAATAAACGGAAAAACACTCGCGAACCGCAAAACAACTCCCCGAACTGATCGTCTGATCCGTCAATGTGCTTTCGAGAACCGCCATGCAACTTTGAAAACAATCCACGAAAAGTTAAAGGAGTGCAACATTGAAATATCGATGAGAACGTTGCGGAGACGGTTGTACTAACACAGCATCAAATGTTATCGACCAGCTAAAAAAACCAAAATTGACACTCAAAATGAAAAAGGCTCGAGTGGAATGGGCTAAAGCGCATAGAAGCTTTACAAAAGCGGACTGGGAAAAGGTAAAATGTAAAAAAATCGAAGAAACACATATTTTGTAACTTATTTTTGCATATCCAATTTGTGAACTGTTTTTATATATTGTGTTTTCCTTTAGGTACTCTTTAGGACTTCAGGCCAATTGGCCTGACTTCCTTCCTCCTTAAAGTCCTCGAAAGATTACTAGATCTCTACATCAAACAAAGACTTGGATCTCAAACTCTATCGAGAGCCCAAAACGCGTACATGAAAGGGAAATCCGTTGAAACGGCTCTCCATAGAGTAGTCCTCGAAATAGAAAAGGCACTCAACCATAAAGAATGCGCTCTGGGAGCCTTTCTAGACATTGAGGGCACTTTCAATAATGTGCACACAACAGCCATTATGGAGAGCCTCCACGCAACCAACACCCACCCCGCTGTTCGCAGCTGGATAAGCAATATGCTTAAACAAAGGCACATAACGGCTGAGTGGGCGGGGTCACAAATCACCAGGCAGGTCCATAGAGGCACACCGCAGGGAGGAGTTCTATCCTCTCTCTTGTGGAACCTGGTTATAAATACAATTTTGGACAAGTTGGAACGCAAAGGACTTACGGTTGTGGCCTATGCCGATGACATTGCTATATTAGTCTCGGGCAAGTTTCCGCACTCCCTCTGCCAGCTCATCGAGTATGCTCTGGGGCTGGTTGAGGAATGGGCAAACACCGTGGGCCTCGGCATCAACTCCAATAAAACTGATCTCGTGCTTTTCACTAGGAAGTACAAAATCCCTGAATTGGCCCAATCAGGTTGAGCGGCGCCAGGTTAGGGCTCAAGTCACAAACTAAGTACTTGGATCTTATTCTGGAGAGCAAGCTCACCTGGAAGGCGAATTTAGAGGAGAGAGTTAAGCGGGCAAGCAATGCGATTTATGCCAGCAAGAGAGTACTGGGTAAAACGTGGGGTCTAAGCCCTGCTTTAACGCATTGGATCTATATGGCGATAGCCAGACCTATACTGGCCTACGGATGCTTGGTCTGGTGGCCAGCTGTAAATAAGACTACCTTTGCCAGCATGACGAATAGAGTCGAGCGGTTGGCGGCTCTCTGTACCACAGCCTTAGCCTCGACTCCTTCGTCTGCACTGAACGTCCTGCTTCATCTGCCTCCGCTTGATCTCTTCGTTAAGGGCGCAGCTGCAAAAGCTGCTGTCAGGCTTAGGGAGTCGGGACACTTCGAGTCACGATCCTTCGGTCAAAGCAGTATTGAGCGGGGGTACGCAGGTAGCACCGACTACTTGGTCCCCACTCTGTGCTTCGAGCGGGGATATCAAGCGATTGTAAGCGGAGGTTTTTGCAATACGTAAAGCCGCAGACCTAGCACACGCCAGAGATACCACAAGTGAGGAAATCAACATCTTTACAGACAGTCAAGCAGCGGTCAAAGCTCTGATGTCTTACACATACAAATCGAAGTGTGTACTGGACTGTATTCAGGCCCTCAACAGACTGGGCAACCACAGTAGAGTCCGAATTTTCTGGGTTCCTGGTCACAAGGGCATTGAAGGAAACGAGAGGGTGGATGCGCTAGTCACGGAGCTAGCCTTCCCCTGTCAGGATCGGTTGACATTTTAACTCCAATCCAGACGATCAAATACTCTATCGACTCCAATATGATGCAAGGTGCGATGTGCAGATGGCGTGCAACTCAGACCTGCAAGCAAACCAAAATCATGTGGGGGTCATACAATCACGCAGCGACTAAGTTCCTGCTCGATTTAACGCGGACTGACTGCAGGCGGCTGGTCGGTGTCATAACTGGCCACTGTCTTGTAGCAGCTCATGCCATGAAAATGGGGCTCCTAACCAGCGACACCTGTAGGAAGTGTCAAGAGCCGGGAGTCTCTGAAACAATCCAACACCTTCTGTGCCACTGCCCGGCACTGGGGAAAACCAGGCAACGCTGCTTCGGTGAGCCCTGGCTGGTGGATCTATCACATGTGGCGGAGCAGAGGCGGAAGGACATACTTCAGTTCGCAAAAAAGTCCGGGGCCTTCGATGGCCGTTTGGACTGAATTTTCTCCGGGTCCATTTATCTGGTATCGCTACGGACCAAATGGGTTTATGTGTGGCCATGTGCCAGCCAGTTGAACCTAACCTAACCTAGGTACTCTTTAGTGACGAGTCTCGGTTTGAAACTGTAACAGAAAGAGCTCAGTTTGTGAGAAGAAGGCTGCACGAGCAATTTAGCGAAGATTGCGTCCAAAAAACTGTAAAACATCCAGCAGCAGTGATGATTTGGTCGTGCTATTCGAGCGAAGAGCCGGGTCTCCTATACTTTGTTAATGGGCCTATGGATGCAAAACAGTATCAGGATGTTCAGAAAACTATTTTGGTGCCATATTACAGATCGCTGAATTCCTCAAAATGCAAATTTACTTACATGCAAGATGGAGTCCCACAGGGCAAAATCGTCTTGAGTTTGTTATTTATTTATTAATCCCTTGCGCTACAGATACAATTCCACTTACAGCGTCAAGAAAGCAAAAAAAAAGAATGAAACATAAAAAAGGAAAAGAAATAACAAAAATAATTCACTAATTTGAAAACTAAAATTATCACTAAGGTAAATAGCAATTCAATGTAACATTTTCAATACATGCTTGAATTGTGAGAACGATTGCGGAAGAGGACCAAGCTTAAGGGCATTATGCGTTCTAGGTAGACGCAGCAAAGGAGAACGGAACAGAGAAAACCTCCGATGATCGACTAGGACGACTGGATTCACGTCTGGTTATTTGGGAACTAAGATCCGATAAAAAAATGCCTTTGCAAAGTTTGAAGAAAACAATCATCGAGGAACAATCTCCGAGATTGCAACGAGGACATACGAAGGAGGGAAAGCCGAGAGGAGTAGGGACAATAGGGGATATTGAATTTGAAAAGAAGCGAGCGAGTGAACCTGCGCTGAACAGATTCTATGGCGTCAGATAAATATTGAAAGCGCGGAGACCAGATTTGGCACGCATATTCTAGAATACTGCGTACTAAGGAGACAAATAAATGAATACAGGAGGAAATATTGGTGAAAATATACGAAGAACGCAAGACAAATCCAGCAATCCTAGAGGCTCTGGACGTCATATTCATGACATGAAGATCAAATCTTAATTTAGAGTCAAATACCACATCCAGGTCTCTAAAATGCTGGACAACTGACAGGGAAATACCAGGCACAGAATAAGAAAACACGTGTGGAGTATTTTTATATGCGAAAGACATCTGATGGCATTTCAAAATGATCAGTGGCAAGAAGTTGTCTTGACACCACAGATTAAGAGCAAACAAGTCAGCTTGCAATTGATGAAAATCGTTCGCAGACTTGATTGCTCTGTATAGTTTTAGGTCATCTGCATATAAGAGACATGGAGAATTGATAACAGAAGGAAGGTCATTGACAAACAAGATAAAAAGTAAGGGACCTAGGATAGAACCTTGAGGAACTCCGGATGTGGGAAATATAGGAAAGGAAATGGAACCATTAAAAGTAACTCTGCAGGGACGACTATGAAGATAAGAGGAAAACCAGGAGAGGAGGGGACCAAAAACACCGAAACCATTAAGTTTGAGGAGAAGCAGGTTGTGGTTCACAGAATCAAAAGCCTTCGAAAAGTCAGTGTAAATTACATCAACTTGACGTTGACAATCGAAAGCAAAGGCTACAAAATTAGTGAACTCCATAAGGTTGGTTGAAGTAGAGCGACCCTTGATGAAACCGTGCTGCTCAGGAGCAAGTAAGGGCTGTAGAGAAGGATAAATTTTATTGTAGGCAAGACGTTCGAGGATTTTACTGAAACAGCAGAGGAGGGATATAGGACGATAATTGGAAACAACGGAAGGATCACCAGATTTGAAAATTGGGAAAATATTGGCGGATTTCCATAAAGAAGGGAATACACCAGAAGTAAGGCTAATGTTGAAAAGAATAGCTAAAGGAACACAGAGTGAGGATGAGAGGGATTTGACAAGGATATTAGGAATACCATCAGGACCGGAACTGGCATTGGAATTTAAGGTATGCAAAAGGATTTTTGTTATCTTCAGCAAAGGTCAAAGTACTGCCATGGTGTGGTGACTCCCCGGATCTGAAACCAATTGAAAATGTGTGGAGCATGCTTAAATCAATTGTTTTCTTCATCGGAAAATAATACCGTGGCTGATCTGAAATCAAAGATCGAAGATATTTGGCTGAACGATGAGAGCATCAAAACTATGATACGCTCATGTATTTGGAGTATGCCTGAAAGAGTTCGCGCTGTCATTGCAGCAAAGAGTGGAAATACCACCTATTAGCTAATAATGAAATATAACATTATGCATAATACATTTTTGTATTGAAGTTTGTCGGTTTTTGTTGTTGGCTGCAACAATTAAGAAAATGACGAATAATTGAAGTGGTCCTAATTTGTTGGCCAGGGGCTGTAACACTTTTCTTTTCTTAACTTTTATCAGCACAAATCAATTTTTAATACTTTTAACAAACGTATCTACCTCTCTCTCTCAAACCTCTTGTGATCGTCTGCTAGATACAACATGTGACAATCCGCTGCTTCTGCTAGATAATTTTCATCCTGCTCTCGATGTTAAAGTTGAAATTCCACACTTTGATGGGGGTCAACAGCAAACAGAGCGTTGCTGTGTTTATACTTTCAAAAAGCTAATTACGAGCTTATAGGTGCTTATTTGTCGCACATCAACCGGCCTACTGAGCTCGATAATAACTCACTTGAGGATATAGTTAACAAATTTTATATCATGAATCAATATATAGGAAATCTCGTCCCTGTGATTCGCATAAACGATCATTGTAGCTTCCGTAACTGGTTTTCAATTGGTTTACGGAAAATTATTTTTAGATTATTTTGAGATATTTTTAGAAATCCGCATTAGAACTACAAAATATCACTAAATCTTCAAGATTATAAACAACTTTTCTTATTTAAGTAATTAAAATATTACTAAAAATAAAAGTAAGGTATTAATAAAAAATATGATTAGGATTTTTTGGTAAGATTAAGTCTCAGATTCCTAATAATCTCAAGTATTTTTTCAATTATATAAATTCACTTAGGAAAGTGTTGTCACTTCCATCAGGTGAGTATCTTAATGACATATGCAGTTCTAACAATTCAGCCATTGCTGATGTATTTGCCTCTAGTGCCTCGAAAGTTTATGTCAACCGTGCAACTCAATATGAACCCCTTAAAATAAACTCAACTGTTAATTTCGCACAATATCAATTAGAGCCAGAAACACTTCAAAAAAATGTATTGCCATTCAAACAAGTAAGAGCCTGACGGAATCCCCCCAATTCGCATCAAGAACTGTGCAAACAGATTATATTTACCTCCATGCTTAAAAATTTTTTATCAATTGGTTGCTTTAAAAGCACCATCCGGTCTTCTTTACACTCCAATCCATAAATCGGGAGATAAATGCAATATTGAAGACTAACGCCCAATATATATATATATATATATATATATATATATATATATATATATATATATATATATATATATATATATATATATATATATGTATATATATATATATATATATATATATATATATATATATATATATATATATATATTTATATATATATATTTATACATATATTTATATATATATATATATATATATTTATATATATATATATATATATATATATATATATATATATATATATTTATATATATATATACATATATATATATATATATATTTATATATATATATATATATATATATATATATATATATATATATATATATATATATATATATATATATATATATGTACCCAGTGACAAAAAAATCTACGAGCTAGGAATTTTCCAAGTTACCATCAAAATGACATAATTAGCTTATCCCAGGGCAAACGAAATTTTCCAGGTAGTAATTAGGGATCCTATATAAACTGCAGAATGCAAAATTTCTGCATCAGTCTGATTTTGCAAGCTAATAGGTAAACAATTATCCCAGAGATGCGAAAATAAATCACTTTAAGTCTGGAAAAAAAGGCCGAAATTTGGGCTTCTTACCAATCGGGTAAGTCAAAATCGAAAATTGCTCGGCAAGTAGGGTGCAGCGAGGGGACAGTTCGGAATTTAATTTAAAAAAACTCTAGCGCACCTGAACCGCTAGAAACACTAATGTTCGAAGAACAGTAGAAGAATCGTGCAGGTTTTGAGTGCATATTCCACCACATGTGCTGCTTATTACGGCCAAACTGTTTCAAATGCCACGTTTTACTTTCGTCTTAAGAATGCATTATAACTCATATGGTGGAAGGTTTCAGATATTACCACTGGCATGAATTTCAACGTTTATGAGAGCAAAACACGGTTTAATTATATTCGTTATCAGTTGCTTATTTCACATAATTTTGAAAGCAGCATCTCATATAACATCAATAAAGAAAATGCTCAGTGTCTGCAGCACTGTAACTGAAGTTGGTGTTTGGGGCTGCGATCCGAAAAATTTGCAGAACTTTGCGAATTGTAACATCGGTTATTTATTTTCATTGTAAATGTTTCCGGTATGTATACTAACTGTAAGCATTTATTGATACAAAAGTAGCACAACCGACTCGTGCTGGCAACCTTTCGCCAGTATCAAAGCCAAGAATATATCAAATCTGCTTCACGTTGTTTAATTACATTCGAAGTTATAGGAGTATAAAGAAATTTAGGGTTACCTGCAGCGAGTTTTTTCAAATGATCGAAAGCTTAATATTTGCTGTTTATTGTCACTACAATATCATTACCATTTGAAAATTCTACGATAAAACCGCTTAATAAAGATATTGCAATTAAACACAAAACCAACAATAGCTGGCAACCCTATCGTTTCCTTTTCAACCAAATTTGGCCTGAATAATGCTTATGACAGGTTTTATTAATTGTATGAAATTCGTATTGATTTCATGACTGCACTGGAAGTTATAGTGCAAAAAGTTTTATTTTCCTGAGCGAATTTTCAAAACCAAAGACACAAAAATTACCAAAGCTGGCAGCACCAATCAAATTTTTCAACCAAATTTCCACCAAACAGAGATTGGAGTTAGGTTTAGCTACTGTGTCAATTTCATGAAAATCTGGTAACTTATTCACATTTCATAGGGCAAAAAGCAGTTTTTTTTGCTTTGTAATTTTTCAAGATGGCACCACTGGCACAGACTTGCCCACAATTCAAAATCGCTTCTATCAAATCTGGTCTTACTTAAGTCCAATGCATTTTATAAATTTTAGCTGTATCTGATTATTGGTTCGTGAGTTTCCGTGAACAGAAGTTTTTGATGCTAAAAATATAGGTTAACTGGGAGAGGGTTACCGTTCTTGTCCGACATGAAATTTCCAAAGTTTTATTTTGAACGTGTAGATAAAACATAAGATTTATATACAGATTGGTTTTATTGTAAGAAACGGACATTTTTTTGAATATTCGACGGTTTGAATGTTTTCACTTCCAAATTTTTTTTTTCAAAATGAAGATACCAAAATTATCATAGCTGGCAGCTCCAACCGAATTTTTCGACCAAATTTCTACCAAACGTAGCTTCTACCAAGATCCAGCAATTGTGTGAGTTTCGTCAAAATCGAACGATTCAATCAGAATTTATAGGGCTAAAAACAGTTATCTTTTTTAGTGGTTTTTCAAGATGGCACCACTGGCACAGAATCGCCCGCATTTCAAAATCACTTCTATCAGACCTGGTCCTATTTAAGGCCAATACATTCTGTGAATTTCAAATAATTCTGCTCATCGGATCGTGAGTTTCCGTGAACAGAAGTTTTTGATGCTAAAAATATCGGTAAATTGGGCAAGGGTTACCAGGCGTGCCCGTTATACCATATCTTTTTTTATTTTTTGGTTTTGTAAAAAAAGCACAAGATTTACATATGAGTGGCTTTTTTTTGAAGAAACGGCATTTTTTCAAGAGAGACGATGATTTGGAGGTTTTCACTTTCAGTGCCTGCCCTAGCTACAGGGTTGCCAGCACGCTCATTAAAAGCTACACAAATCTACAACTAAATAATATCAATATGTCCTGAAAATTTCGTAATGATTGAATAGCTCTGTCAAAAGTTATCGAAATTTAAAAATTTTCAAATTTTTCCGTCCTCTTTTTAGGCACCCAGCGCACACATAGGGTTAAAGAATTCCAAAGCATTATCCGATATGTAAAACACGTTAGAAATTTATTTTGTTAACATTATTTTTGCAAAAATCATTTGTACACGAAATAATAGGTATATTAAAAATATCACTTAAATGGCCGCCGGCGCCAAAAGGTTGACAATAACTGACATTTAAAGAGACCTGGACCTATTCTGCATATACACCAATGTATCCTGAAAGTTTCAGCTCAATCGGATGGCGCGTTCTCGAGATTATCTCACTGAAATTTTTTGATGATATATATATATATATATATATATATATATATAGAAATATGAATTTTTGGCCGAATCGATTTTAATACTAATGTTCTTCGAACATTAGTAAAAAGCAAGATACAGGCAGCCTTGAGCGAAATAAGGGCAGCGGAAGAAAAAGAGGTACCACGCAAAGGGATGAAGACCATTTGAAGTTCCTGGCCTTGGCAAATCGATTCGTATCAGCATCAAAATTGCGGGCAGAGTTGTCGAAATCAATGAATGAGCCTTGCAGTACCAGAACAATCTAACGAAGATTGAACGAGATGGGTTTGCGTTCTTTTCGCCCTGCGAAAAAGCCACTTTTGAATAAACGAATGAGGCAAGCTCGTCTTGAATGGTGCAAAGATAGAAAAAACTGGACCTCAGAGGATTGGAAACGAGTCATTTTTTTCAGATGAATCCAAATTTAATATTTTTGGACCAGATGGAACAGTGCGAGTGAGACGCAGAACTGGTGAACGATATTCGGACGAATGTATCCAAGCGACGGTAAAGCATTCCCCCTATGTGATGGTTTGGGGATGTATCCTACATAATCGCGTAGGGCCTCTTATTATTCTTCAAGGATCTGTGAATGCTGCTAAGTACAGAGAAATTATTGAAGAAGGCGTCGTTCCAGCAAACGAGGATCTAACGGCAGATGTGTCAAATCCTCTCTTCCAAGACGATTCGGCTCCTGCACATCGAGCTCGCTCTGTAAGTTATTTTCACATTGGAAAGAAAAATATTTTTACTAATGAACTTTGTAATGTTTTTTTCTTTTCCAGGTAACACAATTGAAGGAGCAGCTAGGGATACAGTCTTTGCCGTGGCCAGGAAACAGTCCCGACTTGAGTCCTATTGAAAACCTTTGGCAGGTAATGGGTTCAAAAATAAGGGAAAGTGAGCCGCAAAATCTCCTAGACTTGAAAAATGTAATAAGAAAAGTGTGGGAAGAAGAAATCAATGAAGATTTTTTTTTAAATTTGTATGACAGCATGGTAAGGCGAGTTAAGGCAGTCATCCAAGCAAAAGGGGGGCCGATCAATTATTAATAATTTTTAAATGCATAAGAACTAATTAAATACCTGCAATGTTAATTTTTTCTTAGTTATTACAATATGTTTACTCTTTTGTATTTATATGACAGAAAAATAAACAAAGGAGTAATTTTTTTCAAATAAAATATTTTGCGATTTTTTTTTAAAAAGATAGCTATTTTCTATTTTTAACGAATCAAGCTCCTGGAAAAATGTTCCAATATTGTAACGCTTTTTTTCAGGAACAGAATGCAATAAGAAAAGTATTTTGTATCTAAAAAGTGAACGTTTCCAGAAACTAGATAAAATATGTAGAGATTTTCATTGAATTGGCATCTCGTAGATTTTTTTGTCACTGGGTATATATATATATATATATATATATATATATATATATATATATATATATATACATATATATAAATAAATATATATATATATATATATATATATATATATATATATATATATACATATATATATATATATATATATATATATATATATATATATATATATATATATATATATATATATATATGTATATATATATATATATATATATATATATATATATATATATATATATATATATATGTATATATATATATATATATATATATATATATATATATATATATATATATATATATATATCTATCACAGGGCGTAGCTCAAGCTACTGTGGGGGTCATAGGTGGCGGATCATGGACGGCCTACAGTAATGTAGGTTAGCTGCGAATAACAAATAAGCAGTCCCCGACCGAGAGCGGTAGAGGAGGGTGGGGCGGAAATGCCTTAGAAACCCAATGAGCTCTCTATGACAGGACGAGTTGGTGCCGTCCTTGAACTATGCGTCTAACCTGGCCGCAGGTATAAAGGGCTATGGGAAGGAACCCAGAATAATAAACCAACGATGGAAGTAAAGGAGCAGAAAATTCGAACGGGGATATACGTTCAAACGTCGGAAGGAACCGTGACTTCCGGCGGGCTATCTTCCAGCATAGCTGGAAGGGCCAGCGGACCCTAACGTTAAAGGAGCGGGCAGCTTGGCTCCTTCAACGCTCAATACTACAAGGCCAAACACCAGTGCACAAATGGAGAATCCGTTTCAACGCATGGAAAACCCTTTCACTCGGAAATCGCTGCTGGCTCGAACACCACCAAGAGTAGCAACTGAACGAGGGGAAATTCCAGATGCCTCCAGAAGCACGATGCAGCAAATGATTGTAGCACCACGGAGCAAAAACTCGATGCCTTTGCCAAACTAGGCGAAATGATTAGAGCCCTAGCAGATTTTACGGAATCGCGAACCAATCTGCACCATGGGATTAAGGATCAGGTTAGGGCCATCCGAGCGGCGTATCATAAAGCTCGAGTAGAAAGGGGACGGCGCAAGCCTGGACGAATGGAAGTGGCAACGCAGGTCACACCAACATTAGTTACATGTAAAAATGCTGACCGGTGTAGACCAAGGGCAGCGGACGCAGCTGGCGAATCTCCAGGACCATCCGAGGTCAAAATGCAGAAGCGATCTAGAGAAGCGGAAACCGAAGTACAAACCTTTGGACAGACCTCCAAAAAGATGGTTAAGACGCCAACCAAAATCCCCGCGCAGAAGGAGTGCTTGCAATTAAAGGCCCAGGACCCATGGATTAAGGTGACTAAGAAAGGAAAAAAGATGCCCCTGTAAAGAGAAATCGTCCGGACGTCATGATTATTTCCACGAAAGATGACGTGACGTATGCAGACATCCTACGCCAGATGAAGGCTGACACGAGTCTGAAGGAAGTAGGCGAAAGAGTGACCCGCATCCGCAGAACGCAGAAGGGCGAATTGCTGCTACAGATAAGATCATCTGTTCCAGACGTAGTGCTCAAACTCCAAAAGCAAATGGAGGAGGCATTAAACGGGAAAGCCGAAGTCACATCCAGATGTGGTATGACGAAGATTGACATCAGGGATCTGGATGAAATCACAACGAAAGCTGACATCTGCAAAGCTTTCCAGGAACATTTCAACCTGAATGGCCTGAAGGAAGAGTCGCTGCTTTCGCTAAGGAAGTCGCATGGTGGAACACAGGTGGCCACGATGAGCATTCCAGCAGCACAAGCAAAAATGGTGATTGCAGCTGGAAAGATACGAATCGGTTGGGTCGTTTGTCGGCTTAGAGAGCAAATCCAGCTGAAAAGATGCTTCAAGTGCCTGGAATATGGGCACTTCGCTAGGGCATGTAAAGGTGACCAGGATAGGTCGGAAATGTGTCGACGCTGCGGAGAAAAAGGCCATTTTGCAAAGGATTGCGTAAAAGAGCCAAAGTGTCTATTCTACTCTCAGGCAAAGGGAGCCGACACAAATCATGTTGCTGGCAGCGCTAGATGTCCAGTGTTCAAAAGAGCTCTCAGGAACATAAAATGAGATTTATCCAGTTGAATCTCAAACATTGTGTGGCAGCGCAAGATCTGCTCTCCCAAAACGTCTACGAGATGAAAATCGATATAGCGATATTGTGCGAGCAATATAGGAGACCGAACAAGGGCTCCTGGGTTGCTGACAAATCTAACAGAGCGGCAATATGGGCTTGCGGAAATATCCCATTTGGAGAAGCCATGAAAGAGAGCGTAGACGGTTTCGTTTGGGCTAAAATAGGCGGCTGTTATGTGTACAGTTGTTACATCTCCCCAAACTCGACGAAGGATGAGTTTTCCCAATTTCTGGATAGGTTGGTTATGGATGCCAAACAGCACACTCCACACATCATAGCCGGCGACTTTAATGCGTGGTCCACGGAATGGGGCAGTAGGGAAACGAATGTACGAGGCCGCAGTCTTATGGAATCATTCTCCCAGCTGGACGTGGTTCTGTTAAACTCCGGAAATGTATCTACTTTCCGTAGCAGAGGGATGAGCTCTGTAATCGACCTGACATATGCTAGTACGAAGGTGGCGAGAGACATAACATAGTACGTGTCTGAGCATTGCACCCATAGCGATCATCAAGCTATCATGTTTGAGACCCACTACAAGTTGGGCAGTCGATCACAACAACTAGCCAAGGAAAAAGTCGGCAAGGGCTGGTCAGCCCGGAAATTCGATGAAGGAGCCTTCGTAGAAACACTACGACAAGCTGAAATGCCTCGAGGAACCGCGGAGGAAAAGGCTGCACAGGTTGTGGAATTGATATCGCGCGCATGTGATGCCTCGATGCCACGGCGAAAACAGTTACCGTATAGGAAACCAAATTACTGGTGGTCCGATGAACTAGCGAAGCTCCGGGCGCTATGTCTGAAAGCTAGAAGACAGTGCCAACGTGATGTAAATCAGCCCAATCATGAGGAGCTGCAGCGATCATACCAGGAGGCGCGGAAAAAAATGCAACTGGCTATTCGAAACAGCAAGAAGACTTGCTTCAAAAAGCTGTGTGAAGAGGCAAGTATCGACCCATGGGGAGGTGCGTACCGAGCAGTCATGTCACGCATAAAGGGCCCATGCTCAACGCAGGCCAGTTGTCCCGTACTACTCAGGAAGATAGTTGAAACGCTGTTTCCTCATCATCAGGATGGTGTCATCGTACCTGAAGCAGGGAATGCGGCGGAGGATGTGCACCCGGTCACCGAAGCAGAGCTTTCGGAGGTGTGCAAGGGACTAAAGGACAAAAAGGCGCCTGGGCTGGATGGAATCATATATCATGGATGGAATCATATATACATATAAATATATATATATATTTATATACATATATATATATATATATATATATATATATATATATATATATATATATATATATATATATATATATATATATCTATATATATATATCTATATATATATATATATATATATATATATATATATATATATATATATATATATATATCTATGTATATATATATATATATATATATCTATGTATATATATATATATATATATATATATATATATATATATATATATATATATATATATATATATATATATATATATATATATATATATATATATATATATATCTATATATATATATATCTATATATATAAATAAATATATATATATATATATATATATATATATATATATATATATATATATATATCTATATATATATCTATATATATGGATGCCTCACTTGCCAAATCGATTAACTCCATTTTCTGATTTCATTAACTTTTACTATCAAAGCACTTAAGAAGCTCCTAACTGTATATATTCAAAACAAATTTCTCTAATAATAGGTATTAACACCACTAAATACTTATTATTAGAGAAATTTGTTTTGAATATATACAGTTAGGAGCTTCTTAAGTGCTTTGATAGTAAAAATTTAATGAAATTCAGAAAATGGAGTTAATCGATTTGGCAAGTGAGGCATCCATATATCTATATATATATATATATATATATATATATATATATATATATATATATATATATATATATATATATATATATATATATCTATATATATATATATATATATATATATATATATATATATATATATATATATATATATATATCTATATATATATATATATCTATCTATATATATATATATATATATATATATATATATATATATATATATATATATATATATATCTATATATATATATATATATATATATATATATATCTATATATATATATATATATATCTATATATATATATATATATATATATATATATATATATATATATATATATATCTATATATATATATATATATATATATATATATATATATATATATATATATATATATATATATCAGTGGCGAAGCGTCCATACAACCCGATTCCTTCCGGCTTCTCTTTGGAATATCTAGACCTACTTGAGATTTTTCAAAACATGTATGCATCTTAGACATGTACATGAAATTTCAAATGACTAAAGATCATATTAGGCGTGTTTTTTTTGCTCCTCTATCCAGTAGAGAATAGGATATACGCACTGGAAACAACAACACTCCTGCACCAGTGAATTCACTAGTACAGAAATTGTATTCGTCATAGGTAGTTCACGTCCTGAAGTATAGAATGTGCTGATAGAAAAAAGAAAAGCTCATACGAAGTTGTCTTTTTTTCTGTGAGATGGCTTTGGTTTTTTGAAGGTTAAGTTGAATATTTGGGTAGTTAGTAAATTAAAAAAAGCTCGCATAATGTGTAGAAAGTTAAAAGAGATAAGTTTCTGTTAATCCTTTTGCTATTTTCTATCGATTGTGGTAGTGTATATTCGTTATTTTCTCCCTTTATTTTGAGCTGTTGAGTGGTACCACAGCAAATACAGCAACCTATGTCAGTCTTAGCGAAAGCATCAGCTGTTTTGTGATGGATCGTTTTTTTGCGTCATTATTCTATTCTGTTCTGTATCGGAGCAAAAAAACACGCCTATTATCTTCTGTATAATACGATAACGTGAAAATTCCCATTCATAAGCCGAAATTTTCCGGCTTGCAAATTCTTATTTGCGAGCCACTAGAGGCTTTGATCAAATATGTGTTGCCTTGTGTCGGTCTCTTTTCGTTCCTTGCTGAAATGCTATCATTGTCTCGCTTTAACAGATGAAAAATAAGCCGTGATGGATCGGCTTACGAATGTTTTCGAAAATAGAAAAGAGTTTCGATCGGATCATTCAATTATGCCGTTGTGCTATTTTTATGTGAACGTTACTTTCGATAGTCGTATTGTTCACATAAAAAACAGGAAGTGAAGATTATATATTTGAAATATGAGTATGAAGATACAATTTTACTGGCTATCTAAAAACTAAAATTTTTCTTATGTTAGTTTTTAGAAATGAATTTTGCCGTCATAAGAAAAAAGTCATAAGCACCAGAATGCAGTTTTTGGGTTAATTTCATGATGTAATAGAGCGCATTGAGCTCTGTCTTTGTAACCTGCCAACAGTTTGTTTCTGAAGCATGTTTATAAACAAATCGGCTAACATTATTGTCACATCTCCAGAATGTAGCACGTTTCCTTAGTTTAAAAATTTTAACTCCATTTTTTCTACGCCAAAAAGGGAAATCTCATGCTTGCAGAACTGTAAATCAACTAAGTTTGCACATTTTCATGCAAGGTCCGCTAATATTTGCGTGTAGTGAATAAAAGATTCATTCCTATGAACTAGAATATCAGTTTTTGCCAGAGCTTGCCATAAGAAAGTTTAACTGAAAGCAAAAAGAGACTGCAACAATTCATACTGTGAGTGATTTAAGGTTCTAAGTTTATGTTGATTGAATTAGGTATTACAAGGACTATCATAATTTACAATGTAATATGTTTTAATGAAAATGTGGTTTCAAGTGAATTTGTTTCATATTTTATATAATATCAAATTTTATATAATATTTTATATAATATTTTATATAATATCAAAGAAATGTCTTTTTTTGTTAGCAACTTCGTTTTCGTCTTCGGACGTTGTCCTAAGCAAAAAAGTATTAAGTGCCTCTATTCACGAAACATCAAACATTTCTTGACATTTTCTGCACTTATGAAAAGAACAAAAGTTATCTAACCGGCGAAGTCATTTTTTGGAAGTGCAAAGTTTTTATTACATCGTGCTAAATCGAATTTCCTGAACACTACATAAATGGAGCTAAGAATTTTTAACTAAGGACTGCAGACTTCCTGTCTTGCATCAAACTCTTTTATGATATATATTCTGACTAAAATTATTTTTCATCTTTCTAATTAGCAGGAAAAAGCAGGAATCAGGAAATAAAAGAAAAGTAAATAAAACTATTTGTCGTGGGAAATCTGAAACTTAATTTTTTTTATATGTATGCCTAAAATATATACGTTAACACTCAAAAATATTGTTATTGTAAATTGTAAAAGTCACGACACAGTTTGAAAGTATATGAAGAATTGTCTATATATCCTCATGTCAAGACATATTTTCGCGACTTTTACATATCAACCGCTTTATTTCTAAAATATTTATAAATTTAATGGATGAAAAATAGTTGCTTTCAATTTTTTCCATTCAGCGTTCTGCAGGCTCAGAAAGACCTTCTTCAATGCTCCTTTTTTACAAACATGATTTACATTAAAACAAATGGTTTCTTGTAGGTTGAATGTGACTCTATAAAAACTGCTTACTAATTTGTTGATATACATGTGCTGAGCTTTTTTTTTGAATTACGATTTTTTATACTATCTGTAAGTGTGACGAGAATTAAGTAGAAATTAGTAACTGCGTGCCAAACATCATTATTATATATAAAACAGTGGATAATTATTCGGCTTCCCTCCATCGATATTTCACCCCTCGCCACTGATATCTATATATCTATATATATATATATATATATATATATATATATATATATATATATATATATATATATATATATATATACATATATATATATATATATATATATATATACATATATATATATATATATATATATATATATATATATATATACATATATATATATACATATATACATATATATATATATATATATATATATATATATATATATATATATATATATATATATATATATATATATATATATACATACATACATATATATATATATATATATATATATATATATATATATATATATATATATATATATATATATATATATATATATATATATATATATATATATATATATATATATATATATATACATATATATGTGGAAATGAAATATAATGAAATCAAATGATATGAAATGAAATGTAAATATTAAATTTGGCAACAGCCATTCGTATAAATAAACATGAGATAGTTTTTCGTTAGCCACCAAACGATACAGACGTATTATCATTATGCATGCACTGATTCTCTTCAGACACCAGCACACAGTGCATACTTGACTGGTGTGACCACTTGCAGCTGGAAATCATTAATTGTTATTTACGCTGGTTGTGACAAATTTTAACATCTCCGACTTATATCCATGGAAATAATTTACTCATAAAGGTTATTGATTTGTGATCACGGTTCCCTTCTTCGAGGTCGATCGAGTTCCCCGTATCAATTATTCTCTGCTTTGATAAGCTTTAGAGACGATATACGTTGTCTATGCGATTATAGACAAGAAGGGAACCGTGATCACAAATCAATAACCTTTGAACAAGCCTACCTGGTTGCAGAAGAGGGATCGAGTGAATTAGTTAGTTTTGATCGGTTGTGAAATACATTTTACCAGATGACGACGCTTACAGTGAAAGATCTGAATCGAAGGAAGTGCGGATTAATGGAGGAATGTACAAAACGGGGCTTAGAGCCTGAGGGTACAAAAGAGGAACTTTGTGATCGAATCGTTCAGTACGATGCAGATGTAACAATGGCCGAATCGGGAAATGCAGACATCACAGTCATCAAGGCGGAAACAGAATCGATGATGGGCTCAGAAGAGCCAGGCGGAAACAAAAATGAATTTGCTGCGTTCACGTTTAGAGACATGGAGGATTCATTCGAAAAATTTGGAGCGGATGAAGGACAAAGCATAGATACATGGATCGCTGAATTCGAAGACATATGTGATTCAGTTGGGTGGAATGGACATAAAAAGATGATTATGTGCCGGAAAATACTAGTCGGTACGGCAAGGCGTTTTATGATCGCACAAACGGGCCTTTTTACGTGGGAAAAACTCAAAACAGCATTGAAAGCAGAATTCGGCCAACGTGTGAGTGTGGTTGATATCCACCGAAAATTGGCAACGCGCAGAAAAAGCCGGGATGAGAAATACATAGACTACATCTATGAAATGCAACGCATAGCAAAGATGGCAAACATAGATGAAGCGACGCTGTGTGAGTACATATGCGATGGCATCCCAGATGACCCACACAATAAGGCAATGATGTATGAGGCACAGTCTATAGTAAGTCTCAAGAAGGCTCTGGAAACGTACGAGAAAGTGCGCATGAAGGTCAACTCAAGAGCTAAAGAGCGCGAGGAACCGAAAAATGGAAAAGGGAATTGCTACAATTGCGGTGATGGCGGCCATCAGGCAAAAAGGTGTCCGGAAAAAGAATTCAGTCCGAAGTGCTATCGTTGTGGGCAATCCGATCACATAGTGAAGAATTGTAAGATTGAAATAGAAAACAAAGCTATATCGCGCGTACATCGAATCCAGTATTTGAAAGGAGACGAAAACATTGTGTGTATGAGTATTAATGACAAAATAGTAAATGCGGTTGTCGATACATACAGTGACGTTTGTTTAATTCGGGACGATTTGTGGTCGGATATAAGAAATGATTGTCAGAAAGTTGAATATTCAACAGTGCAAATTCGTGGATATGGAGAACAAAATGTTTCCGGGTATTCGACAATGCAAGTTACGCTTGATGCATTGATTGATAATGAACAATATAAAGTTAAGTGTTGTGCCCGCGACAGCAATTGATGCTCTCCTTGTGATCGGGAAAAGTTTTCTCAACACGGTGAACTACGTTATAACTTCAGAAGAAGTTAAAATAATTCGAAAGTAAAAAGAGACAATGAAGCGAAAAGTGAAATGTCAGTGGAAAGTGATTTAGTTTTTGAAACAGTTAAAGTAATGAATATAGACTCGAGTAGTGATGAAATTGATTGTCCAATCCAGTATAAAGATCGAGTTGCTGAAATGATAAGCAAGTACGTGCCAATGAAGCCTAAAGACGTACCTGTGAAAACCATAATTAGACTCAAAGATGAAATTCCAGTTTACAAGCGTTTGAGAAAAGAAAGAAAGACGGTTCTAAAAGAATTTGCGTAGATTATCGTGACGTAAATAAGAAAGTGATTCGTGACAGATACCCATTGCCATTGATAGATGACACTATAGACAAATTAGTAGACGCGCGTGTGTATTCAACATTGGACTTAAAAAATTCATACTTTCACGTACCGGTTGAAGAAAGTAGTAAAAGGTACACCGCATTCACAACAGAAGATGGTCAATTTGAATTCAACGTAACTCCATTTGGACTCTGCATAAGTGGCAATAGTTTTGAACGATACATTCATTTCGTCTTCCAAGATATGATTGAAAGTGGTGCAGTGATTATATTTGTGGACGATATTATCGTGCCAGCTGGCAATGCAGAAGATGCACTGCATAAATTGAAATTGGTATTGAATCGAGCGGCCGAATCCAGCCTTCAAATAAATTGGAAGAAGTGTGCATTTATGAAGCGAGTCGATTACCTTGGATATACAATATCAAGTGGTAATTTCCGACCAGGAACGGCTAACGTAAAGAAGCTAGCAAATTATCCCGAACCGAAGAACTTTAAGGAGCTACAGCGTTTTTACGGTCTGGCGAGTTGCTTCCGGCGTTTCGTGCCCAATTTTGCTATAACCATGAAGCCAATAAGCGAGTTGCTGAAGAAGGGGCAGCAATACAAATTCGGTGAACTCCAACAAGATGCTTTTCGTAAGATAAAGATCACGATATCTCAATATCCGGTTCTGGCGATTTACAATCCGAGACGAAAAACGGAGGTTCACACTGATGCATGCAAGGACGGGGTGGCAGCCATTTTGTTACAATGTGGAGATGATGACCAAATGCACCCTTGCCATTTTTACAGTAGGACAACAACCCAGGCGGAACGAAATTACCATTCGTATGAATTAGAATTTTTCGCAGTTGTGCAAGCGTTGAAAAAATTTCGACCATATTTACATGGAATCCACTTTAAAATAGTGACGGATTGCTCAGCAATAAAGATGGCAATGGAAAAAGAAGAATTACATCCGAAAATAACAAGGTACGCATTTGCGTTGAGTGAATATGATTTCGAGATCGAGCATCGAAAATCTGATCAATTGCGTCATGTGGATGCGATGTCACGTGCGACAGTGATGATAATAAGCGCACGGCCCTCCGTGCTAGCGTCGATTCGATTAGCCCAAGATACTGATGAGCGTATACAGGCTATTAAAAAGGTTTTGGAGCATGAACCATATGAAAACTATAAAAATAAGAGGGATGTTATTTACGTAACGATTGATGGCGAAGATCGTTTATTGGTCCCTGAGACAATGGAAGTTGATGTGATCAAAAAATTTCACGAACGAGGTCATTTTGGAATTAAAAAAGTTAAACAAATGATTGAGTCACAGTATTACATACCGAAAATAGATGCGAAAATTCAGCGATGTATTCAAAATTGTATTGCGTGCATACTCAGTGACCGTAAAAGTGGAAAATTGGAAGGAGAATTACACCCCATACCTAAAGGAGATGTTCCACTAGATACATTTCATGTCGACCACATGGGGCCAATGCCGTCGTCCCGAAAGGCGTATAATTATTTGTTAACCATCGTAGATGCATTTTACAAGTTTACGTGGATATTTCCTGTAAAATCTACGAATGCTGAGGAAGTAATGAAGAAGATGGAAACAATTGAAATCAACTTTGGTAACCCGCGGAGAATCATAACTGACAAAGGAGGAGCATTCGTGTCAAAAATGTTTGCAGACTATTGCAGCTCCCGTAATATTGATTTGCATTTGGTAACCACGGGCGTACCGCGCAGTAATGGTCAGGTCGAGAGGATACACGGTGTGATAGTACCCGCCTTGACCAAATTATCTATCGATTCGCCAGGAGAATGGTGGAAACACGTGGGTCGTTTGCAGCGTTACCTCAACAGTACGTTTAACCGGAGTATCAATATGACACCTTTTCATTTAATGATCGGAGTGAAAATGAAAAATCCCGAAGATGCAGAACTCGAGGAAATCGCAAATGCTGAATATAACAAGTTAATCATCGACGAACGCAACAACTTGCGTGTGGAGGCACGAGCACAGATCAGTAAAATCCAAGAAGAAAATCGTCGACAGTATAACCTTCGCAGATGAGAAGCAGTTGGTTTCAGTATTGGCGATTTAGTAGCGTTAAAAAGAACACAGTTTGGAGCAGGACAAAAAATCAAACCGAAGTATAATGGCCCAATGCGTATTATAGAAGTGTGCGGCAATGATAGGTATAAGTTGGCCAAACTGGACGGTGCTGGAGATATCGTTGGCTATACGACAGCTGCTGAAGATTTATTGAAGAAATGGCCATCCGAGGTCGTATGGGATGCAGGAATGGCCGTGTGGAAATGAAATATAATGAAATCAAATGAAATGAAATGTAAATATTAAATTTGGCAACAGCCATTCGTATAAATAAACATGAGATAGTTTTTCGTTAGCCACCAAACGATACAGACGTATTATCATTTTTGAACAAGCCTACATATATATATATATATATATATATATATATATATATATATATATATATATATATATATATATATATATATATATAAATATATATATATATATATATATATATATATATATATAAATCTATATATATATATATATATATATATATATATATATATATATATATATATATATATATATATATATATATATATATATATATATATGTATATATATATGTAGGAAACGCGTATGTGAATGACAACGTACATACGCAACGTAATGTATACAGATGCGAGAGCAGCCAAGGCAGAAGACGTCGAGAGCTGAAGACGAGAAGACGTGAAGACGAGAAGACGTGAAGACGAGAAGACGTAAAGACGCGAAGACGCGTAAAGTATCGTGCTCAGTTTTGCTTTTCCCAAACCTAGCTGTTATATTAATTACTACCTCAATTTATTATCTTCAAAATATATTTTTGTGCATTCATTATCAGTCGTTTCATTTCCCACATAATTTTGGGGGCTTGTCCGGGATAGATAAAAAAAACGATAGATTCGAGTGAATAGTGATAGTGCAAACCTAAAGCATCACGTACAAGTCGCCATTGTGAGTCAGTGTGATTTGTGTTACAAAAACTGTAAAAATGACGAGTCTGGGAGATTTTGAAAAAGTGAACAAAAACATTAAGACGGCATCGGCAAGGGCCATTCAAACTATGCATAAGTTCGTGTTTGGTGATGATAGCGATCGTCAAAATCGGAAGAGATTACGCGAGTTTACGGGATTTGACTTTTCATCAGGATCGGTGGAGTTTAACGAAAAAATTTCGTTTGTGAAAGAACAGTTTGTAGAACGTGACTTAGTGGTAATATCGAACATTCTTAGTATTGATTATGCGGGAACGTTTAATGAACTATGCAAAAGTGTGTGTGACGCTCTTTCTGATTTTAATATTTTAAAAAGTGTGTGTGAGCGACAAGACGATGAACACAGTGACGAAGACGACCATGTGAAACCGGTCGCGATAAGCGAATACGAACACAGAATAAGCCGTATGAGTATAGCAAATAACGACGAAGCAGAGATAAGTAGTGTGAGTGGTAAGCAGCATGCGTTCACGTTAACATTTCGTGATGTTGAAGACTCAATTCGGCCATTTGATGGAACAAAAGTGTATCCGGTGAATAAATGGCTGATGGATATGGAAGAGACGGCTATATTGATGGGCTGGGATGATATGCAGAAATTGATATTTGCGAAGCGATCGCTAAGAGGTCTCGCTAAACTGTACGTACAGAGTGAGACAGAAATAAGCTCTTTCGAAACATTGAAAAATGCTTTAATGGAAGAGTTCGGAGAGCTAATGACCAGCGCAGATTTGCATCAAATGCTACGAAAAAGGAAAAAACAACCATCGGAAAGTCTGCAAGAGTATTTGTTGTTGATGAAAGAACTAGCCTCTCGTGGATCAGTTGATGAGCAGTCCGTAATTCAGTACATAATTCATGGAATTGACGATGTAAGTAGCGATAAACTTACGCTGTATGGAGCGACGGACATGAAAGATTTCCAAAAGAAACTCAAAACATACGAAATTGTCCGAGACCGGCGCATAGTAGTAAAAAAAGAATCCACAATGCGGAAAACTTCTGATCGGGAGTCGCGTGATAAGTACAAGGAGCGTTGTTTTAATTGTGGTGAAATCGAACATAAGTCGAAAGAATGCAATAAAGAAGAAAAAGGCGTCAAATGTTTTCGGTGTAATCAATTCGGTCATAGAGCATTTGAGTGCGAAGACTCAAAAGAGAAATTGAATAAAGTCAACTTCGCAGTAAACTCTCATTTGAATTCGATGAGAAAAACAATATCGATTAAAGCAGTTCGTTTGGAAGCTCTCATTGACACAGGCAGCCAAGTCAAATTAGTAAGTGCTAACGTTCACGAGCAAATAGGAGCACCACCGTTGTCCACATCGAACCTAATACTCACTGGTTTCGGACGCAACTATGTAAAACCAGCCGGATATTTCGAAGCAGAAGTCAACATTGATAATGATGTGTATGTTACATTGTTTTACGTTGTTTTGAAAGATATGATGCCGACACCAGTGGTAATCGGAAACGACTTACTGAAGCACACTGAGGCAATTATAAATCAAAGTGGTATCACCATAAGAAAAGCAGAGCCAGTAGCTATGTTCATGCAAGCCCAAGCGTCCGATTTAAGTGAACTAAGCATAGGTGAGCAGGTAACTTCAGCGAATAAGAAAAGGGTGGAGAAGATCGTCTCTGCATACTGCCCAATGAAATGCAGAGAAACGAACGTTAAAATGGTAATCACAATCAAAGACGAACAGCCTATTTATTCCACACCACGTCGCCTACCAGCCCCGGAGAGGGATATAATTGACGAACAAGTAGTGAAATGGCAGGAAGAAAAAATTATCGAACCTTGCTCTTCTGAATACGCTAGTCAGGCGCGGGTTGTAAGAAAAAAAGATGGATCACCCCGTGTCTGCATAGATTACAGGCGTTTAAATAAAATAGTAGTGAAAGATTTATTTCCTCTTCCACTCATAGAGGAGATTTTGGATAAACTCCAAGACTCCACTCTATTTAGCTCGATAGACCTGAAAAATGGATTTTTTCATGTCAAAGTTGATGAAAGCAGCAGAAGATATACGTCGTTTGTGACACATAAAGGGCAGAACCAATTTATAAGAGTTCCATTTGGACTTTGTAACTCTCCAGCAGTCTTTCAACGTTTCATAAACACAATATTTTGGCCATTATCAAATGATGGTGTTGCTTTTCCGTATATGGACGATGTCATTATTTTCGCAAAAACTGAAGAAGAAGGAGTTCAGCGACTTACCAAAGTGTTGGAAACCGCAGCAGAATACGGATTGGAAATAAATGTGAAGAAGGGCCAGTTTTTAAAGAATAAAATCGAGTTTCTAGGCAATGTGGTTGAGCACGGTCAACTCACTCCATCACCGCAGAAAACAAAAGCTGTTATTAACTTCCCTGAGCCGAAAAGCATTAAAGATGTGCAAAGTTTTTTGGGTGTGACGGGATATTTCCGTAAATTTATAGCGGGATATTCTCTCATTGCAAAGCCTTTGAGCGACCTACTGAAGAAGGACTCAGTATTTGAATTTAGTGTAGAGCAAAAAGTATCATTTCACAAACTGAAGAACATTTTGTCCTGTGAGCCAGTTTTAAAAATTTATAATCCTGTACTGGAAACCGAACTTCATACGGACGCTAGCAAGTTTAGTTTTGGAGCTGTTTTGCAACAACGAAGCCAATACGATTGTAAGATGCATCCAGTGTATTTTATGAGCAGAAAGAAATCCATGACTGAAGAAAAACTCCATAGCTATGAGCTCGAAACATTAGCTATTGTGAGAGCACTGGAAAAATTCAGAGTTTATCTTTTGGGAATCAATTTCAAGATTGTCACCGATTGTTCAGCACTTCAACGAACTATGGACAAAAAGGACATATCACCGAAGATAGCTAGATGGGCGCTTTTGTTCGGAGAATTCAACTTTAATATTGAACATCGAAGTGGAAGTCGATTGCAACATGTCGACGCACTCAGTCGTTATCCTGTTCTGTTTGCGATTGAAGATGGTGTGCCTTCTCAATTAAAACAAGCACAGGAAAAGGACCCTGGTATTCAAGCCATAAAGACCATACTCAACAATCAGTCATAGGAAGACTATTTAGTGAAAGACGGAATCGTCTGTAAGTTCATTGCAGGACGTGAGTTAATTGTGGTTCCTAAGGAGATTGAAATGAAATTGATTAGAAAAGCTCATGAAAATGTACATTTTGCAACGGAAAGAACGGAGAAAGTTATCAAAGAGCAATTTTTCATCAATAAACTTAAAGAAAAATAAGCAGAGTAATCGCAAACTGCGTAATTTGCATCTTAAATCGACGCAAAGCTGGAAAGCAAGAGGGATATCTTCATCCACTATTTAAGGAAAGCTTACCATTATGTACCTATCACATGGATCACATTGGTCCCCTTGAGTCATCGACAAAAGAATACAAACATATACTTTCAATCATCGACAGTTTTACGAAGTTTGTTTGGCTTTATCCTGTAAAGTCGACTACCACATCAGAAGTACTAGATAAAATGAAAACACAGAAAAGTTTCTAAGGCAACCCTGCGCAAATAGTGACAGACCGAGGGACAGCGTTCACCTCTAAAGACTTTGAAGAATACTGTGCTACTGAGAATATTCGGCATCTTCTAATAACAACAGGATTGCCGCGAGCTAATGGCCAAATAGAGCGACTAAACAATGTAGTCATCAACACATTAGCGAAATTCAGCGCCGAGGACCCAGCTAAGTGGTATAAGCACGTCGCTGAAGTACAACGAACGCTTAATTCGACGTTCCATCGTAGTATAGGCACAACACCATTTGAGCTAATGATTGGGGTACCTATGCGCGCTAATGTTGGTAAAATAATAAAATACGCTTAGTAAAATAATAGATGAAGAGATGGAAACCTATTTTTGCTCAACAAGGGAAAACATGAGGGAGTACGCCAAAAGCCAAATACTGAAGGTACAAGAAGAAAATCGAAAAACGTTTAACCGTCGACGACGAGACGCGCATAAATATCAAAAAGGAGATATTGTAGCCATAAAACGGACCCAGTTTGGACCTCACTTGAAGTTAAAGCGTAAGTTTTTGGGGCCTTATCGAGTAACAAAAGTCAAGGGCACCAGCTATAACGTATCAAAGGAGGGTATGCATGAAGGACCGATAAGTACGACATCGTGTGCCGAATTTATGAAACCTTGGACCAGCTACAATGATTCATCCGAGGCGGATGAAGAATAGGACGGCCGAATGTAGAAAACGCGTATGTGAATGACAACGTACATACGCAACGTAATGTATACAGATGCGAGAGCAGCCAAGGCAGAAGACGTCGAGAGCTGAAGACGAGAAGACGTGAAGACGAGAAGACGTGAAGACGAGAAGACGTGAAGACGAGAAGACGTGAAGACGAGAAGACGTAAAGACGCGAAGACGCGTAAAGTATCGTGCTCAGTTTTGCTTTTCCCAAACCTAGCTGTTATATTAATTACTACCTCAATTTATTATCTTCAAAATATATTTTTGTGCATTCATTATCAGCTCGTTTCATTTCCCACATATATATATATATATATATATATATATATATATATATATATATATATATATATATATATATATATATATATATATATATATATATATATATATATATATATATGTGTATATATATATATATATATATATATATATATATGTGTATATATATATATATATATATATATATATATATATATATATATATATATATATATATATATATATATATCTATATATATATATATATATATATATATATATATATATATATATATATATATATATATATATATATATATATATATATATATATATATATATATATATCTATATATATATATATATATATATATATATATATATATCTATATATATATATATATATATATATATATATATATATATATATATATATATATATATATATACA
>OZ022265.1:65863113-65865613 GCA_963978885.1 Nemotelus pantherinus | reverse complement strand
TAGATGTACTAAGGTCTTCTTCTGACATTGGTGACGCCTCCAATTCTTCGGTGAGCTGACCATTTTGCAATTCACTTGTAATATTATAAAAATAGGTTTTACCTTAACTGGTCGTATGTGATTCTTGTTTGACGAATTTAACCGCCGCTTTGCAAGTTCACGATACTGTAGTGACCATTCCAAATACTCAAAACTATCTAATTCGTTTGATTTTGAATTCGTCTGTTCAGCCGCCGAGCGATCTGGCATACCGAAACAGACTGACTTTATTGAATATCTCATCTCCTATATATAATTAGACATTTTGTTGAATGCATGCGCATATGGACTGGTTTCAAATTAAAAATAAGATTTAACTAATTGCTTTTATGCGGTTTCGCGTTTTAACCGCTAAGAGAGGTTGTCGCTGCTCGACAAGTACAACTGATGGCTGACGTTGTTAGTTTGACGTTCGTCACTTGTTGCACACAGCACTTTCTCCCTTTAGGGAAAACATTTTCTTTTCTGCAGTAAATGAAAATTTTTAAATTTAAATGCATGCACTTTTACAATGTTTCGTACAATTTTCATCAAATAACTCTGATTTATTGTTGTATTGATTCATGATGTAATTAGAATAGCTTAAAAAAATATATTTTTTTGCTGGAGTTTACTAGGGTAATTCTTACTTAAATATAATTTTGAGTACATATAAGGTCTGTTCGCGTACTACGATTAATTGCAATTAATTGCAATGAAGCCGTTATTAAGCTCCGTTTTACTGAAAACTGAAAATTCCTCCTCTTCTAGTAAATTTCAGTAAGATCTGAGCTACTGAAAAATACTGAAAACTGTCAAACGGTTTTTGGCGTAATGTTATTATGAAGAACGAATATTTTTGTGGCGATAATTTATCGCCGCTTAGGATGATTTTATAATCTCCCAAAAACCGACAACTGACACTTTTGTTTGTCAATTTTCAGGAAATCCAATGAGAGCGTTTTCGTACTTTTCATGAATTTTCCCCACCACATGATTCAGGAAAATTCAGTAAAATTCAGTGATTGAAAGTACGCGAACAGACCTGTATATACACTCTGTTTCTTATTTATAACCCACCTAACCATTTTCAATTATTTTCATCTAAAATAATTATTCGACACAAATCTAATACAAAGAAAAATGAGAAACTGTGCACAATGATTTTTTCTGAGAATGATTTCTCATTGGCGTTCTTTTTTACTGCAATTCTTGGAAATTCGTCATTCTTGTGCGTTTCATATTTATAACCCAGATAAAGTTTCCAACAAAATAAAATGTTTATTCAAACTAACCTCAAAGTTAATATAAGCTTAATTATTAATAGAATTTCCTTTTGATTTTATCAGATAAAGAATCCGTTTTTTCATGAAATTTATCAATTTTTTTAATAACTCAGATACGGGTTTCCGCCATTCATCAAGATTCGCTGCTTTCAATTCCGCCAGATTCATACTGTTGATTTTCAACATATACTCGTCTGACAAAAATCCCCCAAATAGAGTGAGAGCCAGCGCCTGCCAGACATATGTCAACGTATAAAGGCAAACATTTTGTGTGTGTATTCTCACTAATGTAGGTAAGAACGTTCGGGGGCTACAAACCTTGACTAACGGTGACTTGCGCAGGCATCAGGTAATTCAAGTTTGCAATAATCTGGCTTACTTATGTTAAAGTATAAAGTCTTGGATTTTAATATGATGATTTTATTTTGATGTCAAGGTTTAAGCCAGACCCATTCTGTAGCATCCTGCACGTTTCCCAACTGGGAAACGCGTTTACTACTTAGTACGATCAATGCTTCCTAGAAGTACGGGCCGTGATGCAGAATGATGACGTCACAGCAATAGGCCAAAATTTCGTGAAAAACACACGCAGTCTTATGGGACGTCAGCGAGAAAATGTTAACTGTACAGGTTGTGTTAAAGTGAGTGAAATGAAAAAAGTGAGGTGTGCGGAACAATGCTAGTGAACAGCTAAAACACAAATTAATGCGGTGCGTGCGGTATAATTGGAAAAATTCGCTACGAAATGTTTATCAGTTGTTGTTAGCGTATGTGATGTTTTGTGTCGGTTCACTTTCGATACAATTGATTACCACAAAATGCTAGTTATGACTAGATATTATTACTACAACGCGTCCACGCACAAAAAAACTAACGTTTTATTCATATTTTAGCTTAAAAACAGCAAGTGAAATCTCCGTGTGTGTCGGCACTGCCTCGTGGAAATGTCAAAATTGCCTATCGCCATGACGTCACAACGACAACGATTACGTAGCATGACGGCCCGTACTTCTAAAAGGCATTGGTACGAGTGAGCTACCCAATTTCAAAACAAGATACCGCAAGGTAACTGTTTTCGATGCTCGGAATTTCAAGCAGCGATAATGCAAGCCATTAAAATTATTTATTAGTGACAATGCTGTTACTATAACAATATTAAGATGTTAATATATTGATTTCGGTCATTTAAACAACAA
>OZ022265.1:65843113-65855613 GCA_963978885.1 Nemotelus pantherinus | reverse complement strand
AAAATTAGTAAAAATAACAAATGGGTTTTGGAGAAATACGAAATATTTTCCTCTTCGTTTCTTCTTATTCCTTTATGACGCAAATACAATGCGCCCACGATCTATGAGTGTTAAAAGTTCTGAGAGAAGCAGCTGTAAAATAACAGCCAGTTACAGTAAAACCAAACAATAACAAAACAAAGATAAAACGAGATAAGAGCATAGATGGAAAGTTGCGTTTACTGTGTTACATTTTTTTGAAAAGTTGCAATTACTGAGTCACTATGGTATAAATTTGGGTGTTGTTTTAACCGAGGTATTGCGTTTATCGAGGGTTGCTTTTACCGAGGACGTACTGTATATATATATATATATATATATATATATATATATATATATATATATATATATATATATATATCTATATATATATATATATATATATATATATATATATATATATATATATATATATCTATATATATATCTATATATATCTATATATATATATATATATATATATATATATATATATATAAATATATATATATGTATATATATGTATATATATATATATATATATATATATATATATATATATATATATATATATATATATATATATATATTTATATATATGTATATATATGTATATATATATATATATATATATATATGTATATATATATATATATATATATATATATATATATATATATATATATATATATATGTATATATATACATATATATATATATATATATATATATATATATATATATATATATATATATATATATATATATATGTATATATATACATATATATATATATATATATATATATATATATATATATATATATATATATATATATATATATATATATGTATATATATACATATATATATATATATATATATATATATATATATATACATATATATATATATATATACATATACATATATATATATATATATATACATATATATATATATATATATACATATATATATATATATATATATATATATATATATATATATACATATATATATATATATATATACATATACATATATATATATATATATACATATATATATATATATATATATATATATATATTTTTTTTTTTTTTTTTTTTTATTGGTGGGGAAAATCCACATGGATACCTAATCGAAGGTTATATCGGGCGCAAACCGACTAAAAACCACCTCCTTATCCTCCACCGCCCCACGGGACTGCCGACAGGTATTACTTCGTGGGGTGGGGTCAGCTTTAGCTGTTCACGGGCTGCCGCCTAGTGCTCGCTCTCTTAGCATCCTCTTTTCGAAGAACGGCGTGAATTTGCGTTAGTGCTCCCGTCAGTGCTTTCCAAGCTTCCTCTGATGCTAGTATCATCTCCACCACGTTTTCTGCCGATAAGAGCATGTTGGTAGAAGTTTGCAGCTTAGCTCGGTGTCGCGCAAATCGTGGACACTGAAACAGTCTGTGCTCCGGGTCCTCGTCTATTCCGCATATCGGGCAGTTGGGGGAGTCGTCCAGGCCAAACCGATGCAGATATTTCCGGTATACGCCATGCCCAGTTAAGAACTGCGTTAGTTCGTGGGTGATTTCTCCGTGCTTCCGCTGGGTCCATTTAGCAATATCGGGGATAAGCTTATAGGTCCAATATATATATATATATATATATATATATATATATATATATATATATATATATATATATATATATATATAAAGATATATATATATATATATATATATATATAAAGATATATATATATATATATATATATATATATATATATATATATATATATATATATATATATATATATATATATATAAGATATATATATATATATATATATATATATATATATATATATATATATATATATATATAAAGATATATATATATATATATATATATATAAAGATATATATATATATATATATATATATATATATATATATATATATATATATATATATATATATATATATACATATATATATATATATATATATATATATATATATATATATATATATATATATATACATATATATATATATGTATATATATATATGCATATATATATGTATGTATATCTATATATATGTATATATATATATATATATATATGTATGTATGTATATATATGTATATATATAGACGTATATATATATATGTATATATATATATATATATATATATATATATATATATATATATATATATATATATATATATATATATATATATATGTATATGTATATATATATATATGTATATATATAGACGTATATATATATGTATGGATATCACAAACACTGTTTGTTGCCCATAAAAATAATCTTTATTGTCTAAATACAACTTAACCTAACAAAAGTCAAATAATCTTGAGTTCACTTACGTCGTTCTGTGTTCCCGTCTAGTGAAGGAATGAGTCGAGTTTTCTTCTTTTGGACGACAGCGCCTCTCGCGGCGATTATCCCACTCACTTGGGATGCCACAGTATCCCCCTCCTAGTGACGAGGTCGGTAGCTGGTTCGATCGATGTCACGATGACGTTTAATTGTCAGAAGTTTGTTTATTAGCTTCGGCGCTGGGTTTGTGTTTCCTGCTGTATGTCCGCATGGGGACCCTCTGAAAGCGAATATCATCGGATAAATCTTCCTGGTTGCGGTTGATGTCGAGAGAGCAAGGTTGTGATGAATTGTCCGGTACATGATGTTGATTGTTAATAGTAGTCGATAAATTAAAATTTTCATTTCTATTCAGACTGTTGTTTTCCTGTACTTGAGTGTGTTGCGAGTGTGTTGTATTGCTTCCTAGTCCCGGAGTAGGGTTTGGTATTTCATTTGAAATGAATGCTGGTTTAAGTCTCTCTGTGGAGATATTTGCATTTTGACCTCTTAATTTAATTGTAAATATTCGGTCCGTTAGCCTGGCAACAACTGCATAAGGTCCTGAATATGGTGGTTCTAGTGGCTTCCAAACAGCATCCGTTCGAAGAAATACGTGAGAACACGTGGCAAGAGTGTTAGCAACGAACATTTCGCGTTTGGTATGATGTGCTGTAGGCTGTGAGCGAAGTTTCCGCATATAATCCCTTAGCTTCTCGGCGAAAGCTGTTGCTTCCGTTGGTTCGTTTTCGTTGGTAAAAAATTCTCCTGGAATTCGGATGCTTGTGCCGTACAAAAGTTCTGCGGTCGATAAGCCAATGTCTGCTTTAATTGCCGATCGGAGTCCCAGGAGAACTGTGGGAAGTAAGTCTACCCATGAATGTGGCTGGCAACATAAGTGGGTCATTAATGCTGTCTTAAAGGACCGGTGCCAACGTTCCACCATGCCGTTTGACGCCGGGTGGTATGGAGTAGTCCTTATTCTTTTTGCACCGATGAGATTTGACAACCCGCGGAAAAGAGTGGACTCAAATTGAGTACCTTGGTCCGTGGAAATTGTTTTTGGCGTTCCATAGCGAGCAACCCAATTTGAATAAAATTCAGTCGCGACAGTGTTCGCAGAGATGTCCTTTAGAGGAATAGCTTCGGGCCAGCGTGAAAATCTATCGATTATGGTCAAACAATATCTATAGCTGTTTACTGGAGGCATCACAACGATGTCCAGGTGGATGTGTTCAAATCGAGAACTGGGCACATTTATGTGTTCTGGTATATTTTTAATGTGTCGTTGGACTTTACTTCTCTGACAGCTAACACAGGTGCGGGCCCAATCTGTCGCGTCCCTTTTAAGATGCGGCCAAATGAATTTTTTTTTTAAGCATCTGTACGGTAGCTTTTACACCTGGATGGGTAAGTCCATGTATTGCTGCAAATGCCTGACGTCGCATTGAATTTGGAACATACGGCCTGATCTGATTGTATGATGTATCGCAATAGACCGAAGCGTTGTCAACTGTGATTTTTTTTAGCTGCAGAGAGGTAGTTCCCTTGAGGATGCTTTGCAGCTCTTGGTCAGCTTTTTGTTCACGTTCGAGATCTTCTGCACTTATCGTGGTTGGCATGGAAATTTCATTGATTCTGGATAATGCATCAGCAACAGAGTTGGTCGGACCGGCGATGTGTATTATTTTAGTAGAGAATTGAGATATGTAATCTAGTTGTCGTAGTTGACGCGGTGATGCCTTATCGAGTTTTTGTGCAAATGCATAAATCAAAGGTTTATGATCTGTTTTGATGGTGAACACGCGGGATTCCAAAATATGACGAAAAAACTGTATTGCTGAATATATTGCTAGAAGCTCCCTATCGTAAGTGCTGTACTTGGTCTCTGTCTCGCTTAGCTTGCGTGAAAAAAAACCGAGTGGTTGCCATTCGTCTGCGACAAACTGTTCTAAGGCCGCTCCCATTGCTGTGTCAGAAGCGTCTGTTGTCAGTGCCAATGGTGCATTCGCGGCCGGGTGTGCGAGTAATGTTGCCTTAGCTATGTAGACTTTGCAGTTCTCAAACGCCTCTTCAGTTATAGCAGTCCAAATTTATCTTGTGTTTGTCATTTTTGTGCGAGTTTTTTAAGAGGGCGCATAACGGGGCCTGGATTTGAGCGGCATTTGGAACAGCCCGTCTGTAGTAATTTATTATTCTGAGGAACCGTCGTAGTTCGATTACTGTTTCTGGCTTCGTATAATCTTTTATAGCTTGCACTCTATCTTGTGGCGGTTTGCAGCCGTGGGAGTTGATGACGAAACCCAAATACAGCACCTCCGACTGACCGAATGAGCATTTACTGAGATTAATAGACATACTATTTTGGCGTAAACGTTCAAAAACCAATCTGAGGTGTTCCTGATGTTCTTTTACAGAAGACGACATGATGATAATATCATCAATGTAACAGAAAACAAAATCTAGTCCACGGAGAATGTTATACATATGGCGTTGAAAAGTCTGTGTGGCATTTCGAAGTCCAAATGGCATCTGTGTGAATTCGAAAAGGCCAAAAGGAGTGCATATTGCAGTTTTAGAAATGTCTTCTGTATTTACAGGGATTTGGTAATACGCCTTCTCTAGGTCTAATGTTGAGAATATTGTTTTTCCATACATACGTTCTGATACGTCGTAGATATTTGCAATCGGGTAACGGTCTGGGACTGTTTGAGAGTTTAGCTTGCGATAATCTCCACAGAGTCTCCAGTTCCCATCTTTTTTTTTAAACAAGATGTATAGGTGATGCCCAGGGGCTTGAAGAAAAACGACAAATTCCCTGCTGCAGCATCGATTCAATTTCTAATTTTGCTGATTCTAATCTTTCTCCTGCCAATCGCCGATGTCTTTCAGCAACAGGGGGCCCAGTCGTTATAATATGATAACTGACTTTGTTGTTTGTTTTGGTAGTAGTCAAAACCTTTGATGGTTTAGTGATGTCTGCGAATTCTTCAATTATATTCCGGAATCTATCCTGCATATTGATGGTCGACAAGTTGTGAGTTTTTTGTGTGACATATTCTCCGGTAGTCCTGCGAAGTGTTTCTTTGTCAATGAGCTGTTTGCCTTTGAGATCCACCAAAATATTGAAATGAGTCAAGAAGTCCGCGCCGAGTATTGCGATGTTTACATCTGCAACAGTGAAAGGCCATTTGAAGGTCTTACCGATATTGAAATCTACTTCCAGAGTGGTTTGTCCAAACGTCTTGATGATGGTACTGTTTGCAGCAAGTAATGTGATAGGGCTTTTCTTGAGTGGAGAAACTACGGCTGTAGCCGGAAGAACTGATGTGACTGAACCGGAGTCAACCAGAAATTTAATTTGTGAGATACGATCTCGGATGTGAAGCCGATGTTCTGTGTTATGAACGTTGCACAAAAGATTGTCACCTAAGTGTGCAGTCCTAGGCGACAACCTAATTAGTTTTCCGGCTCCGTCAAGCTTGGTTTGAAATTACATGGCTGCACACAGCGCCTGGCTGCCTTACCGAATCTGTAATGATAATAGCAGGTGGTTCGTTTTGATTGCTCCGTAGTTGCCTTGGTCGTGTGGTTACCCAAAGATTTGTAAGACGGTTGTGCAATTTGCGTTTGCAAGGATCGAATGTTGGCAGTGAGTTCTCCAAGGTGTTGTTCGATTGTACTAATACGCGACTGTACAGAGTCTTTGATTGTTCCTCCTGTTGTGTGCAGCGAAGCTGCCATAACCTGCGATTCCGGGTTGGTTTCCAGAATCTTATCAGCAATATATGCTTGTTGGATAAGTGGAAGGTTGTCATTGGCAGCCAGAATACAGCGAGTGCTTGGTGGGAGTCTTGATATCCACAGAGTCCTGAGAACGTTATCTGACAGCCCTTCTGGTGCAAGGGTCTGCATTTCTCGTAGCAACTGAGAAGGGCGTTTATCGTCGAGGTCCAATTTAGTTAGCAACTGGTTAATTTTGTAGTCATCGGAGGCACTGAAACGTTTAATCAGCTGTGATTTTAGATTATTGTACCTGTTTGCTGCTGGTGGTGATCGTAATATATCCCGAACTTGTTGTAAAGTTTCCTTATCGAGCGCTGCAATTATGTTGAAATACTTCATATTGTCGCTTGTAGTTCGGAAAGCGTGAAATTGGGCCTCAGCTTGGAAAAACCATGTCTCCGGATCGTTTTGCCAGAATGAAGGCAACTTAACATGACTAACCGCAGCAATACTGTCCTAATTTTCGTCAGGGCGACTGATAGCCTCAAAACTGTGCGGTCTCAGCACTCCCGGCACAGAAACGAAGCTCTTCGCCAAATCATCCGCTGCATTTAAAAATGTGTTATCGGTTTCTTTGTGAGGCGTGCTTTGGTTGGACATGTTGAAGCGCGTGGACACAGTTTGTGGGAATTCAGCTAATGTATGATGTCTTTCACAGATATGTGTCACTTTTTATTTTAACACGGGGTCACCAGTTATGGATATCACAAACACTGTTTGTTTCCCATAAAAATAATCTTTATTGTCTAAATACAACTTAACCTAACAAAAGACAAATAATCTTGAGTTCACTTATGGTACGTCGTTTTGTGTTCCCGTCTAGTGAAGGAATGAGTCGAGTTTTCTTCTTTTGGACGACAGCGCCTCTCGCGGCGATTATCCCACTCACTTGGGATGCCACATATATATATGTATATATATATATATATATATATATATATATATATATATATATATATATATATATATATATATATTTATATATATATATATATATATATATATATATATATATATATATATATATATATATATATATATATATATATATATATATATATATATATATATATATATATATATATATATATATACACAGTGTAACCTCTATAATTGCAACCCCCGATAATTGCAATACTCGAAATTTGCAACAGCTAATATTTTGCTATTGTAGACTCTAAAGTTGCAACTCTTGTTGCAATTTTAGAGTCGAAATCAAATCAAGACCGTTACTTTAAAATGTCTTACCCTGTTGTATGCCCTCACAAGATATTTATTGGAAGTCTAGTGGCGGAATAGTATTTTCCGGTGTTACGCGTGCTTGTCAAGTGGTATGTTCATGTGATTTTCGTTTAAATATCGTTTTCTTACGTCACTCGTGTGGTTTATTTGAAAATGTCGGATACAAAAGCACATAAGTTTTTATCATTTAAAGATAAAGCGCAAGTTATGATAGATTTCGAAAGTGGTTCATCTATTGCCGCTTTATATATCAAATACGGCGTCAACAAATCGACAATTAGCCGTATTATGAAAAACCAAAACAAATTCAAAAAATTATTGGCCAATGCAGAATTTGGTTCCGATAAACGGAAAACTATGCGCCAGTCTGAATTTCAGAAAATGGACGCTGCGCTGTATAAGTGGTTTTTGGATCAACAATCAAAAAACATACCGATCTCTGCGGAATTGCTGAAGGAAAAGGCAAAATTTGTTCACAACAAAATTCCAGAGAATTTGAATGGATTCAATGCAAGCAACGGTTGGTTCATAAAATTTAAAAAGCAACACGGGATCAGGCTTCTCAAAATTTGTGGAGAAAAGCTGTCAAACAATGCAACTGCCTTTGACCAATTTGTTGAAAGGTGCCATTCCAAAATCAACGAATTGCAATTGAAGCTAGAACAGATATACAACGCAGATGAATCTGGCCTGTTCTGGAAGCTTCTTCCAGAAAAAAACTTTGGTGAATTTTCGGGAAACTTCAGCACCTGGACGAAAAACTAGTAAGGAGAGGATAACTTTTGTAGCATGTACAAATGCAACCGGGACGCATAAAGTTAAGATCCTAGTGATAGGAAAAGCCAAGAATGCCAGGTTATTCAAAAATGCTGCAGATCTTCCTGTGGTGTACAGAAACAGTGGCAACGCTTGGATGACGAGATGTTTATTCGACGACTGGTTTCATCATATATTTGTTCCAGAACTAAGGTTTTCAATTTCCGAAATTAAATTTATTAATTTCAATGGACTTTATTTTGCTTTAGGTCCGCAGATTTCTAAGTGTTCAGGGACTTCACCCAAAAGCACTTTTACTGCTTGATAATGCTCCATGCCATCCGAAAGATGGCCAGCTTGAAAGTGATGACGGTATGATATCCGTAATGTGCCTCCCACCGAACTGCACTGCAATCATACAACCTATGAACCAAAACGTGATTAGGTTGACAAAACTTTTAAAAAAAAGAGACTTGTTGGCCCAAACTGTAGATTCTGAGGAATCGGACACGGAGCAAATAATAAAGGGAATAAACTTAAAACACGCCGTATGTCATTTATCTGGAGCATGGGCGAAGGTCAGATCACACGTTATTGAAAAATGCTGGGAAAAATTAATGACACCAGTCTCTGATTGGACGGAAGAGGATGACGTTCCGCTGAGTATCATAAGCAGTGCTGCCATTTATTTTTTTGGAATAATGCTAGATTCAATTTTATTTAATGCTAAATAATGCTAGATCTTGTAAAATTATAATGCTAAATAATGCTTTCTTATTTAATTGAAATAAACATGGTTCAATATGAAAACAATATGTATATTTATATGAGGGTTGATCAATAAGTAATGATAATCGGTTATTTCCAGTTCGTATAAAATAAAAAAAAAATTTTACTACTTCATATACTCACTAAGTCACCATGAAAAAACATATAAATAGGCTACGATTCCAGGGAGCTACAGTCATTTGCATACGAACAGTTGAAGAGAGAACATCAAAATGTGGAAAAACGAATTTAAAGCTGTCACTAAGTACCTATGTTTGAAAAAACTGTTTACTAGAGGCATACACGGCGGCATGGTGGAAACATTAGGAGACTCTGTTCCTCCATATTCCACCGTTGCATGCTACGCCAAGGAGTTTAAGCTGGGAAGAACATCCACTAAAGATGAACACCGCGAAGGACGTCCATCCACATCCCTCACTGAAGACAACGTAAAAAAAGTCGAAGATGTCGTATTCGCAGATCAAAGAGTGACCCTCAGGCATGTAGCTGAGGTCACAGGGATCTCATATGGTAGTGTTTGAAAAATCTTTGCGAACAAATTACATATGAAGAAGGTCTCTGCGCGTTGGTTACTGAGAATGTTAACGGACGAGCATAAGAAGAAACGAGTCGACATTTCAAGGCTGAACCCCAAAAAGTTCCAGGCAAATCAGGAGAATTTTTCGTCACATTTCGTAACTATGGACAAGACCTGGATCCACCATTTCGATCCAGACACCAAAGTGCAATCGATGACCTGGAAGCGACCCTCTTCATCGACGCCGAAGAAATTCAAAGTGTCAAGTTCGGGAGGAAAGGTTATGACATCAGTTTTTCGGGACGCTGGAGAAATTATTATGATGGAATATTTAGAAAAGGAAGCCATTATATCAGGTTCTTACTAAGTTGACCAAATAAGAAGATTGCGAGAGGCAATGAAAGAGGAAAGACGCGGCAAACTGCGAGCCGGAGTTCTGTTTCTTCAAAATAACGCACCGGCTCACAAGGCTGCAGTTGCGATGGATACAATTAAAGAAACAGGATTCGAACAGATTGAACACCCACCCTATTTGCCAGATCTAGCACTCAGTGGCTTCTACCTTTTTCCTCGGCTCAAACAGCACCTTCAAAGTAAGAAATTTGAAGATGATAGGGAAGTGATGGCCGCTGTTGAGGCATTTTGGGAGAGTCAAGATAAAGAATTCTTTTTCTAAGGGTATCCTGGGTTTGGAAACTTCTAAGAAGACTATGTTGAAAAATAAATATATTTTTTAAGTTTAATCACCTTAAAAACAAATTAGAAGTTTAAAATTTACATCTCAAAATGATTATGTATCTATTACAGACATATCAGTTATACCTAAATCTCCTTCCCTTGTGTAAAGCTCATTTCTACCAATATTTATCAAAACATCGTTTGAAGAAAAAGTATTAGTGTCGGACAACGAAGATTTTTCTCCAGCGTTATCCGTGCGATTGCTTGCATTTGAAGCCCTAACAAAACAATTGATTCACATTATTCAGGAAAAAATATCTAACTAGAATACACATACTTTGATAAACTTGAACTTGTAGATGTCTGAGGCTCCTGGGAGTTTGAAGTGGATGGGACGATATCACTGATTTTTAGCATCATCACGATTTAATGAAAAGTTACCATATTTAAAGCAATATAGATGACTTTATGGTCTTTATATTTTAGACTTTATAATCACTATCATTATTTCAAAATCAAACAATTGTCACTTCTGGTTGTTACTTCGTAGACAATGACATGAGCGCGTTTTTGTATTTTTCATGAATTTCCGCCACCACATGATTCAGGAAGTTTCCTTTCATGAACGCGACTGAAAGTACACGAACAGAGCTATTATTGAGTAAAAATTTGATGGTTGAGATTGTAAATAGATGAGTGCCAGATTATTCCGAAATCTAAATTTAAATGCTAAAAAATAATGCTAGATCTAGCATTCAAAATGCTAAAATGGCAGCACTGATCATAAGATCAGAAATGCAGTGCATGAAAAAGATTTAACAGACCCAATAGGAGATCTTCTGAAACGAATTGGGCCTGATGATAATTTGACATCAGATGATATTGATAACTGGGTTGTGGAAACTGGAGCTGAGATTTGTTTTGAAGAGATAGACGACGATGAAACAAAGTCAGTTGACGAAAGCACCTTGGAGATAAGAGTGAACAAGATAAAAAATGAAGACGCAGTACGAAGCTTCAACATTTGTATTGAACGGGCTGAACAGAATAACGAAAATCTTCAGGATATAATCGTTTTACAACAATTGAAGGAGAAAGCTATTGTGAAGCAAGGCAAGAGCCAGAAGCAGGCAACAATTTTTAACTTTTTTGAGAAAATCTGAATACATGTGTTTGAAAAATATAAAGGTGTAAGAAAAGTTTTTGTTGCACTCATTCTCTTTGAGTTACAATATTTTTTCCCAATAAAAATAACTTCATTTGTGTCAATTGGTTGTTTTTCTTCACAAAAAATAATGACCCGAAAAATGTAACATTTCGAAAATTGCAACAAGTCTGTGTCAATTACCAAGGTTACACTGTGTATATATATATATATATATATATATATATATATATATATATATATATATATATATATATATCAATATATGCATATATATATATATATATATATATATATATATATATATATATATATATGCATATATATATATATATATATATATATATATATATATATATATATATATATATATATATATATGCATATATATATATATATATATATCAATATATGCATATATATATATATATATATATATATATATATATATATATATATATATATATATATATTAGGGCGGGCCAAATTTTGTGTCGATTAGACCTGCCCCCTAAGATGATTACATGGACAATTCTAAGCAACTTTGCCGAAGGAACCATAGGTCTATCTCGATTTTCGAGTCTCCCACTTTTCAAAAAAAGATTTTTTCCCTATAACATCATTTTGATTCAAAATTCGTTTTTTTATTCATCGTTATATTATCTTTTTTATGTGTATATGGGGGGTTTTTGGGGTCGAGAAATTCATTTCTGATCTTTATTTTTACCTATAACTACCGCCAGAGGGCGTTTCATGCATATTTTAACTATTTTTCGTCTATTTTCCGAGAAAAATTACAAGTTTTTCGGTAAAATTGATCTTTATTTTATTTTTTTCAACAAAAATTCAACTTAAAAAATAAGAACATGTGTAAAAAATAAAAAAAAAAATGAATTTAGTGGAAGAAAAGCGAAATAACTTATTTTTGAAAGTCTTTTTTGCTTTCAAGTCGGGGGTATTTTGCACGGCTTTCTGATGTAACTGCCATAACACTGTGTCGACACTTTTCTAAAACACGTTTAGAAACGCTAGCCAGCAATTGAACATGTCTTTCCGTTGCTTGTATGTGTACCGGAATTCTTGGATCAGGCAATGGTGGATCATCGCATTCTAAATATTGTTCCAAATGATCATACGGAATGCTATACGTAAACGGTGGTTCGAATA